>OY740771.1:66663102-66709329 GCA_963513935.1 Aphrophora alni | reverse complement strand
TAATTGCATTTGGAACTCATAAAAAACACGATTGGGGCATATACGTCTGTCAATTAGTGTTGCCTTTATTGAACGGTTACAATTCTTTAGTAATTTTTATTATTAATAAATATTCTAGTCAATATATGAGAGTCTTCATTTTGTTCAACAGTAATTATTATTGTGTAAAATAAAATAGTCATAAAATAAAATGAATCATAATAAAAAATTACTTAATTGCTTCAACATTTATCTATATTTAATTACTAAACTTTCTTAGTTGTATATGTTTTGTAAAAATGTTTTCTAAAAATAATCGATAGTAGTAGATATTTATTTGTATTTTTGTATTATTTTTCTCAATTACATTACTTTTAGGAAAACCATATAAGTTGATCTCACGCGGTTCTTCGAAAGTTGATTCAAAATTTATAATTAGATAATTATGTTGTCATGAAAGTAGACAAATATTAAACTAATTACTTACACTCACTCTCTTCTACCAGTAACTATTATATTATGCTTAAATTAGGTAAATATTTAACAAAGTGCATTTTTTATTATATTTTCTTTGTCATGTTTTATAGCCCATTTCTGTTTCACTTTTTACACACATAACATATATATATATATATATATATATATATATATATATATATATATATATATATATATATATATATATATATATTTATATAAATTACCCTGCAAACTTTAGTTATATAAATTGATTGCAATTCCACATTAAAATATTTATTTCGAAATAAATAAATATATTACTTCCATACCGACAAATTTTTACCGTAAAAGTAATTTGTATTGAGATATATATATATATATATATATATATAACATCTTGTATAATATCCCCCTCCACCCCACACCCTACACACTTACAGTAATTTAAATAAAACGTCATATATAATTTGAAATATTTTCAAAACTTAAAAAAAAAAAGTATGGCTTGAAAAATGTTAAAAATATTCGGTCAATATGTGATTGAAAACAATTTCAGTAACTAAATTATAAAACCTGTTTCATAAGAATGAGCAAAAACAAACACTGACACTAAAAATTATTTTTATATGAATACAGGTTAATACATTTCTGAGAACTATATTTCTAAGTGAGAATAACAAAATTTAGAATACAAATAATACTAAGAAAACATTATGCAGGAGAAAGATATGATAGAAGGTGGGGAGGGTAGGAGCTGGTATTTGATTAAAAGGTCAACAAGAGTTATGGACTTGGGACATGGTCCTACAAGCACGTCTAACAGAAACGTCCCTAGTATAGATGTACAGATTACAAATACCATTCACAATGAATGAATAAATAAAACTATATATAGCCATAATATTAATCAAAAAGCATTAAATTTTATATATCTATCTTATCTGAACAATACTCGTAATAAATTTTATGTTTAAAGTAATTTGTTAGTTTATTGTATAATATGAATCTTTGGAAATATCAATATTTTACCAATAACAAAATAATGCCTGAATTATAATAGATACTTAAATATTGACAAATATTAATATTTAAACGTAAATATTTCACACGATTATTTGGTGATTGGCCTAGTGATGAATAACACAGTCCCGTTAGTAAAGTATTTTAAAATAGTGATTCTCAATACAATGTCTTATCGTATCTAATAAGAAGGAATCATGAATTTTTATATAAATAAATGTTGAAAGAAAACGTTTAGGAATACATTCCTCTTTACTTGTTTTCATGTGTGTTAATTGCGGATGCTTGCTGAACTCTATTTTGGTTATGATTATTATGTATTTTTATTAAAATTATTAAAAAATACTTTGATGGTTTTCCTGGTAGTTTCATTTCATAAATTTCAAATATATATTTATTCTTTCAAATGTTCTTCTAATCACCATTTAAGCAAATTTGTAATATATTAATCATCGAGCAAATTTAAATGTAAATTATTTTCACAGATATCTGTATAACCATTACAAATTAAAATTAATTTTTGGAAAGATATTTCGTTGTTAGTTTATGCATTTTGAAAAAGGATTTACTGTTATGGCTAAAACTTTATAATAATGAGGCATGTACGAGTAAGACACTATAATGAAATGGATTTTCAGAACAATTACCATACTTTAGTGGTAAATGTTAGATGTTATTCAGAGGTATGTTATCCATTATTCTTCAACTTCAAATACATGTTGTGATAAAAATAAATGCAACTAAAATATATGTACAATATTTGATATTTTACTTATTGAGGGACTGTGCTACTGGAAACTATACTAGTTCAAAATATCATAAGTAAATAAACAAATAAATAAATAACGAATTAACCGAGATTGATTAATATAATAATAGCCTTTTTGTTGGCCAGTTATCCGTCTCATTCTATATGAATACTTTATTAGACTCCAGTTAGTGGTTTCCTTTAATTAAATTTCCTACTCGTTGGTTTTGGGTTGTGAAAATCTGTATTTTTTTAAATATAAGTTGGTTATGGTATTATTTATATAATAAACAACACTTTTTTAGTGTTTTTTATAGAAATAAATTCTGTTCCAAATACATCTCTGTTTTACCATAGACAGTTCTCAATTAAAATAATTGATCTAAAGTATATTGCTAGAACATGTAAAGATGTGAGATTTCAAATCAAGCAATAAATGTAATATCTTTGTTTCTCATATTAATCACAAAGTCAACAAGTAAACAGGTTGTTTATGTAATAAAATGATAATAAGGGATAAATTAATGTACTTAAAATATTATCGACATCTTTCTTTGGCTTCTTTTAGGGTTTTTACATTATATTAACTCTGCATCAACAGAATATTTAACAATACACATTGTTGTATTACATATTACCCAGAATACCTTAATAAATTTAAAACAGTTGACTATTTTGTAACTACAAAAATATATAACATTCTTTAAATCAATTTTAATATTTCTTATTCATTGATTAGGAAAATATGAATATCGTTTGTAAAAAGTGGCACTTAAGGGATGGAAATACGAAAAATACATAACAATAGGTAATGTTTCGTTTTAAACTACTATTTGGAAATTATATAGAAAAAAAAAGAAATAAAACTAATTACTGTAGTAGTAAAATCCTAACTTCACCTAAAACAAGTTTTTCACCAAAAAGTCTAATTTTTCTATAATCATGGAAGAACTAAGACCGATATAATATTCAAGGAAACTAAAATTCCGTAAACGATTAAATAATTTCTTACTAGATTTATTAATATACAGTATCTTACATTGACACTAATATTTTACATATTATCTATCCGGAAATTTGTAGACTTTGGTTAGTATGTTCCAGGGCTTATTATTAAACTTCAAAACTTAATATTATTTTTTTTTTATTAAGATAAAGATAAGTCAGTGGATTTATATGGGTTGTCATTATTCACAAAATCACGCTTTTAGTGCCGAATTTATAAGATATTATTGATTTTATAAAAAGTTGATTGTGTTTTAAAACAACTTGGGTTATTAAATTGATAATATTTATTCATTTATTTAAGGATATTGCAATTACTATTAAAGCAAAAATAGGAATTAATGCGTCAGATAGGAATACTTTCGATAATAAGAAATTATGATTAAAAACGTAATAACATCAAAAGAGGAACTTAAATCTCTTAATATTACCTCACTCATAGAAAATCGTTAAAATTAATCTATTCCTAGTAGTACACTTACATAAGTCAAATATTTTTTTTTTTATGAAATAAACAAAATAAATATAAAAATTACATGCAAATAATAATTGCATGTTATTTAGATACCTTGTAATTCCTAATATGAATGTCTATATGTCACAGGTCCATTATTACCTTCCACATATGTACTATTTCAATGTACCTACAGACATAATAAAAGCAGTGTTTCCATTTTTAGACGAAAGATTCCCATATGGTTGTTTCGCACCATAAACGATGTGGTAGAATAATTGCAATTCTCACTTTACAGATAGGTTTACATCAATTGCTTTTCCTATTATCTACATTGCTGTATATTTTGACCAATCTGAAGTTGGCACAAATTTTTAATATTTGTATACCATTAAAAGGGATTGATAATTCTTGAAATCCTTAACATTTCCCATAACGTCTCATTATGTTGTAGATGCATTTTTGAGTGTTAGTTACATAGTTTGAAATTAAGTATTATTTTATATATTACTCTTTGATTTTTTTATAATTGTTTAGAAGATGTGATTATGATTTGATGAACATCTCTGTTAACCAGAAATTTTTGTCCGTAAATTAAAAATTTATTTCATTTTAAATAGTTATTCTAAGTTAGTTTATAAATCGTAGATCGGAAGTTTATTATTAGTTAAAACGGAAATTTGCGATAAACTGTTTAATATGAAAAGAAAGTAATTACAATTCTCATAAATTTGGTGCTTAAGTTTTAATTTACTATTCCCTCCCATATTACGTTCAAAAACAAATTTCGCTAATTGTCACAATTATTAATGTTTAATGGTTTTGTGAGGCTGTGTTACCTTGTAGGTTCTACATAAAATTACTACAAAATACTTTTTGTCAGTCTGCAAAATATTAATCCCGCGGTCAAAATATAACATTATAAGAAGATGCATTTATTATAATGTAATACTTGGTTATTCGTTCGTTTAAAGATAGAGATTTTATAATCTTAATAAATTAGAAACATTTAAACCAACTTTTACTAAGTATGTTTTGATGCCTCTGTTTGTATAAACAAAATTATTTAACCTTCAGTAAGAAAATAAGAAAGTAAGAAAACTTCAATATAAATGTAAAAGTAAACACCATTTTATTATTATAATTATTCGGTGACGATGGTTTCTTCTTATTTATTCAGGCATTGAACAACCAATTTTTGATCATTGCATTTTTTTTAAATGCACGTCATGTTTGAATTAAACATTTCACAGCAGATGTACACTTATTATAACATTTAAAGATAAAATACCACATTCAAGACAACACGCACTGTCATTATTTCATTAAAAATGTTTAACAAAACTCTCATGTGTTTAGTTGTTCATAACGGGGTCAGTTCACGTTAATAATTAAATAAGAAATACGTAATAGGACAGTGAGTAGAATAAAACAATTATATATATATATATATATATAACATACAATTTATTGGTTATATAAAACCAGTCCATAAGGCGAGAAACAAAACAATTAATTATAAACTTGAATAGTTCTAAAACAGTAATGTTGCGACACCGTAAAAAAGGTTTTGATTCGAACAAACTCAGTCGTTTATTTTTCGTTATGGTTGACAAATTCAAAATTATGACTATAAATATGCCAAAGATACTTTTTTTAAACCTAAAATTACGCAGGAGGTGTATTATTTGTTTTAAAAAAAGTAATATTATACACTCAATATACCCTCGGTTATATATGTGTATATATATATATATATATATATCGTAATTAGGATATAATCTATAAATAAAGGAAACTAGATATTATTACAATTACATTTATACAGTTGATTGAGAATTATAAATATTACGTCTAAATTAATGTTAAACGATTTACATGCGCGTTTAAAATTTGTTTCCATTCTCTTAAAAGTAAACATACAATACATAATATACAACGCTGTTGGAATATATTTCTTTTATCGTTTAAATTTATAGCTCCTAAAATATGACAGTAAAGTTTTTAATTTAGTTATGCCTACTGAGCACACCTTTACACAAAGTGGGCTGAATGATAACAATAAGCTTAACACTCTGTTAGTCTAAATACAAGCAATTTCGTAATTTCTGAATAAGTATAAAATTGAATTGAAATAAGTATCGCAGCTTGGCTCTCTTTGTTTAGAATATTTTAATTTATGGAAAAACCGTTCCGTGAAGTTGTTACCAGGGGACTTAAGTTAAAACAAAGGCGGAACCAAAATGGTAACAATGTTTGAAAATAAAAAATAAAAAAAGACAAAGACAAGTTTAGTAATTAACAAGGCTCAAGTTTATTGAAAACAAAAGAAATTTCGACGTTTCAGATTTTATCATTTACAACTGAGAAAAACATCCTGAGACAAAATTATCATAAACAGCTTATGATTAAAAATATTATAATTAATAAAAGTTATACGCCCTTAATGTAAAATATTATAATTTAAATAAAAAAAAAATTAATCAATAGATTCTGAAAATTTATCCCCCCTTTTTAGTTTATATATTTTATAGTTACAAAATTTAACACAAAAGACAATGAGCACAGCTTAACAATTAACAGGATTATAATTAATCCAAACAAAAAAAAAGATTACACGCCCTTAATGTAAAAATTACAAAATAAAAAAAGATGAAAAGATACTGATATTTATTCCCCCCCTTTTGACTTTATGAAATGATAGTTTTTTTTTTTTTTAAAGTTACATAATATTACTTATTTGATAAATTTCTTAAATGCTATATTGGCCAATAAATATATCTATGTTTTAGATAAAAGAATTTATTATGAAATGAGTAGTTTATTTTAAAAGAAAAGAAATGAAAATTTTGAATATTAAAGTTTTTAAATTGACGTCAATTATATTAATTTAGAAAATAACCTCTTGGAGGTTGTTAGGACCGAAAGTTTGCATGCAGGCTCCACCCAATAATTTTTTATATATTTTATAATTAATTACACAAATCTACATCTAAAATATAGTTTTTAAGAAAAACATATTCGCTGAAGTAAATTTAGGCACATATACAATATGAGTTTAATTAAAGTTCTATAAAGTTGGTTTTTTAGTTTTTTTTTTTTTTTAACATCACTTTTGTGCACATGAAACTCTGAAGCTATGTTGAACAAAACGTGTTTTGTTAACAGGACGAAACATGTTTAGATCTTTAGCTGTGTTTCTTCTACCAGCGTATTAGCTATAGCAAAAAACATGTTTTTTAGCGTCTGTACAAAATCAGACATGTTTTAGCATTAATGTTCATTATTAAAGCAAATATCTGGTTATTTGTCAAAATTAAAGAAAATTGATTGTATAACAGAAATTCGTTAAGATTGTACTTAAAAGTTTCTTAGATGATTATAAATCTATTTATATATATTTAATTTTGTTTGAAACAAAGCTTGTATAAGACTTGCAAAGATCTGCAAAAGTCTGTAAAACGAAATTTTCTGATCTAGAACAGATTTCTCCAATTGTTTTATATTTGACATGTTCAATAAGATATTTTGATCATTTAAAGTTCAACATTAGTTTGCACCTATTTCACATAATTGTTCAAAACTCAAAATGTGCCTTTGCAAGGTTTTGTAAAGTATGTTTTAAGAAAAGTAAATTTTTATAATCATTCAGTTTCAAAAGAACATTGAATATTAAATAAAACATGAAATACATATTTTAAAGAATACATGATAATTAATAAATTATTTTAAAGCATTAACAAAAATTTAAAATATGATAAAATCTGTAAAGCTTAGTACCTGGAAAATCCTGTCGCAGTTCACGTGAGCTTGTGCCGTGAAAACGAAAATTTATTTAACATTTTAGACTAAAACGCACAAACTGTATATTAACATCGTTGAAAACTGAGTTGCAATTTTGAGAACAAGGAAGAAAATTTATATCTAACGTAACTATGTAAAAATGTCAAGCATTGTGAGTGACTACAGGTAGACTAGACAACCGGTATTAGAGCAGATAGGCTGTCCTGCCGTTGTACTTTGCTCTCAGATGTCATTCGATGATTAGTTTTGGACGATCTCGCCAGGTGGCAGCATCTGTCAAGCGACGGAAGTAGTATGTGTGGAAAACGAGTGATTGAATTTATTTTGCAGATTTGATTTTGAATTTGAATGTTACAAAGTATTGCCATTGTTTTATTAGGTCATAAAACGTATCCTGTTGAAATTATATTCTATACATCCCGAAACAAAGAATTTCATTTGGTTATAATTTTATATATTTTTTTATAAGCTAATGCAAATAAAATAAAATAAATAGGTATAATAATTAATACTAAAATAGATAACAAAATACAACAATATAGACGTTATACACTCGTAGGTATCATTCCACTGTGTTACATTATTATTTTTAATTTGTTCTAATTATTATATAAATTATCCGTAGTTGATAATGTATTAGTTAATACGTTTGTTGACTTTATATTATCGTTAAAAAAAAGCAAAGTAACTAAGGTAAAGATAGTTTTGTATTACTAAAAAAACCCGAGGCATCGCACATTTTTCACAGAAATATAGAGGTACAGATTAACGTAGATACGGAGATGGATAAGGGAGAGAGAGAAAGAGGGGGGGGAGAGAAAAAATAGCTTAAAAAGCATTAATAGAGTTAGGTATTGTACTGTTTGTATAATTAACAAAATTAAAAATATATATAAGATAACATATTTTTATTGCAAACAGTGCTTTCCTCACGCTCGAAGATGAAAATAAAGGTAAGAGTACCGTATTATCTATACTTTTTTATGAAGATAATAATGAACACATATAATAGGAAATCTTTACTTCGCTTTAATCTTCTATTGATTCAATATCTTATGTAAATACTTTTGGTTCTTTTGTTGATTTTATTTTTGAAATTATTTTTCTTTTAACCTCTACGAATAACAACAGACAAACTTGATTTTTATTTCTTGCGTCTCTTTCTCCTTGTACGTCGTTGATTTGCCACTGTTTCCTATTTTAGCTTTTCAAAGCTATTTTTTAGTAAATATTTAATTAACGCATAAATATTCTCTACTATTACAGATTTATCATTAATAAAACGTTTTAGTATTATTTCAAACATTGTAGGGCTTTTAATAAAGTCATCCTAAGTAGAAAGAGGTACGTCAAATCATTTAGAAGCTTTAAGCTAATTAAAATCTTTATTTGGTTTTGCTTTCACAGCTTTCCTCATCCTGTCAGGATCCCAACAGTACCTTTTTTATTGGATGCCATTTCATATTAAATCTGGGTTGATATAGCTTAAATATCTTTCAATTAGATAATCTAAAATTAGGCAATCTTGCACTTAACGGATATAAGAAATCCCCCCGCCCCAATGTTTAATAACTTTACCAACCTAATATTGTACTGAAAGTTTACAAAACAAAATCACAGATAAAAATCACAGATATACACATATTATGATAGTAATATGTGATATTATAATGTGATACCTGTGTGATATTATGATATATAATATTACACAGGTAATATTATACACATATGTATATACACATATTACGGTATATTATGAGAATCAATATGAAAGAAACAGATTGTTACCTAAACCCTAGTATACCTGATGTATTGAAGGTAGTGAAAATAATCAAAAACTTTTTACTTTCGAAAAAGAAGCTTTACAAACAATTACACTGTATGAAACCTCGTTCAACTTACATTTGACCAACATGCAGTCACATGGAATATTACTAACACTAGTTCCCGGTACATTTCATATATATATATATATATATATATATATATATAATATAATGGTATCCAAAAATTGGCCACTATGTGAAATATGGAAATACTACACTATTGTGTTTGATGAAACATGAAACGTCAGTAATAAATAATGATAGTCGTTTGTATCTTTCATTCAGATGATAAATTAAAGTATTAATTACAGTAAGTAAATAAAAAGCCCTCAAATATCTAAGCCGCACTAAAAGTAACGTCTTATAATTTTGATAACATATTTATTCCAAATATAATAAATTTTATGCTACAACTCATTAATTTTACATTAAAATTTATTTAATCTTATGATACCCCTTTTTTAAAAGGTGTAGCAAAACTGAAAAAAATTTCAACAACATAACTTACAAATAACAGCCAAAATATAAAAAGTATTACGTTCTTCTAACATCTAAATAAAATACACGCACTTCTATCTAAAATAAAACTTTAGTGACAAAAATCAGCATCTTAATGTAAACAAAGTAATATCCAATAACAAAACTACATATGCGATGAGCAGCAGTGGTACATAGAATGTATTCCAGACATGAATGAATAGAAATGTTGTCAGTAATAATAATAAATCAATCAAACATTTCTCTTTCATTTAAATAAATAACAATTAAATTACCTTTGGGTTCCACCAGGTGACTTCTTTTTTATATACACTTACGCGTTTCGAAGCGTACGCTCCATCTTCAGAGTTCTATTTTCTTTTTCACTCGGTTGAGATCGTTATACATTAAAATAACACATAAAATCACACGGACACTACATATATATTTTTATAAATTAATACATCGCTTATGATAACGCGACACTTGCGATGCGTATCACATCTATGTCCTAGGAATGTAATGTATAAGCAATGTATAAATTTATAAACATATATATATATGTTGTGTCCGTATGATTTTATGTGTTATTTTAATGTATAACGATCTCAACCGAGTGAAAAAGAAAATAGAACTCTGAAGATGGAGCGTACGCTTCGAAACGCGTAAGTGTATATAAAAAAGAAGTCACCTGGCGGAATCCAAAGGTAATTTAATTGTTATTTAAAACAATAGTGACTTGGATACTATCAACATGATTCTTTCATTTCAATATTTATGTTTCACTTTAGTAGATACTGTTTCCGCACTAACCTTCTACTCCCAATCATAGGTTATATCAAAACAAAAATAACGCCCTTAACTTTTATAAAAATTTATAAATTAAAAAATTTATAAATAGAAGATTTTTTTATGTCATCCAACTTTCAATTGTTATTTCTCCTTATAAGATTTGTTATTCGCCATTCCGAATATTGATATATTAAATAATAAATAAATCTATGACTCACCGTCCACATTATTCTGTTTTGGTCGTTTTTTATATATGACGGCCGTTTCGGCTATTCAGACATTATCAAGTTTATTATTGGAGAAGGTCCACACTAGTCATAGAACACTCAATAACAGCACAATTAACATTAACAAACACTGATTTAAAATGAATATTTATTAAATTTAATTAAAACGTGACTCATGAGACGACACGATTGTTAGATGTTCCAGAACGTACGGCGTGCGGGTGTGCATGATTATTTTGGTTATGGTTTTTCTCAGGTAAAATAGTGGAACAAGTTTTTTTTTTTTTTTTTTTTTTTTTTTTTTTTCAAATTGTAACAATGTTTAACACACGTTTATGATTTTATTAACAATTCAAACTATAACTGAAACAAGATCCCAAAACACTACTTTTAGGAAAATACTGTTTCCAAAATGTGTATTTTGTAAAACTGTTATTGCAGTGTTAATTAAATAAATTATTTTTTATTTAATATAAATGAGATACAATAAATTGGACTTCAACTATATTTATGTAAAATATTGTGTGCTTATTTTAGATTAGAATCTAAGCGACAAGAATATAATTAGTATTCATTATACAAATATTATTTGGGTATTAATTATTATTAAAATTAAAGTAATTGCTATTATTTTTAAGATTTTTCTAACTGTACTAACCCATAGGTTTTTATTTTATTTTATTCATTTATTTCTTTTCACTGCATTACACTTGATTGGATAACATTGACACTGTTGTAGGTAGGCAGATTGTCCTCAAATTACACATAATTACAGTATTATTATCAATATGTATTTAACATTATATGAAAAAGAATAAAATTTGTCACAATATATCATATCAGATCAGTCCATTAGTGGTTACTACATTTTTTTTTTACTTTATTCAAGAAATAAATAATAATATATTTTTAAAAAAGAATATACATACATACAGATGAGTTCATTGCAATTATATACATAACAATATCAAACAGAAGCAATAAACATAACAGTACAACATATACTGTATATATATATGATAATTTCTCGGATTTTACCGATAAAATACATTACACACTTTAAAAGATTCCTATCTTCTAGGAAATCATTTATGTTATAATATGTTTTCTCCAGCAACAGTAGCTTTAGTTTTGTTTTGAATAGTGATAATTCTAGTATCTCAAATGGGGAATTTAACTGATTGTAAAATTTGATGCCCTTATATAAATGACTCTTTTCCAGCAGGGTAAGCCTGTAAATCGGGTACAACAATACTTGAATAAAGTAATAGGATTTGATTAATTTAGGTATGCCATTTTCAAATATTTACTGCTAATGTAACAAAAAATTACTACTTTGTTATTGTGTTGCCTTGTATCGGACCTTTTGTCAAATTGAAGACAAAATCAGTCTCTATTAAAAATAGTTAATTTTATAACAAACATTAATAGTTCATAAATAATATTTTATCTGTCAAATAGTATGTATAACATCTCACTTACAGTTCACACACACTGTGGTTAGCCTTACTTAGCCAATATAAGTTCTTTTTAAGTGAGTAACAAATATTCCTATTTTAAATTATAATAGTGGCATTGCATTCCTATTTATTTGAATTGTTTGAAATAATGGTGACCGAAAGATGGGAATGTCCTTTTTAAATGTAAGTTGATAATTTAATTAACTTTTACACAATAAACAAAACTGTATGAACTACCTTTGCTTAATAATATATATATATATATATATATATATATATATATATATATATATATATATATATATATATATATATATATATATATATATATATATATATGCGTGGACGATCGTATATTGCTTTATTGTGTTCCTCAAAAGAGGTATTATATGTATAAATATGAGCATTGAATAGTTAAAAAGTAGAGCATATTTTGAAATTATAATAGATTAGTGTTATTAGAAAATATATTTAAATATCTGTCAGTTATATCGGTTATATAGCAAAATAAACTTTGTCACATCGTTTAAAATAAGGAGATTTAATAATATTGTGTTGCTTTAATTATTTTAGAATATTTAACTTTTGGTTTTGTTATATTATTTGTAATAGATTATTATATTGCAGTTATTATTTATTTAGTTTAAATGAATGCGTGTCGTCTCTTTTGATGTGAATAGATAGGAAATATGTTTTGTAATAATGTTATTGGTATTTTCTTTACCATTATTGGTTATTCATTTTATACTGTTTTTTAATCACTGCTATAATTTGTTTAGATACTTTTTACGTCGTTACAATTTTACTATGAATATTTAACTTTTTTTTTTTGTTATTCATTTTAGTTGTTTTAATTAATATATGTTATCGTTTATTTTTTTTAATATCTACTTTTTTCCATTATGAGATAGTTTATTTGCTGAACTACATAGTTCATAACCTAACATAAGAGTTTATAAGAATGTGTGTTCACTTATGTATGTAGGACGGTTTTTGAGATATATGTGAAGCCATATAGTCAAGCTTATTCCGACACCATATAAGTTATCTCTTTATTTAATTATTACAAAATATATACTCAATATATCATTGGGCCAAATTATAGCTTGAAATGAGGTTAGGTTGAAAACTAGGAAACATATTAAAAAAACTAATATAGGTGTAAACAATATTACGCTTGATAAAGTAACAATGTGTATCCCCTCCCCTGTTAAATTGCAATTATTCTGTTGTTCCCTAAGGCCGAACAAAAGAGTTATATATGTATTGGATAAGAACATAAGAAGAAACTGTTAAACATACTTTTACGGTGATTAGTTGTGAAATCATCGATTTCGGTGATTTTAAAAAGATATTTGAATATTAGTAATCCAAACCGCTGTACAACATAACATGTAATTTTTTATACTATTTAGGAGTAATTGACATAACTTCTTCACAACGACTAAGAAAGAACCACAAATTTCCTCTTTAAAAATTTAAAGTTAAATTTAAAGATTGATATTATTTTAGTTTACAGAATGTTTAAGTATATTATTCAGGTGAGTATTATATTAGAAAATATAAAAATAATATTTATTTCCCTCACTATACGTAGTGTACTATAAACATAAATTAACGTTTATATCTGTATGGATATATCAGTGTTAGTTCCAAAAGGTACAACTTGTTTCAGTTACGGCTTACATATAAAATGTATAAGATAAATATTTAATTCTATGAATTTAGAATGTAGGAACGAAGAAAATTCTAGGTCACAGTAAGCAGTACCACTGCAAAAAGTTATCTTTCCATAATTTCCAATTTTAAAGGAAAATCATGTGACTCAAATTTATGACTATTAACAATGACGTTAACGTTGATAAATTAGAAATATACATATTTTATTGTTGCAAGTGGCGTAAAGTATCATGTGGATAAATAATAATAAAATGAAGAAATTATAATATCTTGAATGCCTAACCATGTGAGCTGTTCAATTGTGGGAGGGGTCTCGTGGGAAAAGGAAATCAACTAAGGGAGAATTAAGTAGTAACGGCCAGACTCTAAAAGAATTTGACAAAGGAAAAAGGTAGGGTGGAATAACTGTACAGGAAGTTATTAGATATTGACTTCTGGCGTTGGAGATTTTATTGGGCGGAAGATAGAAGATATTTAAATTTAACGTAGAATAAGTGGGTGAGTTATTAAAAGTTGAAAGAATACAACTGTTTAATAAAAAAGAAATACAGACACGTAGCAAGTTGATTGACTTATAAAAAGAACAATTTATTTCCCTGATTGTTTCTTAAAATAAATTCTACCTTATATTTTGTTTGTATTCTCAAAACGAATTTCCTGTGATACCGATATAAAAGTAAGAAAGATTATATATCACTAGAGTTTATCATTCTTTTATAACTATATCAAGATACAAAATATTATAATTACAGACACCGAGTATATTCGTTTTGCAGATAAATTAGACACCACATTTGTTTATATATTTTTATATTATTTAAAGATTGTTTGAGTATTGTCGTGTGGGAATAATAATTTTAAATGTCTTTAAAAATACATTCTAGTTTCTAAACGAAGTTAATAGCCAAAATAATATCGAGTAACAGTGGGTTTGGCGCCACGACAACATCGATCAACACAAGACATCGATTTGGCAACCCCCTCCTCCTACTCCCGCCGTTTTCAAACTTGCAAGCAATTCTTATCTCTCGACCTGACTTTCTTTTTGCAGTATATTTCTTGGAGGTTCCATACACTCTCATAATCTAAACACATCTACATTCCCATTAGGAAGTAACTGTACAATTTATCTCCTCGTAAATATAACAATACCAAATAATTATGTTTTTCTTGTAAATTCATCTATATTGATGTATTTTTTTATGATAATCTAAATCACTAATATATTAATGAAATAAAAACGAAGTCAAAGTACTAGTCATAACTGAATACCTTTTGATGACAAAATATCCTTGATCAAGAGAAATGTATTTAATTTTAAAAATTATATCAAACCGTCTTCAGGTTTTATAAAACATAAATTAGTTTTTTTTTTATGAATTTTGTATAGAAAATATCATTACATTTTATCTGATAATAATAACAATACATTTTTAATACACATAAATTAGCGTATCATCAACATTCAATTTCGTAATTATGCATAGAAACAGATACATGTTCACAATTAACCCAACAGTTTTCCTAATGAAGATTATTTCTGTATATCAAATGTATATACAGTATTGTTTGAAAATAAAACTATGATCTAAAAATTCTCACCACCTAAGCCCTATCATGGTTCTTAGTTTTAATTCTGAAATCAACAATTCTTATGTTTTTATAATAAGAGATAAGAACCTAAATCGATTTCATAAATGTGTCATCAATTCTTACCTTGAATGTCACATAAATAAAAATCAATGGAGTAAATAATGTTTAGACGTGTCACAGTTTACTAAATTATTTTGTCAGTATTTCAGGAACATTTTCTAGTTTTAGTTAGTAATACTGCCTAAGAATATATGTTAGCAATAATCCTGGTTTCCAAATTTTGAGTTACTGTAAATATTCCTTATTATGAATGTACTGTACAACGTCCACAATTAGGAAAACAAAACATTAGTAACCAATAATTAACAAAATTAGTTCAACGGTCAATAAAACTATTTTATTAGAATAATTAGGCGATTTTTATGAACTGAGGAGTGTTCACGAAAAAAAGAGACACGTTCGTTAAATGTTAACTCTTTTTTCTACCCCATTATACGAAGTGTAATTTATGTTTGATAATCGGCAACGATTTCGGCATCTATTTTTTTTTTTTACTAAGCTTCACTTTCGTATCATTAGCAAACTGATATTCATTTTCGATATGACGTGAGTAATTCGACGTTGTCACTCATCACGATAGCAGTAAAAAAAGTTTGGTTCAAAGAATGATTTTTAAGCTCAGATAAAACCCTATCTAAACTCTAAATGATCAATATATCAATATTTGAACGTGTTTTATGTCCATATTTCGTGTGTATTATGCTTATAACACATTTAATTATATTAATACATTCATGTTTGATATCTGCATGAAATCGTACAAACATCACCTCTCCAGGATTACATATATTTTGTAAAAGTTATATTTTTTACCAATGACCTCTCCCAAATGTCATATTTTTCTAGTTATGGAATACGGCAGGGCCGATTCACCAACACGAGCTTAGCGAATGAAGGCTTCTTCACAGATTTAAGCTCCACCAGGTCCGAGTCACAGACACTAGGGAATAAATATATGCACATCAATGTTACTTTTATATAATATCCAAGTAAATTCATTTCTTGGTGCAATATCCTTTTCTGTAATAAGGTTTATGTAACAACTCAAAAGTCTTTCCTTATTTAAGTTACGCCAGTATTTGTTATTTACTTGGGTTCTTACAAGGAAAACTAATTCAAGTTCGATTTCATTTCAGACGACTAATTCTTCTTCTTTTTAGTAGAAATAATGCGTTGTGCTTACTGGTAATTTTTAATAAAATGTTTTATAACAATATGAAAAATGAATATTTTCTAGTGAGTGAAATAGCCCTAGTATTGAGCTAGTTAAACTTTTTATCAAACTATGAAATAATACAAAATGACTTTTATTTTTCATGATCAAAATGAGATACCGTATTACAATTTTTACAGTTAGATAATTATTATTTTACATAAATGATATGGCGGAAGGTATGCTTGAAAATATAATGGCATATTAATAACAGCTCCAAAAACTATGTGTTAAACTCTAAAGGAGATTATTTTAAAAAGAAAACACGTTAATAATTACTTATTTTTTAATATTTGTTTTCAACGTTAAAAAAAGTTGAGATGTATGATAAAGTCATAATTAAGTGGGTCATAAAGTGTATTAATTTTATTTAACATAAATAATGTGTGATTGAAACTATTAAAACCAATTTTGTAAACTTTTATTAATTGACCTCATAGGTAACTTTTGGATCTCTGATTCCGGATTAATTATAAATTAGGGCACCGATTCTAAAAAGAGGAATAATAAACAAAAGTTGATAGGTCATTTTAATGTAGCTTTTCGGTCATTCAAAGATTTTTTTTTTAAATCAGAGGGTGATATTTATTCTATTTAAAAGAAACCGTTAATTTTATTACCAATGTTATATTTTCTATTATTTGATTTAAACTGAAAGAATGTTAACAATTATTTAATTATATATTTTATAAATCCCATCAATATTTCATAAACAATATATATATATATATATATATATATATATATATATATATATATATATATATATTTATTAATTTATTTATTACTCAAGGTGCAATTATTGAATTAAAACAATGATAAACTAATTTCTTAACAATATTTTGTCACCCCTTATTGACAATACAATATTAAATATATATAAATTAAAATAATTGTACTAAATCAAAATATTATTTAAATAATTAGAACCAATTAATAACAAACGAAAGGATGCAAGCAAAGATAACTTAAATTATACTTCATTACCTCTACTGCTATGATCTATATCAAACGTCCTAACAATGCTACAGAAAATCTCTCCGAAATGTGTAAATATTAAACACAACGGATATTTAGTTGTCAGATTTACCCATTTCTTTCAAATTTAATATTCGATCGTCGTTCCGCTAGCTAATCTGGAATTACCTAATTTTAGAAAGCATTAAATTACTTTTATTACAATAACTCTTCACATTTTGTTCTTCAATTTTATTATTTTTTTTTACTTTTATTGTGTCCTGCTAGTTTAAATATATATACACAATATATATATATATATATATATATATATATATATATATATATATATATATATATATATTGTGTATATCTAGTCGTTCCTAAGTTCAGCTATAGCAGAGTCTATCGAATCTAGGTTTGACGACTATACAACACGAGGTGACAAAGTTAATACAGGGATAACTTACTTTTAGTGTCAAAGCGTTCATGGCGACCACTCATTTTGATCTTTACATATTGGCTATCCCTATCATTGCAAAACCTAAAATATATAATTATATTTTCAAATCAAATCAAAATTGTATGAAAATACAGACTTAAGTTAAAAAAAGGCATACGAAAAAGTAGAAAATACTTAATAATTACTAATGCATGTTAACCTAACCTGTTTTATTGCGTGCTTCGTTTTATAGTTTAATTTTTGTATTAGAGACGGTAAGAATCACTAATATACAAAATTACAACCAACGAAGAGTGATTTTCTAAAATGTAAGAAGTTAAATTTGGTTTAAATAACCATAAAAAGACAAATTTATACTAATAAATCATTGACAGTACGAAAAGATAATTGGTTATTTATTTAATATAACAGCTGCTATTAACCAGCACTAGCAATTCGTAGAGATTCTGTTTTTTAGTAAGGCTACTTTATATTTCAATATTCAGAGTAGAGTTAAAAGATAAAATGTGTTTGAGATAAGTGGCAAGATGGAGACAGAATAGGGTGAAAAAGTACGTCTAAAAAGGTTGAGGGGATAAAATTGCTGAAAGCATATTCACCATAGTCGTTAATTAAATAATATACAGTAAATATTAGTCTCAAATGGCACGCATTAATTGAATTGTTCAGTTTTTAAATTATAGACATAACAAATCTAGGTTATTTTGTATTTTAAAAAATAGATGATATATTAATGCAAATATTTACATCAAAATCTATATATTTTATTTTTAATTTAAATTTTTTTTTTATCTGCCTCTTCATCAATGTGTCTCCAATATCAGTTTCTTAATTCGCAAAGTTTTTGATAATTTTTATATTTTTTATTATATTTTTTAATTTGAATGGGTATTATCTTATTTGTTACATAGCTTTAAGTATAATACTGTCCATTCAAATTTGAAAATTGATCTTTGTTTTTAAGCAAACCTATGTTTATACCTATTGGAAGAGTTGACAAAACTATGACTTGGTAATAATATAATAACGTAGCCGTAATAATATTTGCATAATTTATTTTTACGGGATTTTAATTAATTTCTATTCCTATAGGATTTTGAACATTAGTTAAGTAATTTTTATATTTTATAAAATTAAATTTCTGAGATGGCGTTGTTTACAGATATATATAGATGTTATTATAACCATCGTATTTAATTGTCACTGAAAGTATCACGTATTTAACAACAGTCTTATAACGTTATATCTCTATTTTTTAAATTATAGTACATGACATTATAATACTTAGCTCCTGACTTATACAGATTATCACAAATTTAAAAGATATTTTGTTTTGAATTTTTTGTAAAAGTACATTTTTGTTCAATATAATAATTTTCGAATTTACTTGAGTAATTAATAAGAAAATTTCAATTCAAAAAGTAAGAAAAGTTAATTTATTGTATACAATTAGCAAGTGCAAAACTGTTATAAAATTGTAAAAAGAAAACATAATACACCAAGACTAGTATGAAACCCCCATTAAAACCAAAAAAAAAAAAAAAAAGACTGATCGGATCTATAATAGAAGTAACTGAATACTAAACAAATACAGTTTCGCCTGAACATAAGTAGCATGTTTGAAATATGTTACAAGTTTTACTTAGAACAGCACTTTGTCTAAAATGTCACCTTCTTCCTTAATCAATAATGAATGTTTTCAATATAAATATGAGAGGTATTTTTGCTTTTCGTCACTATACTTACCTCAATCTAAATTATATTGTTTTAGGAAGAAATTCTTAAATTATATTGTGGAGTTATATTATGAGTTAAATATTAAAAGGTATTGTTTGAAATATTATAAAGTAATGTTGGAATATCTTTATACATCGAGTTAAAGATTATGGAACTTTTATATCAAAGCATCAGATTTTATCAGAGAATTTGAATCAGTGAATAGTAAAATATTATTAATTACTAGTTGAATTTATGTGAAACCTGAATCATCGTTTATTAGCTAACCATTTGTAATATAAGTCTACTCAATTACTTATATGGTTTAATTATATTCCATTGCAACTATTTATTATTAATATAATTTTGAAAAGGGCAACGTAACAATATATATAAGAATAAGAAATCAGCGTAAGAAATTCAAAATCACGTGATTTGAAACCTGACTTTACAAAAGTTCAGTCAACGATAATTTGAGTTAAAATTTATAGTTACAGCTATCCCTAACCAGAATCAATTGTTTTAAATCCTACATCAGTTAAGCATCCATTGTGAAAGAAAGCCGAGATGAGAAGTTATCAACAGCAAAAAACACTCGGAAGGGAGGAAACTAACATGTTCCTAACGGATTTGACGCAAAAGGGATTATCGGACATTAAGTTTAGCACTTTTATTATTTCCTTAATTATTTTAATTTCCCATTCTCTTTCGTAATACAAACTTAAAGCATAGAGCTAAGCAAAATATCTGTATTATGAAACATCGTAAAATATAAATAAATTTAAATTTATTATATAAGGCTAAGTCAAAAATGTGTGTAATATTGTTTATATAATTTAAAGTTCAATTTTTTACAATTTTCTTTTCATTTGTAAAAAAAAGGAAGTAATAAAGATTCTATTTTATTGTACACCACACGTTTTGGCAACAATTGTATAACTTGAGGAAGACTATAAGATAAATGAAAAAAAATATAATATATATATATATATATATATATATATATATATATATATATATATATACTAGAAAAGACATTATTATTATTTAGAAACCAATAAATGAATAAAAAAAGTTAAATTGGAATTTGAATAAAGAAACACATTCATATAAACAAAGAATTTAAAGGGTGATGGCAATAAGATTTTGTAACTAAAATGGTGATTGAAAATTATAGTAAGTATATGCTATATTTTGCTTGAATTGTTGGGCTTTAATGAACGGATTGGTATAGTTATTTAAATTATCTTCATTTAGTCAACCACAGCATTATTGAATCTACTTGCACAAGCAATCAATTTTATTACTTTCTCATCGATTCGATGCATATTAACTTGCATCAGTTACGTCAAATAACACTTATTTTACATCATCAATACAATTAAAAAACGCTTTGTGGTTGTGACTAACAAAGTGAAATTAACTAAATGCTTCAAACCTGGAACACAGGTATGGGCAATTCGAAGGATTTAGTATTTCATAATTCACTATTAAAAGGTTAAACATTTTACGTTGCAGTAATTAGTTGTCCTTCATAAAATGAGACAAGCAAAACTATGCAAAATATAGATGAGACTACATTTTGTGTTTGTATCTATCATGTGATATGTGAGTTACTAGCATGTCTGCTGCCGGTGTGTAAGTGTATGTTATTATATGTGTAATCAACAGAGGCAGTAAAATGGTTTAAGTCCTGAGCAACAGTTAGGATTTAATTCATAAATTTCTAGGTTAACTTAAATAATCACAAATTATGAATAACCACATTAATATTATGTTTCTAATTTATTTTGTTAGTCGTCGTAAGTTAAGATTTAATGAGGATATCTGTTTATAAAGTAGCGTGAGGGTGCAATTCTGTGTGTATAGTTTTTTTTTTAAAATACCTAACGTTGGTACTATATTTATATTTTATATTTTATTAATATTTCCAGTGCAACTAACTTATTTACAGAATTGTGTTTACCAAAATAAATACCACGTTACAAATTATATATCACTAACAGAATAATATTTATAAAAAAAAGTAAACCAAATATAGTTTGATTATATATCCGTGCAGCACATGTGTTTGCCAGATTACAGTCTCCAGAATGACGTAGGCGCGGGTTTGTCACATATGATTTCCCCAGACGTGTGTTGATTGCGTAACACACGACAAAGCTGCCATTCAAATGTGAACAGATTTTTTATTTTGTCCATAAATGATCGTGATGGAAGTGAACGTTCATTTTATTGACTTATAACAGCTTTGTTTTGTTCATAAACAGTTAGTAACAAATAGATAAAATCCCTAAAAAAACTTATAGAAATATATTTATTTATGTAATTTCGCGTATTATCAAAACCGGTCGTTTTATGTTTCGTTTCTTAAAATTTATTACCGCTTAAATAAAAATTAGGCTTGGCGGTATGATACAAAATTTCGTAAAATATTACAATGTAAATGTTCAAGCTAAAGATAGAAAACCAATTCAATTCTTATTCTTACACTTTTTTTATCATTCAGGTTGTATTTTAAGTCAAATAATTCTAACATTCGTTGTTTAAATTCGTTCAACTGACATGACAATAATTATTGTTACTTTAATGTACTTTTTAGTTTATTATATAAGCTGAGAGATGTAAATTTTCACAGATTATAAATACCATGCATTATTGGACAAAGTTTAAATAATAATATGTTAGACTATTAAAGACGAAAGAATTATGTGGAACAAAAACTACGTTTATTCAATCAAACGCGTTTCAACGACAAAGTGGCCATCCTAAGTGATTCATGAGCTACAAAAACAAAACTATAGCTATATACCTTAAAGAGTAATTTTTGTGAGTATGTTGATGTTGTGTTCGAGTTTATGTTCTACATAACATTATCTCACAAGTCAAGGTCAATATTTATTTTCAAATACTGACGAATTAGATAGACATTCTGAATATAATATAGTTGAAGCGTTCGAAGAGATATTATATAATATATTTAAATAAGGCAGTCAGTAGCAGTAAACATTGTCACTCACTGTTCACGTACGGCTGCTGAAATCTTTCCTGCAGGATCATTTGTTTATATGGTACTGTGGTAAGAAATAGCCTTATATTTCCTTTCCGCTGTTTTTAATCGTCGCTTATATATGTATTGTATGTGTGCTATTATTTTTTAATTACTCGAATTATAGGATTTTATAATATATATTTAGTTATTATATTAGAATAAGTATAACGTCATCTACAGAGTGTGCTAAAGAGGCTACTGAATTAATTACTTCTCCAATGAAAAGAAATTTGAAAAAATTTACTCGCAGTGAAGAAAAAATCATTTTAAATACGTACAAAGCAGAGACTGATTCAAGAGGAATTTTTTTTAATGCAAGTACTTCCGAAGTAGTAAAAACCCGCTTATATAACTGACAAGGATCAACAAGCGACAGATCTATATATAGAACTGTACGAGAATATAATATGAATAAAAATATGCGAACATAAAAAATAAAAACCAAAATACGTAAAAGTGTGTTAATCAAAATTTACGAATTTGACTCAAATGCGATTAAAAGAAAGGGTCACAAGTTCTACTTCCTGAGTGAACCTCAAAAATTCACAAGGTTTTGAAAGTTGTGAACAAAGATAAAGACATTAGAAATTTCTGTTGAAGCACATTTTACAACCTTCTCAAAAAAAAGAAAAGAATTTTAGTTATGTAAAACGGGGTTGGGTCAGTGCATTAATTGAAAGAAATAACATTATTCTATGGAGAAGAAAGTATTTACAAAATCTTCAATTAATGAGTCAGAACGTAAAAATTGTAATAAATAGACGAAACGTAGGTGAATGTAGGTCACACTAAAAACCATGTGAGAAAGACGAAATGATAAAAAAAACAAAGGAGCAATTCTAACTCGTCTGTCGACTGGAAATAAAACACCGACTGGCAAAGGGGGTAGAATAATCTTGATTCATATAGGGAATGATGGTGAATTTGATGGACTCCGATTGTTCAAATCTTAAAAACCAGGTAATTATCATACAGTATTGGATGGAGATTACTTCAAGTTCTCTAAGACTCTTCCACAAATCGAAGATAACAACGTAATCGTGTTAGACAATGCGCTATACCATTCACGAAAAGTGGAGAAAATTCCTATTTATTCTTAATCGAAAGAAAAAAATAAAGACGTGGCTTAATTGGAATAATATTGAGATTGACAATAATATGCTTCAAGTTCCATTACTAGAAATTGTACAACATTACAAGGAAAATATAACTCGTGTGTAATTAATTGATCACACATCTTGCAATAAAACTGTGTTGAGAATACGTCCGTGTTATTGTTAATTGAACCCAATAGAGCTAATCTGGCCTTAATAAAAAATTATATTGCATCTAAAAATACCACTTTTAAAATTTTTGAAGGAAGATATGCTAGACTCCAACCGAGTACTTCAAAATTACGATAATCTCGACTTTCCATCTTTAAATTATTAAGTAGGATTATTTCCTCACATATGATGACGATATATATATTGAAAATAGATCCAATACAACAACTCAGCTTATCACAGGAACGGTTTCTTTATCCACATTTATCACAACACAGGAAATCATATGGGCGAACTCATACATACGTATATGGGCGAATATGTAAAGAACCTTGGTAAAATTTTCATAAAGATTCGTGCACGACGTAATTGTGTAACAATCACAACAACACAGATGAAGTGCCTTTAGCACCTCGAGTTATAACGGAATTTCTTTTGTTCCGTCAAATTCAAATATATGTTCTTATTTCAAAAGAGAGAATAAATTTATGAAACGAGTGACGAATAAATTAAATTATTCAAGAAGCTGATGGCGAAGGCTATTTATGAAACTAATTTCATTTCATTTTATTTATGTATTCAGAAATAAAACAGGAAAATCTACTTTACTTTTTACTTTGGCCATCAGTAGGTAAGCGTTTCTCCTATCCTCTACAGATTGTACGGTGTAAAATGAACGAGAGAATTAAATGCACTACAGTCAATAACACACTTTTCAGTAATAATGGTAATCGAAGGTAATCTCCCTACGTTTGTATCTTTATTGTTTACTAGAACACAAACGTAACTTGTTTTACAATATAAATTTGTTATAATAAATTATTAAAAAAAAAATTAAATCATTGTTTAAATAATTCATATAAAATCAGGATTAACTACAACACTTTAACAGTGTTTCTTGTAGTAATTATCTTTATTACAATTACTTGTCCTAACCATAAAGATCACTTATTTGTGTGTAATTTGTATAAATTTAAAATAACACACTTGTCTATTTCTACTCGATTGTTGTTATCAGATGTATAATAGGAGGCAGACATAAAACATTATTTTAGTAACATTGTCTAACAATGTGTTATTATGAAACTTGAAATTTTCCTGAATGAAATTTTGTAGTTTGAGTCGTTATTTCAAGTTTGTTTAAATATATTGATGTTGATCTGCATTATTTAAAAAAAATAAATGAAAAAAATAAATTAAATTAACAAACTGCGCTTAACAATTACAAACTGTCAGAAATAAATAATAGATACAATACATTCTATCCCAAAAGTTATGTAGTTGAAAGAATGAGGGAATTTGAGAACATTTCCTCACGAATAACTTATATGATTGTGGTCACATTCTGACAATATATATATTATTACGCTGCATTATTAGATGATCTCAATTGTTGATATTATTCAGTTCTTTTGTATTAAATAATGTATTCATATTATGAGCGACTTAATTATATTCAACATTTAAAATCTATAAAAAAGATCATTAAAATAATAAACAGAATCGTGATCTGAACTTAACTTCAGTGCTTCAATTTATAGCAATATGGAATTAGTACACCTTGTTATTGCGTATGGTTTAGAAAACAAACTTTTTCGATGTTAATTGATCTTAGAAAAACTTTATATTTTATTTCGTTAGTTATTTATCAATATTATTACTTTTAGGAAGAGTAAATGTATACACAAACGATGCTTCTAAACTTGCTTCAGACATTATAGCTAGTTAATATGTAGTCTACAAAGTTAGGGCAAATAACGGTAAACCAATTAGCTATGCTCGCTCTGTTATACCGTCAGGAATAATGCATATCCCAAAGAAAAAAAATATAAATAGCCCAAGCTACTTCTGAAGAGTTGAGAAGTCTTAATTTCTCTACAGCTTTTTGAATTACGTACATTTTTAACTACTTTTACTATCTCATTTTCAATCATCGTCATCCAAAATAACTCTTTTTACAGAGAATAATAAAAATAACGCTACATCAGAAATACCACTGCAAAGATTGCTTATTACAATTGAATAAAATTCGGCATTAAAATATTTATTTCAAATAAATAGATCTACTACTCAATATTTATACCAACAATAATTTATTTTATTGTCAAATGTATAACACGTGACATTATCTCACCCTCCGTCCTCCCCCCACACATAGAAATTTTAATATCGTAACATATGATTCGAAATGTGAGAGGAAATTAAATAATTTATATTTAAAATCAGGTGATATCAGAGAACGTTAATCCAAAGATTTTTTTTTTTAAAGTAAAAAGTGTTAAAAATATTCCGTCAAAATGTAATTAAAATTAATTCTTAGTATAAAATAATAATACTATAGTTTTTTCGAGAATGGGGAAAAACACAAATGAGTTTAACATCACTACAAGTTATTATTTCTAATTGAGACAATAATTTAAAATACTAAAAATGTTGAGACAATAATTTAAAATAATAACAATGTTAAAAAAATGTAAAACTGTTGGATAGGATGAAATGAAGGAGTTGGTGTTTGATTAAGGTCATCAAGAGGTATGGAACTAGGACATGGTCTTAAACATGCATGTCTAATACAAATGTGCCTAAAATTGAACCATATACTTCCAAAATATTAAAATTTATAAGAAATAATCAAATAATAATTTCGTATAATCATAAGAAATCCAGTTTGATTTTTGTATTTAAAATTATTGTAATACTGTAATCCTATAGAATATTAAATTTTTATGCACTTATAGCCCCAAATGTGAAGTTATTCATATTTTAAAACATGTGAATTTCCAGTGTAATATTTGCGTTATGAAATTAACAAACAAAACAATACAAATAATGGGTGTGATTTTTCGACAATAATTGTTTGTTTGTTTTACAAATATTTTAATTTGTAACTATCCAATGATTATTTATAAATGGATAATTACAGGAAACAAAATACTTCAACAGAGACAAAACGTTTTTATTAGAAAAATAATTAAAAAATTGTTATCAATATGTTCTCAATTACTGATTGGATACATAATCTATGTGGAGTTATTATTAAAGTAAATTGGCCATTTTAAAATGATAAAAAAATTAAATATTTAATAAAAATGTAGTGATTAAAACTTATGATCACATACGGCCTAAGATATTACTATTTCTCGCAAGGATAGCTTTTACCTTCATGTTTATAGATTCTTTAATGGAGCGGGTCTCATTTCTTAGCAATTTCAGTTTATACATTATTGAACAGCTCTCAGTTTACTTTAAGGGGAATTGGTGTTTGACGTAGGGTACAAATAGCGTCGGGCATTTGACTAGAAACGACCTGTAACTGAAAGATGAATATAAGCTTTCAAGTCACAATTTATATTTTAAATATTTTTATTTATTTATTTAATTTGACTGTTGGTTAAAATTATAGTTATATTCACTGGTATATTAGATTTTATGAAACGAAGGAGTAGAAGAACACTAAAATCTATTCGAAACCATATATCCATATACATTATTTAAAATTGACCTATTTTATAATTACAATAAATATATATGAACAAAATTCAACACACCTAGTTAATATATTTAAATCATACATGAAACTTAAAATAAAATGTTAATCGTATTCATGTTACAGAACTACAAAAATTTACATGAGGTCCTTCAATAATTTTATTATTCTTACCCACCTTGTTTGTTTTCATCTGGTTGTTTCTTATCCACACGTTTAACTTTACGTAAGTAACTATAAAGATAGATTTACTTGGGACGTCTTAACTAAGATTAATATAGTTAAATGGTATAAATAGTTGAGAACTAATTGTATTCAACAATGTTTAATTTAACAAAGGTATATGTAAAGTATGTATATGTATAATAAGTATCTTTCATATCATTAAATTATTTAAAAATAGAGTTGATCAAAATGTTAAAATCTTTAAAAATAATTGAAACATTTTAAAAAGCAATCTTTCTACTTAACACCATGCATTCGTTTTACTTTATTTTGATTATCCCACAAATTTAACAACCAGTGACTTATTACTAAGATAATTAATATTTCTTAAAATCAAGTTATGTTTAGACCATGTATATTTATATATTTTATTAAATGAGGAAAATATTCAAAAATAACAACTGATATTTAAATAACAATAAATATCACAAAATGAAACAATTATTTTCTACATTTATAAGGTTAGATTAAACAACCATACAGATTCGTTATAAGTTAATGGTTAAAAGTTAAGAGAATAATGAATAACCATACTACCAAAACAATTTTGTGCCGTTAAAGTTTGTTTAAAAAGTACAATAAATATTCTTGTCTACAGGGGTTTTAATAGTTTAGGTATTGGTGATTGTTGGAAACACTCTAGGCTACACATTTTCAATAAAGTAATAAATCAAGTTATTGTCGATTAGCGTAAAACTCGATAAACACAATAAATCGATTTGGCAATCTACCCAACAGTCATCTAAACTATATTTATCTCTCAAACCGACTTGTTTTGAATCATTATTATTTATAGGGAATGGTTCAAACATTCAAGTCAACTTGTGACCTAATTTACCACTGATTTTTGTTTTCATGTATAATAGCTATTTTATTATAGAAGAATAGTCGTTATTTTTACAGTTGTTAAATGTCTCAAGTAATTAGGAGTATAATTATTCCAAAAAGAGCAAAAACTCTTTTAAAATGTGACACTGTTTCTTTTTTAAATTCATACCTCAATTTAGTATTGAAGACATACAAATTACCTCTTTAGATATTCGATTTTATATAATAATACGATATTTAGATAACTCAAAGAACGAAATATAGGGCTCTTAGACTCTTCAATAATGGCGTGCGGGTAGAATGGAAGACTCAGTTGACGTACCTTGGCGTAGAAGTGGACCGGAGTCTGTCTTTCGGACCGCATTTGAAGAAGGTAGCCACCAAAGCTGAAAGGGTGTGTTTGCTGTCAAATATGGGTGGCCGAGAGAGAAAAGGAGAAGGTTATAATGCCAGCGTAGTTCATTTAATAATACTGTACGCAGCGCTTGCCTGGGTCAAAGCGCTGGGGAAGCAAATTAATAGAAGAAGACTGCTCTCAGTACGAAGACAGGTGGTACTTAGAATCACTGTAGGATACAACACAATCTCACAAGCTGCGTTATTGGTGGTGGCCGGAATACCCCCTATCGATTTGCTGGCGGAGGAATGGAGAGAGACGTATAATGAGGAAGGAAATGGAGAAAGAACAGGGTCTAAAATAAAAAGAGGTGCAAGAGAAAGGTTGCTTAGGAGGTGTCAGGAAAGCTGGACAAGGAGGATTCTGGTCGCTGGACGTACAGGCTGATCCCTAATATAAATAAATGGATGAACAGAGCACATGGTGAAACGAGCTTTTTCTTATCTCAAGCAATAACAGGGCATGGAAGTTTCCGGGCATACCTTCATCGATTTAGAAGATCAGATCCCAACTCTCTTGATTGTGGAGTGGAAGAAGACACGGCAGAGCATGCGATCTTTTACTGCAGCAGGGGGAGTTAGGAGAGGGAAGAGCTATCAGTACAGCTTGGTTCACCTATTTCCCCGACTAATATAATAGATATTATGATAAAGGATGAGGGAAAAAGGAAGGCAGTATGGAGTTTCATTCATAGAATTATGGTCAAACGAGGAAAACAGCAAAGGGTCAGCTGAGATAGAGTTAAGGTGAGCCAGGTTCGGTGTTTGACCAACCGGTCGATGGGATTTTGGATGACCCTGTGGGGTAGTTATTTTTCTCTGCGAAGTAATGTCGCAAGATGGTCCGGCAGAGGAGGAAGAAGAGGATGGAAGGTTTTGGTTTTACCGGGGTAGGGAGGCCGCCCACTACCTTTAGTCCCCGGTCCATAGGTCATAAAGATTTCGTCATTTTCCCTTCCAAAATATAATAATAATACGAATATAAATTGCGGAAAACAATCAGATACACTAATAAACAGTACGAAAACATTACATAATATACAGCATTTTGGTCTGTGTGGTATAGTCGACGAAGATAATGAACAGTTATTACGAAAACATATCAGTATTAGATTATTTCATAACTAGTTGTTATTAACAAGGAACTGAACAGTAACTTATTTATTTTGAAGTAAATTAGGTAATAATAACGGAACAAAAACTGAGGTTAGTAAACATTTAACACTACAGACCACTGATATCCATTCATCATCCATCAAGAAAATTTCAAAAGTTTTGTTAATTTATCGAAGTCGTTTATGAAATATTCTTGTTGTTTATTCAGTAAACTGACGGTCAGTGGTACCCGATATTTAATATAATATTTGTGTTAGTTATTAACAACCAGCCGTGAATAATGAAAAACATTTTTATGATTAAACGGCCCCTATATGACATTAATTTTATAAACAATTTACACAATATTTATCTTGTTTTACGTACGAGTGAGAATTCTAAATTGTAACATCCACAAAGGGTAAAATAATTACATGAAAAAAATTAGGTTTTGTTATTGTTAAAACAATCAATACAAAGAAAACAATCCTCAGAAATACAATTTGTTATAATAATTATTTAAATAAAAATTATATAAAAAGTTAAACATTATTTGCAAGGAAAGATTTGGATCGACAATCTGATTGTTAACATTTTGTTGGGTTTCCATTTGGTTAAGGAATATAGCCTTGAGTTAAAATCAATTTCACAGAATATGTTTGTCCTTAACTTCCTATATATTCAATATCATGGATAATAATTCTTATTGAAATTTGTTTAACTAAAACTATTAAACAGCATGCATGTATCTTTCTGAATTATAATAATCTCATTTTGGAACAAGCATATTTATTCTCTTCTCCTATTCACTTTAACATCGTTTAAATAATAAAACGTTATCAATATATGTAACAATTATAATGTAAAATTGACTATATAATACTACACCCCTTACACCTAATAATACGTAGTTTGCTTCAAACATTTTGTTATTATACTTTTTTTGTATTCATGGTTTAAATTACTTAAATTCGTTCATTTTTAAATTAGGATGAACTATTTCATTCTTTTCGAATTGTAAATATAAAGTATTTGAATAATGGAATTAATTAGAACATAATGTCAACTATATATATCAAACGCGTATTTAACAATGAAAACTACTCTTAAAGTAGATATATTACAAATTGCGATGAAATGTTAATGGTTTTTGTAGAGTATTATTGTAGAGAGGTTTATAGAAAGGTAATACCGTCAGAAACCATAATGACGACAAATCAATTTATTGTGTTGTTCATTTGTGGCGAATAGCTCCACAATAATAAATGTTTTTTTATGATTGTAAATTTAAATGTTTAACTTATTTTAAGTTAAGCCAACTCCCAATGGACTTAGAATATTTATTACATTTTTTAACAAACGTTTACTTTCGTGGAATGAAAACACTTTTTTTTTTGTAAAAGTGAATAATAATTAATTACTGAATTATTAAGCATTCAATTATCACACATTTCATGAAGCTTGTCTTTATTATGATACAACTTGTAACTAATAAACTGATGCCAAAAATAACTCTGTCATTATTGACTTTATTAAACAAATACAATTCTCTGATATTTTTATTAGTAATAATTAACATATTTAAATTATGATTTTATTGAACAGAAATTAATGTAAAAAATATATTATTAAGATAATAAAGAGAGTTGTGATCAGAATGAAATTTAATTACTTCAAAATATACCAATTTTGTTATAGTACACTTTGTAGTTGAATGTAGATAAAAAAATTAAAAAACTTGAACACAAGATCTCACAAAAAGTACGTTTATTTAATCAAAGGCGTTTCAACGACAAAGGCGCTATACTCAATGATAAATGAGCTACAATAACAAAACTATTACTTATGATCACTGAGGATAGCGACTTTCGTCGTTGAAACGCATTTGATTACATAAACTTAAGTGTTAAGAGTGTTTTCTAATCTAACATTATCTCACAAGTCAAGGTCAATATTTATTTAAATTTGTATGTAGTTTAGAAAACAAATTTTCTTTGATTTTATTCGATCATAGGCAAAAATTTGTATTAAAAAAAATATTTTCGAGATATATTACTTTAAGGAAAACTATTTACATTTATATACCAAATTGCATTTCTTCAAAAATTGTTTCACAACTTATAGTTAGTTAATATGAAGTCTACAAAATTTAGGCATATTTATGTTAAAATAATTAGATATACATACTCTGTTCTCCATCTAGGATAGTTATATATATATACAGATAAATAACTCAAATAAATTAACGTAACCTTAAATAGATAGTTTTGAGGACTCTTAAATACTTTAAAGGTTAAGTTTAATTTAGATTAGTTTATAACTAATTTATTGTCTCTTCTTCTAGGTTTGTCTTGTTTTATAATTCTTTTTTATTCTGCCTTTTTTTTATGTCATTGCAAACGATAATTATCATAATCAATTGAAATATGGTGTTAAAATGGTTATTTCAAAATAAATATATATACTACTTCCATATTGACATATGTTTTCCACAAAAAAGACAGTATTATTCACAATGAACAACATCTCATGTCATTTTCGCTCACAATCTCACAAACTCAGAGTTTTTTTATATAGTCAGATGTTTTTTTTTTTGATATATCAGTATAAATTTATAAATATTCTTAAAATCAGGTAAAATAAGTGAAAGTTAATTAAAAATAATTACGTTTTTGACGTGGAAATAGAAAACATTTTTAGTCATAACTTAAAATCAAAAACTTTTAGTAACAAATTAATAAACTCTGTTTTTAAGAGTAGAAACCACAATTAAATTGATTATCAATAGAGGCTAATATTTGTACATTTCTAAATAAATATATTAAATTTTATTATCAAATATACGAAAATAATTTACAATACTAACATAATATAATATAGGTAATATGGAAAATGGAGAGGGTAGGTGCTGGTATTTGATAAAGGTGAACTAGGGTTATAAACCTAGAAAATGGTACTATATGGATGTCTAACAAAAATATGCCTAGAGAGGAATCATAAATTTCAAACACTATTAATAAATAACAAATAAGTAAAACTGTTATATTATACTCATAAGAAATACAGTGTGATGTTATCATTACTATGATTATAATAATTCCGATATAGTATTTTTAAATATATAACTTACACACCGGTATAATTCTAAATTTCAAATTAATAAAACTGAAAATTATGAGATTTTGCAGTGATATGTTTCCATCATAACATTACCCATACTGTATAAATAATATATATTTGAATACAGGTGATTTTCCCAAATTCATTCTTTGTTTTATTTATAATTATTTTAACTTCCAACTATTTAACGATTAATTTAAATATGGATGAAAGTAGTAAACAAATATACTCCATCTTAGAAAAGTACGAGATATGTTGATATCAACATGTTCTCAATTACGGATTAGTAATATATATATATATATATATATATATATATATATATATATATATATATATATATATATATATATATATACAATAACATTGAGTAAATGTTTAATTTAACAAGATAGTATAATATTTAAATATTTGATATAAATGTAGATGTTACAACTTACGATCATATAAGAGGTAAACATCCAGTTCCCACTAGGAAAGCTTTTACCGTCATCTTTATACATTCTTTAATGCAGCGGGTCTCATTTCTTGGCAATTTCAGTTTATACATTATTGAACAGCACTCAGTTTACTTTATGGGGAATTGGAGCTTTGACGATGGATATAAATAGCATTGGGTATTTAACTACAAACAACCTATTACTGAAATATAAATATAACGTTTTCAAGTCACAATTTGTATTTGTCATTTAATTTAGTTTATTTGTATAATGTGACTGGTGATATTACAATCACTAGCATTTAAGTTATTGAATTTTATGACGACGAACACACACACTCACACACACACACACACACACACACACACACACACACACACACACATATATATATATATATATATATATATATATATATATATATATATATATATATATATATATATCATTTCACCAATTTTGTAATTTATAACAGAAATTTAAAAGTAATTTAATCAGAGCCAGTCATAGTATTAAAATTATAAGTAAATGTAAAAAAAATCCTATTGATTTTAAAAACTATTGTCTTATTACTAATTTCCGAGTAAACTATGTTTCAGAACTAAATTTACATAACTAAATATTGTCACATTTATCAGTTTCATTTGTAGCTCAGGAAATGAAGGTATCTTGGATGATTTACTACAATAAAAATGAATTTAACATATATACTTTTGATAAATAAAAAATGTACATGAATTTTCTTTTGTACAGTCTTGAATGGTCTAGCATAGTTTCAATGAACAAAGTAAAATTTTCTTTTTATACCACTTTGTGCAATATATATATATATATATATATATATATATATTGAAGACCAATTTTTTCAAACAAAAGTCACAGTGGAAAAAAAAGATTAAATCTTGCATTTTTTACATAAATTTACCAAGTCGAGCAAAGTGATTAAATTAGAAGATTATAAAAATTTCACCAAATATACAATACGAGCTATTACGTCTGATCCTAATAATTTTGAATTAAGTTTAATTTTAAAATTAAAAATTTATCAATATAGTTTTTTCAGTTCCTGTTTTAATTAATGCAGATTTCGAATATTTATTAAATGAAATTTTAAAAAAATAATAGCATTTAATTACAATTTACTCACGTTTTTATTGTCTATGCTAAACATTTGTTTGCAATTTTAACACAGGAATCAGCCATAAAATATATAAAAATATATAATAACACCGGCGATTTTTGTTTCCCGTTAATTTTTTTATTATTTTTTTATTTGTTTCTACTTTTATGTTGATATAACTCGCCGATCATTTTAAACATGAATAAATGTACCAAACAAATAAACTCAAACTTAACAACAATTTTCTGAAAAATTAATTGAACGTTATTGAAATAACATATTCCCAATTTCTGATTAGCTATCAAATAGATATGCAAATAATATTGAAGCAAATTTATTACTGAACAAGGTGTAATAATAATAATTCAATATTTGAGATAAATGTAGCCGTTATGACTTACGACCACTTACGGTGGTCCTATTACCTCTTCCCAAGAACGAAAGCTTTTAACGTTATACTGGTATATATAGATTCTTTAATGAAGCTAATCTCATTTCTTGGCAATTTATACATTATTTAACAGCACTCAGTTTACTACATAGCAAAATAGTGTTTTGACGTTGGGTACAAATAGGTTTGGGCATTGAGCTTCTCCATTTTTGAAGAGCCTATAAGACCCATTACTGAGAGATGAATTTAACAATTTCAAGTCATAATTGTATTTTAATTAATTTTCCCTTTATTCTAATAAGGCGACAATTAAAGAAAAAATTTTGTTATATTCACTCTTTTAAGATTTGTAAATAACGTTTATTTCAATTGTGAAACCATTGACATCTATTAGAATGTTCAGGGATCTATTATATTGACTGTTTTGAGCAGCTAGTTTGTAAGAATGGGGATGTTTTGATGAAGCATCTTTAGTGGATGGTCAATGTGTGGTTAAAGGTATCTCTATATTTTAAAGGTGTGCTGGCTTATTATATTTTATAACTTATTTTGGCTATGGTGAGCTGTAGAAAGTTATAATGTTTATATTAACAGCGGATGATAGCGTAGGATGGATTTTATTGAGATATTTTATGAGATAAACAGATTGACACACTTTTTACACTTACACCACTAGCAACAGAACACATACACTGAACAACACTTACATGTACGTAAATAAAACAATAATTGTTATTTTTATAGTTACAATACATAGTTATGACATAACTATAAAATTATGATTTTATAGTTACAAATCTATTATAAACGATTTGTTTTTAAGAGAAGATATTATTTCAAAAGTTTCCAGAAAATATAATATAATATTTGAAAGCTGTGTAAAAAGATTTCTTCAAACTTTTTGAGCAAACCAAATTAAATTTTAATACTTATAAAAAAAAGAAGAATATTTCTTTTTCTAATAAAAGTATATTTATTGTTTTGAATATTTACCAAACTAAATGTAACGACCACCATCACTCCAAAAATATTGGTTCATCAGCTATTAGTAAGAAACAATCTACCACAGCTGTTTTAAAATAACTTCTTAAAATTTGCTGAAATGATCATTCAAATTTAAGTGAAATATGAACATGTTTCAAATAATGATATGTGACAAACTGCAAGTCAATAAAAAAAAGAACCTTGTCATTAAATGCTCGACAAGATTTATGTTGACGATGTGTTTATGACAAAAGAGATGCACGTTTAGATCCCATTTAAATATATCTTTTTTTTTTTTTTTTTTTTTTTTTTTTTTTTTTTTTTTTTTTTTTAAACAATGTGTCCAAGTTTAATTTTCACCATTTAACTGAGAACAACCGAAATAATATTACGTTTTTGGAATATTTTTACACCATTTTAAGTGCTGTTATGTCCTAATATTGGAATGAAACGAGAGATCATTAATAAACACAACATATAAGAGTATGTTCGTGAAAAAAAAAGAACCAATATAAATCATTAAAAAAATAAGAATAGAATTTTTATTAAGTTGTAGATTATTTTTATATTTTGTTTTGAAAATCATAGTTTAAAAAGTACGAAGTTGCTGATTAAAATGTCCAATTATATTAGTTATATTTTTGGTTGCAGTATGGTGAGGAAAGGCAGGATATAGGGGTGGAGGAGTCCTGTTGGGATCAAAGAAATCGGATCCCGCGGAAAATTGTTTTCAAGTCGAAATCAATTTTCCCCAAATACTTTCACACATATACTTATTAAAGATAAAGTATTGTTTCTTATGCAAAATAAAAGAAACTAAAAAAGAAGAATGCAATACTGCGTCAGTGCAAGAAAGTTAAAATGGAGAAATTCTGAATACTTCTGAAAATGAAAGAACACACACATTTTCTTTGAACAAGACGACGTTTCAACGATTAATATCACACACATTTTCTTCTACTAAGATTAAGTTTCAATGATTAATATCACACACATTTTCTTCGAACAAGACAACGTTTCAATGATTAATATCACACACATTTTCTTCTACTAAGATGAAGTTTCAATGATTAATATCACACACATTTTCTTCTACTAAGATGAAGTTTCAATGATTAATATCACACACATTTTCTTCGAACAAGACAACGTTTCAATGATTAATATCACACACATTTTCTTCTACTAAGATGAAGTTTCAATGATTAATATCACACACATTTTCTTCTACTAAGATGAAGTTTCAATGATTAATATCACACACATTTTCTTCTACTAAGATGAAGTTTCAATGATTAATATCACACACATTTTCTTCTACTAAGATGAAGTTTCAATGATTAATATCACACACATTTTCTTCTACTAAGATGAAGTTTCAATGATTAATATCACACACATTTTCTTCTACTAAGATGAAGTTTCAATGATTAATATCACACACATTTTCTTCGAACAAGACAACGTTTCAATGATTAATATCACACACATTTTCTTCTACTAAGATGAAGTTTCAATGATTAATATCACACACATTTTCTTCTACTAAGATGAAGTTTCAATGATTAATATCACACACATTTTCTTCTACTAAGATGAAGTTTCAATGATTAATATCGCACACATTTTCTTCGAACAAGACGACGTTTCAATGATTAATAACACACATTTTCTTCTAAAAAGATGAAGTTTCAATGAATAATATAACACACATTTTCTTCTAACAAGATGAAGTTTCAATGATTAATATCACCACATTTTCTTCTAACAAGATGAAGTTCAATTAATAATATCACACACATTTTCTTCGAACTTGACGACGTTTCAATGATTAATATCACACACATTTTCTTCAAACATGACGACGTTTCAATGATTAATATCACACACATTTTCTTCGAACTTGACTACGTTTCAATGATTAATATCACACACATTTTCTTCGAACTTGACTACGTTTCAATGATTAATATCACACACATTTTCTTCGAACATGACGACGTTTCAATGATTAATATCACACACATTTTCTTCGAACATGACGACGTTTCAATGATTAATATCACACACATTTTCTTCGAACTTGACTACGTTTCAATGATTAATAACACACACATTTTCTTCGAACTTGACTACGTTTCAATGAATAATATAACACACATTTTCTTCTAACAAGATGAAGTTTCAATGATTAATATCACCACATTTTCTTCTAACAAGATGAAGTTCAATTAATAATATCACACACATTTTCTTCGAACTTGACGACGTTTCAATGATTAATATCACACACATTTTCTTCGAACATGACGACGTTTCAATGATTAATATCACACACATTTTCTTCGAACTTGACTACGTTTCAATGATTAATATCACACACATTTTCTTCGAACTTGACTACGTTTCAATGATTAATATCACACACATTTTCTTCGAACTTGACGACGTTTCAATGATTAATATCACACACATTTTCTTCGAACTTGACTACGTTTCAATGATTAATATCACACACATTTTCTTCGAACATGACGACGTTTCAATGATTAATATCACACACATTTTCTTCGAACATGACGACGTTTCAATGATTAATATCACACACATATTCTTCGAACATGACGACGTTTCAATGATTAATATCACACACATTTTCTTCGAACTTGACTACGTTTCAATGATTAATATCACACACATTTTCTTCGAACATGACGACGTTTCAATGATTGATATCACATACATTTTCTTCTAAGAAGATGACGTTTCAATGCTTAATATCACACACATATTCTTCGAACATGACGACGTTTCAATGATTAATATCACACACATTTTATTTAACAAGATGACGTTTCAATGATTAATAACTAACTCGTTATTAATGACGTTTTTTGTAAGTAATTCACTAACTCAATAACAAAGTATGGGGTTTGTTGAAAAAGAGAGCAAAATACTGTTGGACTAAATGTGAAAAACAACCAAATAGGTTTGGACCAGAAATGAAAACCAAGCAAAATAGTGTTGGACTAGAGATGAAAACCAAGGAAAATGACGTTTGAAAAGGTTTGGAATGAACAAGATTTGCAGAAGATAGGACCTAATTTGAATGATGAAAGAGAGGGATCTAACCCAAGACATTTTCCTGGAAAAACGGTTTTTATTTATTTAGTTTCTAAATTAATTGATCAAACTGATTTTCTGGAATATCTGTTTTCTATATATATATATATATATATTTTAAACACTGAGGTAAAGTTTAAAATGTGTCTATAAAGAAAAACAGGTAACTTTATAATCGATTAAGTTACATTTATTAAAAGAATTTTAATATTTTGTCTAATTCTACTACCCTGTAGTTTGTAAAATTATTTACTAACCTCAACTTAGGTTTGTAATAAAATGGAAGTTTAAATTAAAAATAAAATTTGAAGTTCTATAATATTAGCTTAGGTTAGATTTTAATAAAATAGGAAATAACGTAACAATTTAAAATAGTTATTAAACACTAATTAAAATAATTATATTTCAAACTAACCTCAATTTATATGTTTATATATGAGTTGAGGCTGAATCAGCTGTTGGTATAATTTATTTAAAGAAATTAATATTATACCAAGATTGTTAATTACACAGAGAAGTTGGTTATTTAGAGAGTGAAGTAGTCGAAAACATCTTGGCGAAATAAAAAGAGAAAAAATACGTAATGGGTCACTGTCAGTGCTTAGTAAAGGACGTGCAAGAATTGATTTACTGCTGATGATAACGAAGCCAACATCTATTTGCTGTTCATAAAATTAGAAACCAGCCAAAGATACACTAAAATACCAATAATTACATTCAATATTTTGTAATTTCTAGAAGTTAAGTAACTAACGTAAATATACATTTATATAATGATTTTTATTTCTTAAGAGGAGGCTCCACTAGCCGGCCGGTGCCGTATGCCGGCCATAAGAGTAATGCAATAATTATAATAATAACCATAAATTCCTTGTTTTTAAAGATATAAATATAAATGAGGTATCAATAGATAGGTATTGTACAGCCGAATGTGTTTTGTTGAACCAAATTTAAAAAATATTTTTCTGTTTTACATGAAAACTAAAACAACATTTTTTAAATTTAGCAATCATTTAAGAAAGTACCTATAAAGTTACGGAGGATTTTTCTCACAGTTAACACAAAGCAGTTTGTTCTCTTCAATCAATAAAAAAAAAAAATAATAATAAAAAAAATAAAAAATCAACGATATTGGATGAAGAATGAAGGGAAAATATGGGTATCAACGAGAGTACTGTCACCCGAGTTTTCCCCCGAAAGGCGGACGGTTTTTGGTGACACCTAGTGGGCCGGAAGTGAACTACAAGAAGAAACGTAGACTTTCAACATACAACATCTGGGCGGGAGTTTTTTAAAATTTTAAATTGTTGCGCGACACGTTATATACTTCAGAAATTAAAATAATGTTCGAAGGCCAGTCTCTACTTACTGACCTATTAACAAATGAGGTATGTAAAATGTTAATTGGTAATAATTTCATGTTCGTAAAACTAAAAGCTGCCGTAACTAATTACATTGAATTCCTATTAGTATGGTTTGTTAAATTGAACAAATAATTAATCAATTTAAATTTTATAGCAAAACTCTCAAAGAATACATTACAAACATGGCTTCATATTCCTTAGAAGAATGTTTTACTTTCGACGACAACGATCTTTAATTAACATTAAGTATCTCTTCCAACTGTATTGTATTGTCAATATACCGAAATGTCACTATTTAATGTATTTGTACTATGGTACCATGAATTGTTCAATAAGTGATGGCTTTAAATTATGAAAACCTATATGAAGTTGATTATTATTTACATAAATTTGTGATCGGTGATATTTCTTAATATCGCCAAATTAATCACGCGTGATCGAACTCATTTTGCATCCGACGTATACTATCTGATCGTTCATGTTCAATATGTTACTTTAAATTTTAAGCAACGAACAACAGAAAATACGTAACAGATGTGAATCAGTGATAATTGTTGGCCTTGAACCGTTATATAAACATGTTTGATAGTGTTACCGTTACTGGTCCAGCCATTTCAAATTTATTTTGTACAAATTTACTGCTAGTTATTATTGTATAATTTGGGTCTCGAGTTGTAATATTTTTTTTTAACACAACTTAGTTACAATTGCTATTTTCTTATCATTATGTAAATATGTACACTATTCTTATTATTTGTTGTAGCATTGTTGCTATTATTTTGTACAATCTGGAAATAATCTGTGTAAATAATTTGTTAATTGGTAATTATGTATTATAATCTATAAAGTAATAATCTAAATATGTAGTAATATTATTTGCAATATTATTGTCTAAGTTTGTCCTTATTCTGATATTACGTACACGTTTTTTTTACGGTAGATCATTGTGTGATTGTAAATCTATTTCGTAGTATTATCACTATTATTTTTCAAACCTGCATGATATTATGAAAGTTTACAGTTATACTTGTTGGTCATTATTAGTATACTGTTTGATCGTTGATGTTCAATATGTTACATTAAATTTAACTAGGCCTATTTATATTATAATAATTAAATTAACAATGCGTTTAATGTTAGAAACAAAAGTTTTTTTTTTATCCTTACGAAACAAAACATAAAACTAATTTTAAAATATTTTAGTAACATTCGAGTTTTAGAAGTATTTATATATTACGAATAAATTTGAATAAAAACAGCTTTTATATACCAATAAAAATATTGTATTAATTACTGAAATTAGAGTATTATTATTGATATGTGTATGTATATATATTTAAATATTTACCTCAAGTGTTGAATAAAATAAATTTTATATTTAAAAGATTACTTATAGTTTGAACAACATAAATGTTGTTCAGATATTTAATAACAATACGAATAAAATTGTTCACCGTTTTTGCTTGCTTAGAATAAATACAGGGTTTCTTGTGGGGGAGCAAACGTAAACACATTTGTATCTCCGGGTTCCTATTGCTAATTAAAGTAGAAAATTTGATTTAAATCAGTGCTGTAGATACAGAGTTATAACAATTTGATACTGGAGATAGTAAATATAAATTTTCCAGAATATTATGCGGATTTTATCAAACTTTACAGCAGCAATGGTTTGTCAGTGGTACAAAATTTAAAATTTAAATGGAAATAATAATTATTTAGAATTGATACAGTGGATCCTATGATTGACTAAACCCAACTAAAACTCTTTAATCAAAATATTAATTAAAAGTTCAAAACTCTAATTTACCGGTGGCTTACAAATGCAGCGGAAAACACGGAAAATCTCAACAGGTGACATGAGATGCACTAAGAGTGTTTGAGATAAGAATATTAAGGAAATTGTATATCCCTGTGAATGAGAGAGATGTGTGGGGAATTGCATGTATAGGGAGATAAAAGACTTGATCGATAGGGGAGGACATAATGCGTTTTCGAATTTGTTGAGGTTGAGATTGTTGGGTTATGTTATTTGAATGGAAGATGCGAGAATGCCTGGAGAAATACTGTAAGTAGGAATTATTGTATAAAGAATGAGGGGAAGGTGATGGCTACAGGATGGCGAGAGGGGCCTGAGATTGATAAGGATCAAGAATTGGAGACAACCAATGTTATATAGAAGAGAATGGAGATAAATAGTTATGGTGGCCAATGCTTACCATAGCTGTAGTGCTCTAGGGTATACTAGTAAGATAGGTTCACAAGACTGAACACATTTTTGCAAGAATTAGGAAGATTTTCATACTCCGCAGTATATTTTGACATTTCAGCACCAACATAAATTTAATCAATAATTTGATGAAAACATTATTTAGATTGAAGAATTATTAAAATTAGTTAACAAAATCCAATTTTTTTCTTTATAAGGAAGTTTCAAGACCCAGATTTATATTGGAATAGATTTTAGTTAAGAACTCTAAATTTGGTGTACGGATCGCGCATCATTCCTGTACTTTAAATTTACTCTATAATAATGGAACAATGTATTTACACTTAAAGCTTTTAGTATATAGTAAAGACAAATACAAAACTATAACAAAGGAAATTAATGTTCAGTGTAGAGTGGAATAGGTAGACTAGTGGTGAACTACAGCATTTGTTAAACTATTCTCTAATGTGGTCGCATGTCAATAAAACAATACTTTTGCAATGTGTACTTGGAAATCTTATTATGAGAAATGAAATTTTAATGTTTACGAAATACGTGAAATCTATTATTTTCTAGTATTTAGGCTTGTCTTTGTCTGGAGAATTTGTTTATAATACGTGAAGTTGGATACCATTTTAACACAAAGCCTTGTTTAATTTAAAATAATAACTGTGTTAATAACGAAGTATTTACATATTATGGAATTTGATTTGTTTTGACAGTTGAATATTTACATCCATCAACAGTTGATTAAACATACCCATGAGTTCAGACCATAAGACTTGATGAAATCAGGACTCTGGATACTGAATAGCTCTTGCACAATTGACTTAGGAGCGGATATTTCACTCAAGAGACAGGATGGATGCTGAACCCTGAAAGCAGGATGTTACTGTACAGTGGAGACAGAACAAATGCTGAACCCTATAAACAGAATCATACTAGACCCTGGAGATAGAATTAATGCTGAACTATAGGCACAGAATGGATGATAAACTTTTTATACAGGATGGTTGCTTAATCCTGAAGGCAGGAAGTTCTGTACAATGGAGAGAGAACAAATGCTGAAACTTTGAATCAGAAAGGATACTGGAGACTGAAGACTGGGCAGATGATGGACCAAGGAGTTAGGCCGAATGCTAGGAAAATGCTGAACCCTGGAGAAATATGGATTAGGAACATGAATAGTTTCTGAATATTGGAGACAGAATGGAGTAAAACTGAATAATAGAGTAATTCGTACCCATATTTTAATAGTATAAATGTTATTATTATATTTTGTACATTCACTTTAACGGAATTTAATTGATGTATGGGTTAAAGAAAGATTTAAGTACATAAACCTTGTGCTTGAGACAATATAAAATATTGTTTATTTATTTTGTAGCTGCTTTTATTCCAATTTATAAAAAAGGGGGGCAAAAGATGGGATGATTTATGGGGATGTTTTAATTTGAACTCAGAGATATACAAATCTTGTAATCAACCTGATACCATCTACTCCGAATCAAGTTTACAAAGCTATTTTAAATATCTGATATTTGAACTCTTGTTTTGTATATACTGAGAAGGTGAGATGAGAGAGGTACAACGTGAATCAAAAGAATATAACTTTTGATTTAAATTTTATAATTTTGGCTTTCATTTTAAGTGGAGTGAAATATACATATTTTCCTTGGTTGTTCAGAGGAAAAATAACTTCTCGGCATCATCCATTATAAAGAACAAAACGAAAGAAAATATCAACTCCTAGCACATGATAATCTAATAGCTTCATGGTTGGAGAAAACAAGAGTTGGTCAAGGGAGACCTCTTACAGAAGACCAAAGAGAGGAATTACAAGAACAAAAGTGTAGATAGGAATTTCCAAGCCTGTACTCACCAAAGTGAAAACCACAAAACATAACTTTAATTTTGGATAAATTAGTGTTAATTGTTCTTGTAGGTTTGTTGTGCAAAGAAGATGTTTTGCAATAGATAGGAAACATTGCGTAATCAGCAATGGGAATAAATGTAATTATTTTTTGGAGACGAGAGAGAGAGAGAGAGAGAGAGAGAGAGAGAGAGAGAGAGAGAGAGAGAGAGAGAGAGAGAGAGAGAGAGAGAGAGAGAGAGAGAGAGAATTGAATTGAATTGAATTGAGTTGTCTTTATTTAGGGGCGAGGTTAGGACTCTATAGTCCTCTCTACCACCTAACTCCATACAACAATATTATTATATAAAAATATAAAATACAACTATAATAATTAAAATTTAAAAAATTAAAAATAACTAAGATAATATAAAAAATTAACAAACTTAAATTTAAACTATCTACAAAATGAAATTAAGAATTTAAAATAAAATAAAAAGTAACAATCTTAAAATTAAAGTGACAAAATGAAAGTTATAACTTAAAATAAAATAAAAATTAACAAACTATAATTTAAACAACGTAATAAAATTTAGAATTTAGAAACAAAAATAAAATAAAATGAAATACTGTAGCTTACACGTGTTGATACAGATAAATACAATCACACATACACACACACAAGCACATTCATACATAATAACATTTAAAAATGACACCACATAATTAAAATAACCACTATTGTTACTACATAAATGCTAAAGAAAGTAACAAATACTTATTTCAATCATTCACACTTATTACAAAAAAAACTAACTATTCCGCCACACCCAGGGACGAGGACGCCAAATCCATTCTATTCAAAAGAAAGACTTAAGTAATTTTGAAAACTGGACACGACTGTCAACAGATTTAAGTGCCTCTGAAAGTAAATTCCACAAGCGGCAAGCGGAGAGAGAGAGAGAGAGAGAGAGAGAGAGAGAGAGAGAGAGAGAGAGAGAGAGAGAGAGAGAGAGAAAGAGTATAGCTCAAGGTGTTTTCGTATGAACAACAGTTTCAAATGAGAAAAATTAGCAGTTTTTAAATAATAACAGTAGTATCTTTATTATTGACGTTGTGATGATATATCTGCAAACACGAAAGTTTGAAAATAAATATTACAGCTTCGCATTTACTAATTCTTATGTCCACACTTCATTTCTTTAGTAGAAGATAGACATGGTTGTTTTTATAGAGTTTTTACAGTAAGACAATTTTAGTGCAAAAGAAATTGTAATATTCCACCAACAGCAAAGACCAGAGAGAGAAAGAAAGAGATAATTTTTATTTGAGGATCGAAGCCAGGA
>OY740771.1:66323900-66662902 GCA_963513935.1 Aphrophora alni | reverse complement strand
AAATACCATAATGTAACTTAATTAATAATACATTAATCATATCATACTAAAAAAAAATAAAAATAATAAAATTAAAAAAAAAAAATGACGTCACATCCTAAACAATAATAAGTACTTGGTAATGTGGTTTATGTTTTAAAAAAATATAGAAAATTATCCACGGTTCTCAATGGGTTTGATAGATATATGTATCAATGCTGTTCCAGAAATGATATGTAGTCACGTAAAAGATCTGTTGTACATGATCTTCTTTGTTTGTGAATCGTGAACATTCCTGACTCCTTTCTTGTACTTTTAGCACTAATGTGAAGATAACAAACTTTTTTTCCACTTAAGTTGGCACTTCAGTTTGAAGTATGGAATCAGTAATGTAACATAATTAATATATATACAATCTTAAATTAATAATAAAGTAAAGAGAAGAAGAGAGAGAGAGAGAGAGAGAGAGAGAGAGAGAGAGAGAGAGAGAGAGAGAGAGAGAGAGAGAGAGAGAGAGAGAAGAGAGAGAGAGAGAGAGAGGAGAGAGAGAGAGAGAGAGAGAGAGAGAGAGAGAGAGAGAGAGAGAGAGAGAGAGAGAGAGAGAGAGAGAGAGAGAGAGAGAGAGAGAGAGAGAGAGAGAGAGAGAGAGAGAGAGAGAGAGAGAGAGAGAGAGAATATGGTTTTGGACATAATATGGTATAGGCATAGGACCAAGAATGGATTACTATTGAATTCATGCAGCACCTAATAGTTTTTGGAGATGATAGTGATCCTTTGGTGAATATAAATAAGAATCATGTTGATAGTATCCAAGTCACTTATTTATATAATAATTAAATTACCTTTGGTTTCCGCCAGGTGACTTCTTTTTATATACACGTACGCGTTTCGAAGCGTACGCTCCATCTTCAGAGTTTTATTATATTTTTCACTCGATTGAGGTCGTTATACATTAAAATATCACATAAAAAACACACGGACACTACATATATATGTTTATAAATTAATACATCGCTTATGATATCGCGACACTTGCGATGCGTATCACATCAATGTCCTAGGAATACGCATCGCAAGTGTCGCGATATCATAAGCGATGTATTAATTTATAAACATATATATGTAGTGTCCGTGTGTTTTTTATGTGTTATTTTAATGTATAACGACCTCAATCGAGTGAAAAATATAATAAAACTCTGAAGATGGAGCGTACGCTTCGAAACGCGTAAGTGTATATAAAAAGAAGTCACCTGGCGGAAACCAAAGGTAATTTAATTATTATTGAATATAAATAATTTGATTTGGTAGTTAGTTATGAACATACAAGATGGTAGAAGAGGGTTAAAAATGAATTTCTATCATTTTTTTTTTCTGCAAAAATCAATTTTGAAACATGTGATCTGACCGTTTGTTAATTTGTTTCTTAATTATATTTTCGCAGTTTAGTTTTACCTTACATTTGTCCATATTTTCCAATATGTTGAACCCTTTCCATTCACAAGGTCTGAAAATTCGATTGTTACAATTTTTGATTTTAGATATATATATTTTTTTCCAATTGAAACAATGTAAGTATGTTCGATGAATTTGTTTCAGTAATTTCTGGGAAAAAAGCGATAGACGTAGGGACAGGTAGCCAGACGGTCAGATGAAAATTTTAAAATAATAAAATAAATTTACGGAATGCGATTGGTTTTATATTTTCTAGATTTATTCAGTTGGTAATATCAAAATCAGTCTCCAATATTTCATCGACAAAATAGATTTTTGAAAATTAGTTTTTCTTAATGTGACTGACTTTTAAATTATATAGAAAGTATTACATCAAGAGATATTGCATCATCTGAGGAAGAAATAAATTTTAACTTATCTTTACTTCACTGACAGTACAGTACAGTATTTATTTATTTAATTTATCTACAAATATATTTACGTCACAGTCTTTTTTTAAATGAAATGTGATTTAAATGTAAAAGTCTTAAGTAAATAAAGACAAAAATAAGTCGACGAAGACCTTCATAGTACATAATAAAATATTTCCGATAGCTTTACTCGGGTCAGTGTTTCGGTCTTAGGTTCACTCGTTACAGTGACACGACATGCTGGATATCGTCACTATGCGAATTTTTTTGGGTTGTCGGGGTTTGAAATTAGTTTTTTAACAATAAACCTACCATAATTATGTGATATTAATACCATCACATGCAGAACTGTAATCTGCAAAAGTTAAATAACACACGAGATATGAACAAAATACTATTTAAAACTGCCATTTTTTCATTTTCAATTTTTTTCCTGAATTTCATTACGGTTCTATATGAGCACTTTATAGTATTGTTTAGTAGAAGACAACGACAATTGCAATGATCAAGGACGCACGGCTTTTAAAAAAAACTGTTTTTGTTTCTGGAACCACGAAAAATAAAGATCATTTTAAAACATAAATCGAAATTTTGAGCAGTACGAAACCTAGCCTATACTTCGCGTAATGGGCAATTAAATAATGAACAAGTACAATTATGTTAGTTTAAATTGTGTTTTAATATTATTATTATTTAGCAAAGTAAAAGAAATTAATTGTCATTGAATGTGTCTTAGGACCTAAAATATTTTTTTTAAAGTTATATTTTAAAACAAAAATCAAAATAAATTTATTATAAGATTCTATTTAAATTTTAGAACGTTTTTAGAAAGATTATGAGATTTTTAATCTTTTATTTTGCGGTATTTTAAGCAGATAAACAGCTGATTTATTAACGACAAATATGAACTCAACTAACTGTTTAGATACAGACTTCGGAGGAATTTATTTCATTTTCTGTCTTAAAGTTGTTGAACAAAATTTTCGGATTTGAAAGGAAACGTTTAAGCTGCTATAAGTCTTGTCACGACTTAGCCTTTTGTTTTCTATTGTAAGACAATAATAGCATCTTCTTCTTCTTCCACTGTGGCCTCACAACCCTGCGTGTGGTTTGGTCTTATCAATAACTTTTCCCCACTCCGCTCTGTCCGTCAGTCATTCGCTTTCAATTTTTGTCGTCCAACACATTTAAATTCTCCCTACCATCGTGGATACACATCTATCCATGGTACGTTATTCTATCCACCAATTTCCACTATATTATTTTATTTTTCCAATTTTTATGTTGCTCACCATTTGGAACACATATCCATGCCAAGCACAATTTTGAACATTCATAAGTTGCTCACAGTATCAGCACATCCTATCCGTCCATCTATTTTGTAGGAAGCTATTACGTCGTCATCCATTTTAATTGCCCACTCCCCAGATCTTTCGGAGAATTTTCTTTTCGAAAACATCGAGCACTCCTTCATTATTTTTATTTTAATGTTATAATATAGCATACATAGTATAAGCTTAAATTAGACTTCAATAAATATGAACATTTAAAGGAATGAAATGGACATTATCCGTGGGAAAGGAGTTATTCTTCAAAGATGGAAGGAATAATTTACCGAAATATCGAATTTACTTTTCGAAATAGAGCAAATGAAAAAATGTGAAGTCGGCGTGGTGAACATATATGGAAAACAACATAAGGAAGAAGAATGTGATGAGGTTTTTGAAATAACGTGAAGATTGGTACAGTTGGGAGAATATTATTTTTAATTTTTGGTCTGATAGGACAACAATATATCACATGCTTGGGAATAGTCCTGGAAAATGGTATGCGCAATATTTTAATGTACATCTATTGTTGGAAGTTTAACTGAGAGGAAATTAGCGGGCTTGATTAAGATGACTTTGAGAGAGAAAAAGAGTATTGAGGTGTGGTGAATAAGACCGAATAGAAAATAAAAATCTGTAATACGAATCAAACATACTGGTTATATCCAAGCTGGTAGATTGAAACTCTTCAGACACGATGGATGAGGATACGGGTCTTAAGAAAGTATGTACTCGAAAGTCACTCAGGAGGTTTTTAGTATGAAAGTTCAACCAAGGAAATGTGGCTGGATGATGGTTGAGGGGAATGTAAGTGAGAGAGAGCTGTTGAATGGCGGGAGTGACGGTGGTGATTTTGGAGTCGAAGGTTCATACCAATATGTATGTTAATAAACTTTTATGCAAATTATTACTAACATCTGGTATTTTAGATATATAACATTTAAACAGACCTCTAACTTATATGACGTACATTTTTTTACTTAATACTTTGAAGAAAATCATAATCTTGGTATACTGTAAATACTCATAGACAATAAATAGTATAGTACTAATTGATCAAAAATAAATAGCAATAGTTATTTTTGCATAGTAACAATCTAAGTTAATGGTTGGTTACACATGTCAGATGTTTCTTAATACCAAGAATCTTTAAGACCACTTTTATGACTATAATTATTGTATTTGTTTTATACAGTAGGCTCTTTTGTTTCAACTAAAATATTATTTAAAAAAAGTCATATCTGTTATACCATATAATGGGAATCAGTCATTGTATCAACAACCATCGATAAGGTATCATACTTTTGTCTAAATATTGTAAAATATCAAATGCTACGAAACTAACTGAATTAAAATTTTGTACAACTGTCTGAATATATCATCTTTACACGATTACAAAGAAAGTTAACTCTAACACATAACTCTGATAACTGCAATATCGACACAAAATAATACTAATGTCCGTCTAGTGATCCTCTTTTTGTGCTAAGCAGTATCGAGGTTTCAGATGATATCACTCATCTATCATCAGCTGTTGAAAATATCACTCACATGAGGTCTCCAGAACTCTCTATCTCTCTATATATAGTTACAACACATAAATATTACATCACGAACACTGCAGATATAACTGCAGATATGATCTCATCCTATAGTCAAAGACATATCTTCCTCCCTTCATTAGATATCTTCAAGGTTGTGTCAAATATTATATTACAATTAAAGAGTAACTTATCGTTTATTAAGATATTATGTGATTCCATTTTTACTGCCTTGTAAATCTCCAATTCCTCGAATACATTCAGTATCTACTCTTTTTGCAAACTTTGACACCTTTCTGTTGGTCTTTAGATCTGTGTATTTGTGATTGAAATCAACTGGATTTTATAATGTTATGTTTTGATTTTACAAAAGTTCCGTATAACTTTTACCAAACGAACGTCTTGTCTGTTCTATGTATTACCTAGGACAGTCATTAGAAATCAACTTGGAGACTATAGTATGCTCAACAAAGTCTTTGTTTTTATTTTTGTAAACATTCTTTTGTAATATTGTCTGTAATTTATTGTTTGTACTGTAAGTTACGGTGATGTTGTTTTTGGCCAATTCATTAAGCACAAAAAGAGGATCACTAGATGGACATATAACAGGTAATATTTTATTAAACTATTTATAAGTTCCGTGATTCGAAAACCTTCCACAATAAAATAATATGTCATTGTGTTTAAATTGAAAGCGATAAAAATTTAACTGATACACGTTTTTAATATATTGTAGTATTAACGAGATCAAATATACGATGGTAGTTTTTGTGTTTGAACAAAATTCTTAAGCGCTTAAGAATCAAAATCGATTATATTTGGGGTTTAGTTATCACAAGTTCATTGCTAACCAGATATAATATTTTTTAATATTATATTGTATTTTACTACATTAAGCTTAAATAATATATGTACTTTTTAATGAAGTCGCAAGGAGTATCTAGTTATGTTAACAAAAATATAATAATTTTCGGTTCAGATTTATAAAACCAAGTACACAAACAATAGGAGCATTCACTTCAACAAGCTACCAAATTACCAAATTGATGAAAACACAATTAATTATTTCTTACAAATTGATTTTATTTTTCCTAAAATACAAGATGACGTTTTACAATAATCACCATCGGATATTAAAGGCTTTCAGTGCCAGAAGGCTTTGTGTGCATGTAAAAACTGCACCCCCTCTCTCTACTGCTTGTGTGGCCTCTGCGAAAACTCATGAAAAAAAGAGTTTAGTATTTTTAAGCTCTTCTTGGTAATTTGTTTCAATAAAGATTAAAGACAAACATACTAAATGTTTTAAAACTCGAAATAGTTTTTTGTTTTGGAATCTGTATACTTCGTTTTTATTAACAAACGTGTTGATGTAAATATTACTTTGTGTTTTCATTGCTAACTTTCATCAATATCTGAAGTTAAATTTGAATTCAGAGCCTAATTTACTCTACATTATTGCATAACCAAATTTTAAGGTACAATGTCTATAGTTGTCTTTGCAGGTTAACTTTAGATACACAAAATGATTATGTCATAAGTTAAAGTCTTGTGAGGCAATGCCTATTAAATATCTTATTTCTTCAATCAATCATAAGGCTACTTGCAAGTGAAAGCATTGGTTCAACAAAGGAGTAGTTATTGTTGTGTTATGAATCTGTTGAGTCAGAAAGTGTCAGTTTTTTAGGTTAAGTTATTTGCTTGGATTATCTTTATTAATAAGCGTTAAGATATTTAGGCTGTTGTTACTTATTAAATTAATGCATTTAAGTTATTTGTGTATTTTCAGTATAATGTGTGTGTTAAATACGCAGTTAAAAGAATTTTTGAATTACTGAAAGTAAACGTAATTAGCCTAGTTTATTTTTTATTATAAAGTTTGCGATCAAAGATCTTATTAATTTATATTTGCTTTTTAATGGTATTTTTGTACGGAATCAAGGATTATTGATAATTAATACAGATTATTTAAATATAATTATAACCTAATTTCTTGTTAAAGAAATCAAAAACACTAGTATTTAAATAATTTAGATACCATAGTTTTAAAGAGTTGCTATGTTTTTTTCCCCATGAAAAGTTAGCTCCGGGCTAATACACTTTACATTTCACAAAAGTTTTAACGAACTCTGTAGATGTGTTTTTAATAAATTGCGTCTTTTATTACAGTTAAATGGCAAATATTTTGTTTTTACCAATAATTCACGAACTTGTAATATTAGTGAAATAGCAACCAGTATATTTGGTTTGAGCTCTTAGAGGCTACATTTGACTACTTTTTTCCTACAGTAGTATTCAGCTTCTCTTACTTACTGCGTGTTCACTATTTTTTCTCCAAAATATGACCTTATAGAACAAGAAGTAAATAATAACTTAATGAAACTAAACATTCATCTTATTTAGAGACAGATAATATTTATTATCAACCACAATTACTGATGATTGTCAAAATATATAAATAATCTAATTTTTAATGGCAATCATTTTGATCTATATGTCACAAATTATTTTAAAACCCATTGTCTATTTTAATTATTACAAACATCTTACATTGCCATGTTTTGTATTTGAAAAGAAAATTTAATTTAGGCTTAACTATGCTATATAATCATTATGCCCTTGCACACTTATCTTGACTTCCATGTTATATAACCATAAATGAAATGGTAATCCTGACATTGAACATAGGCAACTCTAAATATAAGTTGTTTTAAGCTTTTATATCTTTTGGGATTTTCCTCCTATAAAATTCAGTTTATTGCACCTGCTTTTATGGCTTTGTAAATAGTGTAGCGTACATGTATATAACATCTACCAGTTTTTGTTAAAATGATAGTAGAACTGTTGTTTTTACAAAATTATCTCAGTCCAACTCAAAACAGAGCGAAATAAAAAAAAGAGTATTTAATGGTGATTACAATTAACTTAATTCATAAAAGGGAAACAAAATGTTAAAGTTGTTGATATTTGAAAATATATTATTAGGTTTTTTTTTGAGTTTTCATACGTTTCTACATAACGCAAAAGTTAACAATGCCAAATTTCTCTTAATTTTTATGGCTGCTATTATCAAGCAGATGACAATAACAGATAAATGATGAAGCAAACATTATTGTATTGTATTGAAATGGTGAAACAAATCCAACAAAGTGCGAGGGTAATTATTGGTGGGAATAAGTTTCAATTTTGAATTTAGCTACATCTAATTTAGTGATAAAATCATATTCAGAGACAACAATTTTAGGGATAAATCGAATTTTCATAAAAATTGCTACATAATTAAAACAACTGTCATTTTGAATTTGTATGGCTTGTATATTCGAAATGTTCTAATTGCGGGCTATTTCAATCACCTCTGGAAATTGCATAGTTGCAACATTAGTATTAAATATATATATATATATATATATATATATATATATATATATATATATATATTATATACAACCTCGCTATATTTATAATAACATTCAATTGTTAGTAAATAGATCTTTACATTTAAATAATTAAATAAAATGGATTCCAATTTTATTCCAAGGAAGATTGGGTATTGAATGTGATAATAACAGTTTTCTCCAAATGTTATTTGGAAAATATAAGAAAGTCTCACCAGGATTTAACATATTTATTTTATTGATCTATAAATTGAATGTTACATTTATTGTTTTGATACAAAAAATATGTTGGTTGTTTGTGGAGTAATTCTGGTTATTTTTTTCAACTACGAAGATATAAATTTTTCGTTTTGTGTCAATATTTTTGCTATCCGTTGAGCTATAGACAAAATAAAAACTGTTGTGTTTATCAATAACAAAGTAAATATTTGGTCCCCTGTATTTTTTTTTGGTAAAATTAGCGGTTTTGAGATATTTTACATTAAAAGTTTAAACAGCTGCTATTTTTGAAATTAACGCAAAAAGTTCTGGTTCTTATGGCAGTAATGAAAAAGGTGACTCAACAAATAGGTTTACAAAACATAAGCTCAATATCATTTTTACTTTTTATAATATTAAGTATTTTGTACGAAATACAAAATATTGGATAACTCAAAAACAAAAATTATTTCTTGACCTATGTTTATATGAACTTTTTTAATTATATTTGCTAGTGGAATCAGCTCTTAAAGTGCTCGGAACCTCATGCGAATTACTATATATATATATATATATATATATATATATATATATATATATATATATATATATATATATATATATATAAGTTATGTCGTTGCTCCTTAAAAATCTCTTTTTAAAAAAACAACAAACTTTATTTTATTATAACTTTATTTAAATGAATTAAATGTGATTATAATAATACAGTACTCTTATCCACAGAGCGAACTGTCTTGAGTGAGTCTGTAAAGAACACTGACTATAGTGGCTTACAAAGGCTAGGAAATACAAAATACTTACTCTATCTTATTCTAGGAAAACTACCACTATTGTGTTTACTAAAGCTAAATATTGTTCACATAACTCCTCCATCCCTAAACAAAACTTCCGGGGGTTGTTGAGAGTTAGGTCCAGGTTGGAGTTTTTTACAAAATATTTTATAAGTTAAGTATAGGATTCCAACTAGCAACATTACATAAATTATTATTGTCCATACACTAATTTCTGTCACAATTATTGTCTTTTGTGGAATTGATGAGATGGTGTCCAAATTTATTTTGTCAAATTCTATATTCTTTAGGTTTATTGAAAATTCTGGTTGTTGATTAACTGAAAGACGTAGTTCAGAAGCATCTAAGAGTTTTGGATGTCCACCTTCGGTTTTGGATGAGTGATAGAGCTGTTTATCTTTGTAGAAAATTGTATCACTGTTTGGGTTAATTAAATAAATACCCTGAAGTGTCTTAGTTAAAGTTTCTTTTTGATTTGTTATTTTAATGGTTTCCTTTTGAGGGAATATTGCTAAATATTGGTTCATCTCAGGTATCCATTTAATTAGATTGTCTATGATCTCCAAAGCGGTGTATTTGCAATTGTCTGTTGTGCCATGTTGAACAATAGATGTTTCACAGTTAAGTTCATTGTGGGATATTTGTTCCAATGAGCATAAGAATTTTGATTGGATTTTGTCGTTACATTTATTATCCAAACCTAATATTTTAAATTTACTTAATTTAGTTTTTGATACTAACAAATATTTTACTGTAGGGATTATAGTTACGTAACCTGACTCATATTTAGTGGGTACAGAATACAATTTGTAAATATTGAAATCTGTTTCATCTACAATTGGTAAATCAAGAGAGTATACAATTTCATTTTTGCCAATTTTACAACTTACTTCTAACAAATTTTCGAATTCCCAAATATTTTCTATTTTGGGTTCTAATGGCAATTTATTATTATAGTATTTGTGAATTTTCTCTATTTCATAAAATAATTCCTTTGTAGAAATTATACTTGGGTGTAGCGTTCCTAGTTTACAGAATGTTAGTGAGTTCTCTATATCTTGTACTAAACTTAACAACATATTACATAGAATATTTAATTGATTTAGTACATCTCTAAATTTTTCTAATTCTACATAATCATCTAACTTCTTATTTATAAATAACATTTTATTCCTTAATTCACTAAAGTTTTCTTCAATTATATTTACAGTTTTGTTAAATTCTACAATAATGTCTGTACTAACAGAATATTGAGATGCAATTTGGCTTTTTATGTTGAATTGATCGTTCTTAATATTTTCTATTAGTTTATCATATTTTTGGCCGTCATAAGCGTCCAAATTTCCAGTTAACAATTTCAATATTGAGCCTAAACCATCAGCAATACCTCTTCGTTTTATCGTTATTTCTTACAGAGATTATTTCTAATTTTTCTGTTATTGTTTCTCTAGTATGGTTAATAAACTTAAAGTAATTAACAACATCTCTTATCTTACTACCATTGTCTGTTACAAATTCAATATTTCCATCTAGACTTGCTAAGCAATTACCACAATTCTGATTAAAACAATTTGACACAATTCTGTAACAAAACTCTAAATTATTTACTTGCTTAAATATTCCTTCTAAACTAAAATAATGAATAGAAGTATGATAGGTTGACTTTAGTTTTGCCTGCCCTTGATCAATTGGGATTACTCCTAAATTTTGGGTAATGTCTCTTATTTCAGTTGTTTCTAAGGCGGCTTCTTTGAGGAACAGGAGGGACCTGGAACAGGATTTACAGAAGAATTAGATTGTGGAATTACATTGATTTTTCTTGGTCTTTTTATTTTTGATAAATGAATTTTTTGTTTAGTGTTGTGGTGTCTTCTTTCAATTTTACCTGTTTTCCTTTCTGGGTTTACCGAGGTTATCTGTTCTTTATTATATTTATTTTTGGTTTTACTTTGTTTTTGTACAGTTTTAATATAAACATCAGTTGGAATTTCGGGAAGTGGTTCCTTGTTGATATTCCTTTTGGCTTGGACATTTTCTTTTGTTACTTGATTAATTTCCCTAATATGGTCATAGAGTTTTCGCGTTTTTTCTTTGTGGGTTGTAATATAATCACTTATAAATTGTCTTCCTATATCAATGTCTAAAATTGAATTTGAGTCAATGTGTCCGTACAATACTTCAAATGGAGTTAATTTTGTGACTGAATGTATACTATTGTTGTAAGCAATGATTGCATATTTTACTTTATTTCCAATTGATTCGTTCTTGAATTCGGGTTGATTGTTTAATAGCCGTATGTGTTCAATTAATGTAGAATGCAATCTTTCTCCCATTCCGTTGGACGCTGGGTGTTGCGTGCTTATAAAATGGATCTTTATTTTATGCAAGTCCATCAATTCTTTCACTAGCTTGTTATTAAATTCCGTCCCGTTGTCTGAAATGATAACTTCTGGTATGCCGTGGTGAGCAAAATAGTTTAACAGTTTATCAACTATCTCGGCTGCTTGTGCACCTGCAATACGATACACTTGGGCGTATCTGGAAAAGCTGTCAACTATACTCAGAAACTTTTGCTTGTCAAGAGATAAGCTATCTACATGGATTGTTTGAAGCGGTCTTGAAGCTGTGGGCGTTAAATTCATCTCTAATCTAAGAGGAGTTCTTTCATATTTTGTTTTTAAACATATCTCACAGTTGTTTATAAAATTTTGTACGTAATTTTTTATATTTGGCCAATAATATTTCCTTTTTATTTTTTCATATGTTTCTTGAACTCCTCGATGATTAGTTTTTCCTGTATGATAATTATTGATTATTTCTTGAATCTCATTCTCATTTTCGATATCTAATAATTTAGTTGTGCATTTAACCAACCATAGTTGTGAACTTTTAAAGGTCCTAGCTAAACAAGTTGCAAACTTCTCGTAAAAATCACTTTCAAAATATAGACTATATTTTATATTTAGTTCTAAATATTCCTTTACGAACTTTACTATATCGTTATCAAAATTATTTTCAGATATCTCTACAATTAATCTGGTTTTGTTATTTTTAAATAATTTCTGTATTCTAACTTTTTGGGGTTCATATTTTATTAGGGACAATACGACCTGGTTTTTTCCAAAATTTACGGGTTCGTCTAAAATAGGTATTTCGGTTACGGTGTTCCCTTCATAGTTCGAATGTACAGTTTGGTCACTATCTTCTATTGTTTCCGTGTCCGAAATTATGTCCTCGGTTTCGTCTAAGTTGGCAATCATTGATTGGTTTTCTTCTAATTCTGGGAAGTATCTGGAAATTATGTTCGCTGAGTCTGATATTGCATCAAGGCTGTCTTCGTTAATCGTTGTGTCAGTAATTTTTGACAGATCTAGTCTAGGTTTTTCTTTCTTGTGATCAAATATATTTAAATTTATTTTATTTTCTTGATTTTTTGTAAAAGTGTTTGTTTGAAAAATGTTGTAATTATTTAAAGTTTCTAGTTCAAGTGGTTTTAGCGACAATCTCTTGTTTTCAGTTGTGTTATTTATTATAGGACAATAGGCTTCACCTTCGCGCACTGTGACTATACATTGGGGAACTTCTAATCCGTCCATATTTTTATAAGATAACAATCCATCATCGTTATTTTTACCTTTTATTTTAATTTTAACTATTTGGCTGGTACGAGCCTGGATATGATAGCTTGACATTTCTTTGACTGATACGTCCTTAGTTTTTGTGTTTAGAACATCCGTTTCTGTATTAAGATAAAGAATTGGGATCCTTTCATTGCAACATATTAGTTTATTATTTATGAAGTCTAAGTTTATTTTTAGGTCTTTAATACTATCCAATCCTAATAGTAGATCAAAGCTATTGTGAAAGTCAAATAGGTAGAATTTAGTTAATTTTTTACCTAATAGGGGTATTTTACAACTGTAATTTTCTTTTGAAACTCCGTGCGCAGTAGCTACTTCAAATGGTTCTTTAATTAGGCTTATTTTAAAACTTTTGAATCCTAATGATTTCTTTATGAAAGATCTTGTGCTACCGGTGTCTATTAAAATTTTTAGATTGGTGTTCGGGTCGTATATGTAGGGTAGTTCATTATTATCATTTTGAATATTCATAATTGAAAAATGGTTCTTAGGTTCTGTTATCCTAAAAAATGATTCTCTTCTGTCTGGTCTAAAAAATAATTCTGTTCTGTCTGAGTATTTGTCTCTTCTACACAGTAGTCTGATGGATCGTTGTCTGATGGATATTCGGGAAAAGTTTCGTCATAACTTGGATTTTCTTGGATCGGTGTTTGATACATAGTATAATCCTCGTTATTTTCGGTACTTCGTCCCGTCATCTGGTAGAGTTTAGGATTTTGCCTAGATATTCCATCCGATTGTCTGGTTGACGTACTCATAGGAGTGGGTTGGTACGTTAGTAGAGGTCCCGGCGGTTGAGGACAAAAATGGTGGGGGTACCCCCACCCCTCCCCTCCCCCCTCCCCCTTGGCCCCTCCCCCTTTGCCCCTCCCCCTTTGCCCCTCCCCCTTTGCCCCTCCCCTTTAGGCCCCTTCCCTTCCCCCATTGGTCCCCCCACCCCTCCCCCTGCCCCTCCCCTGTAGGCCCCTTCCCTTCCCCCATTGGTCCCCCCACCCCTCCCCCTCCCCTGTAGGCCCCTCCCCTTTAGGCCCCTTCCCTTCCCCCATTGGTCCCCCACCTCCTCCCACCCCTCCCCTTGCCCCTCCCCTGTAGGCCCCTCCCCTTTAGGCCCCTTCCCTTCCCCCATTGGTCCCCCCACCTGTGACGTATTGTTGTCGAGACACACACAAGACACCATACACACATGACGTCATACACTTAACTTTTTTAATACCAGCGGGATTCGAACCTATGAAGTTTGGATTTGAAGGCGGACACGCTACCGACTGAGCTATCGTGCATAGTATTACAAGTCGGATATTTAACGCAGTATATAAGCCGCCATGTTGTAACCGCAATAATGTGTTATATATATATATATAATGTGTTAAGATAGTTAACCTAACCTATAAGTGTCCTACTTTTGCCCATCCACAGCCTATCAGCTGTTACAATAATGTGTTATTATATAATGTGTTAAGATAGTTAACCTAAAGATTCCCACCTTTGCCCATCCACAGCCTATCAGCTGTTACAATAATGTGTTATATAAGTATATAATGTGTTAAGATAGTTAACCTAAAGTTTCCCACCTTTGCCCATCCACAGCGAATCAGCTGTTACAATAATGTGTTATATATATAATGTGTTATATACGTATATAATGTGTTAAGATAGTTAACCTAAAGTTTCCCACCTTTGCCCATCCACAGCCAATCAGCTGTTACAATAATGTGTTATATATATATATAATGTGTTATATACGTATATAATGTGTTAAGATAGTTAACCTAAAGTTTCCCACCTTTGCCCATCCACAGCCAATCAGCTGTTACAATAATGTGTTATATATATATATATAATGTGTTATATACTTATATAATGTGTTAAGATAGTTAACCTAACCTCATAGTATTACAAGTCGGATATTCAACGCAGTGCCGCCAACGCCAGAACATTTCGTAGAAGTTCGGACACTAACCCCTTACCGTAAGACTTACCGAGTTTTTCGCGACCGCGAAAAACTCGCGTAAGTCTTACGGTACGGGTCTGACCCGAACTTCCGGGTTTTGGAATAGGGTTCTAAGAATCAGATAAGTATATTGACAACAGTGGATAATAAGTATATTTACAACGGTGGACTATACTACATTGGTTAAATATAAACTAGTTAAACATATATATATAACACCTATAATGGTGAAAATTATACTACATAATATATTGGCAACAGTGGATAATAAGTATATTTACAACGGTGGACTATACTACATTGGTTAAATATAAACTAGTTAAACATATATTTAACACCTATAATGGTGAAAATTATACTACATAGTATATTGGCAACAGTGGATAATAAGTATATATATACAACGGTGGACTATACTACATTGGTTAAATATAAACTAGTTAAACATATATCTAACAGCTATAATGGTGAAAATTATACTACATAGTACGCGTTTTGAAATTTCTTCGAGCCGGTTTGTGCAACTCTGCTGCAATAGTTTGTCTCACGCCCTCCATTTCACGAATGAGTCCGTATGACGGATCCCCTAGGCTATATATATGAACTACGGTGGAACCTTCCATCACCAGCTAGAGCCTATAGCCTAAGGCCAGGGTAGCCGTCCCATGGTGTCGTTAAGAATCCCTCTAAAAGAGGCCTACCGTCAGACGAGCCCATGACGAGGGGCATACTATCTGTTACTCTAACAAAGTACATACATTCCTTGTGGACAGTTACGTCACGACAGAGGGCACCACAGCCTTACGGGTTTTTACACCGCTCCAGAGGGCACACACACACACAACAATGTCAGAGTAATAGAGAGTGGTCACCATTTTTACTCGAAACGCATGGTTTTACAATAGCCATAGGGTAGTGTATCATATTGTCCGTCTCTTTTTCGTTTCGCACCTGTGATTCTAAACGTTTTACTTTCGCTAACGGTAACCACATCACGATCTCTTGTTCTACGGATCCGTGATTCGGTTATCGTTAGAGATTCGTCTTCCTCTTCCTGAACCATGCGCTTTAAACTTTCAAAATTCACAATACCGTCGGTTCGCAGATTCAGAGTCAGTCCTTTAACTTTACATACAGTCACCGGTCCATCGGGTGTCAGAATTTTGTAACCGTAGGTTTTTGGACCTCCGGACACAAACTCTGTTATATATGAACCAGGACCGTAGTCTTGCAGTTCGTCAGTCATCTGTCCCAAGTAGTCACCTGTTTGCACTCTGTGTAAGCCCTCTTTATGCACATAGAGTACACTGTCTGTGTCATAATAGAGAGCCTGTGAACCGAGTGAATCCTGATGCTCGTACAGTTTGAGTCGAGCCTGGGCCGTAGTGTACGCTGCAATTACAACATTGACTGTCGGCAATACCTCACAGTCATCTTCAACGTAGTGCCAGTTAACCATTATCGTCTCGTCGTTCACCTCCTGTATATTATTCACCTCGACGGACGGACTGACTAACATTTTGAAAAGTTCCGTAGGCCGCCTAATTATGGACGTCTTACTCTGATTCTCTCTCTGACCGAACTTACCCCAAAATGAATTGAGCATAAGTTTTGCCAGAGAGCGTAGACCCTCGTTCTTGCCTATTCGCTCATTGTTTAGGCGTATGCCCTCGTTACAAAAGTAGTCGTTAACGTACTGTGTCTTGTCTTAGTCAGTCTTACACCAGTTAGGATACCCTGACGCCTCTTGTTTGATTTTAAGAAATGTGTTTATGAACTCTGTGAACAATCCACCACGCCCCTCGTTGAACGACACGATTTCATATTCCCAGAGTTCATACATTTCCACTATTACGTATCCTGTAGACACAGCCTTTCGTATCTCGTCCATTGTCCAGGTTCCAGTCAACACTCGTTCGTCAATGGTATGAGTACACTCACCGGAAATTAATTTTTGGCCGCATGTTCGACACAGGACAAACATTAATTTCTTGTTCATGCTTGCCGGAAGTACGGGATGATACAGGTCACGGGGTGGTAGAACTTTACATTTCAAAAGCCCCTCTGCATTCATCCCGCGCTTCCGGCAATCCTCGTTACCTATGTGAATTGTCGGGTGGCCTACTGGAAACTTGCCGTATTTACAGACCCAGGGATAGAGTGAACATACATCAACGTACTGAATTGTTTCACCCTTCTCCTTGCATCCGTAATAGGATCTTGTATTACCAGTACGACCGCCAAAAAACGCGTGTCTAGGGTTAAGGGGTGCAGTGTCTAGGATCGGGTGTGTTTCTAGATAGGCCATGTCTTTGTTACCTTTTTTCATCTTTAAAAAGTCGCACTCCCAAATCTCGATCACATCGTGATCACGAGACAGCTTCGCTATCTTAGATTTCGTGCGAGCTAGTCGAGCGTTGTGCGTGTCGGACGGATCGTCTGCCAGGGGTTCATCGCGACAGTTGGGAAAACATTTGGGGCAGCCGTGCCAGTAACAACCGTGGAATTCGAACAGATTTCCTTCACACACTCCGTCCACACGCACTCCATCCACTATTACTTCACGACCACGCCCTGCATGTTCCATTAGGGCCCCACGCTGATCTTCCTCCCACGTCAACCACTGCAGTGCAATAGCAGACTGGGTATCGACCAATCGGTAACCTTTTTTGGGAACAAGGCCTATGGTATTTGATCGTAGGAAGTTGCGTCTAAATGCCAGATTACACGCGCTAGCAATTGTTACGGCCTCGATGAAGGGATCGACGTTGCACACTTGGAGGAACGAGGCTCTAAATTTTATGCACGCTTGTGCCAAAATGTCCACGTCGGAGAGACAGTATTCGAATATTTCCTTTTGGAAATCGAATACGTACTCGCATCGTACCTGCTCGTCGTACCAAGTTATAAATTCTCTGTGTCCTTTGTCGAACATCGAGTCGGGACAGTAGTACTTTTGTTCGGGGATAGGGCCAACGTAATTTTGATTCTCCACCGTGTTGAAAAGGTGAGGAAAGTATCCCTTTTTCTTTTCAGGTGGCAAGTCGAATGCTTTGGGCAATTTGGACAATGCCATAGGCATATAGTTCAGAGAATCTATAAACTTTACATTGTCTATTTCCATGAGTATTACTTTTGTACCGCGTGTTATGAGCTCTGGAGTGAACTGCGTTTTCTCCAGCAGATACTTTAGGAGGAACTGGAAGTCGAAACCTTGACCGTTGTGAGCGATTACGCAGACTTTTTTGTACGGTTTACGTACGTCCATTATGTAGGACATGAAACCTTCGACGGGATCGTCTTTGAAGACGTGTGTACGGTCCCCGCAATTTTCACACTCTTCTCCGTTTATGCATAACCAACAGTACTGTTGTGCTACGCATAAAGTTACTCTGTGTACTTGAGCCGAGTCGAGAGCTTCGTCTTGACGCGTCTCCAGATCGAAGAAAATGAAGAGGAAATCTTTTTCCATCGGTTTCCTACGGTCTACTTTCATGTAGCACATGTGATTCGAGGGCATGTAATCCCGACACACTTTACAGTACGTTTCACCGCACACGTGTTCGGTACTACGTTTTTTCTTCATGATTATTTTCTCACATTCGCGACACTTTTTCATGTTGGCACAGATATTTCGTTTGTGTGCAACAAAACAGTCCTTGTTCATAAACTGTCTGTTGCAGTCTCCGCAATGGATGTGACCGTTTTCCATTATGCACGGTGGCGAACGTTTACAACCGTAACAAGTGGCCAAACATCTATGTTCACCACGGTGATCGAAAGGGACATGACAAGTTTCACAAAAATAACTGCAGGCAAAAGCGGCTGTGAGATTTGTTATTACGTTAAAATGACCTTGGTGGAAGAGTAGATTAATTGTGTATTGAGGATTGGTTACGTCACCTTCGAAATACACGACACGCCCTTTATTCCCATAACTGTACACAGTTATTTTGTGATTGGGTAAAAAGTCTTGGAATTTTTGCAATTCCTGCACCCCTGCACCCTCGACACCGATTTGGACACCTGCGTCAGTCATTAATTGTTTAGCTCTGGTTGTCTGTCTCTTACGTCTATCCTTACGTACAAGTTCATAGTCTTTGTCTTTCTCGGCGTGGGCTTTACCGACTACAATAGAGCAAGGCAAGCAAAGAGAGTCTGTATTCATAATCACAACAATACCCCGTCTAGCTTTACATTCTTCGTCATAGTTATTGTACAAGCCCGGTCTAACACGACGTCCTCGGCCTACAGGTACTTTTACTTTAGTACATTCTACTTTAAACGTGTCGCTAGACTTGAAACCTTCTGCATTGCTCTGAATAATACCGCCGAATATTTTCCAGAGCACATCGTAAGTTATATCTGTAGCGGGTCTGAAAGCTACGTACCCAGGCTCGCGATTTTTTACATTCAAACTAGTCAGTGTAAACCCTAATTGATCTTCGTCGGTCGTATTTTCGGTCATTTGATCGATCAAGTCCTCTAAACCACGTTTGATCCATTCAATTTCCTCCACGTCCGGCGGTAGTGAATTGAATTTAAAAACGACTTTGGTCCCGTACAAACGAAACTTTTTTACGTACGAATCACAAGTCGAAACAACGTACACGGACATTATTCAATTCTAATGAATACTACAGCTATCAAGTTTACTCACCAAGCGTTCCAAGAAGAATGAGAATGATGGGTGGGGGGCGAGTCGCATTTATAATGTCGGTACGCCCGATCCCCACTCTCGGACTGATAGGTGGGGGGTGACGGCTATGTTTGTGGAGGTGGTAATGGTAGGAGTGGGATCGGTCCCCAAACTGTATATAGGCGCTGTTCTGTGAGCTCAGTAATCATTCTGTACTTGGTTTGTCTACCGTTGTAGTACAAGGTAAGTTTGATATGGTTAAGTACTTGTTACATACTTTTTGAAATTGTATACCTATATGTTTCAACTTTTATATTCTATTGTAAACCAGTGTGATATATATTTAACTTCCGTGTTAGATACCTATAACTTTTGAACCATAACTATGTAATACGAATTTAACATTAAGTACTTGTTACAAAATCTTTGACATTTTGTATACCTATATGTTTAAACTTTCAAAAATGGAGGGCGTAAGACAAACTATTGCAGCAGAGTTGCACAAACCGGCTCGAAGAAATTTCAAAACGCGACGTGTGGACGGATTGTATAGTGAATGTACGTCTGCAGGGCATCGGTCGCTAACAGGTATATCGGTTGAATGTTGACAAATCGGTTGCTAAAAGTGTATTTTAGTTGGTAAATCGGTTGCTAAAAGTTTATCTTCGTTGGTAAATCGGTTGCTAAAAGTGTATTTTGGTTGGTAAATCGGTTGCTAAAAGTATATTGTGGTTGGTAAAAGTATATTGCGGTTGGTAAATCGGTTGGTTTTGGTTGCTAAAAGTATATTTCGGTTGGTAAATCGGTTGGTTTTGGTTGGTAAATCGGTTGGTTTTGGTTGGTAAATCGGTTGGTTTTGGTTGGTAAATCGGTTGGTTTTGGTTGGTAAATCGGTTAGTCTTGGTTGGTAAATCGGTTGGTAAAAGTATATTTCGGTTGGTAAATCGGTTGGCAATTTCGGTTCGGTTAAATAGTGGCCAGACTAACACCCGAATGTACGTCACAGTGCATACTCTACGTACGCTGCGCGGTTGAGTAGCTATTCAAATTGGAAACATTCCTTGATCAAATTGTCCGAAGCTGGCTTTTTTTATCTAGGCTTTGAAGATCGTGTATGCTGTTATGCCTGTGGCCTGGGTCTCAAAGATTGGGAGCCGAGCGAGGACCCAATTATCGAGCATTACAAATGGTCACTTAATAGATGTAGATATATAAGAGCACTGAGAGCAATGGAACGAAGTAACACGTTACATAGCAGCAGCAGCAGCAGTTCGACCTGCGAGTGTAGGCTATGTAAAATATGCTACGAATCGGATATAGAAGTTTGTTTGTTGCCTTGTGGCCATTTATTGGTTTGTACGAATTGTTCACTCAAATTAAAGCATTGCGGCCTATGTAGAGAAAAGATAGCTGCCACCGTACGCGTATTTTTTACATAGATATCAGGGATTGACTTTAATTAGGCGGCCTAACCACTAGCGACACTACTTTTGTTTAACTAAATATTGTTTATTGTTTTCAGACGATGGATTGTACTCCAACATATAATGCTGTGTTTCCACAATACGCACCGTACAGGGCGCGGTTGGCGTCCTATATGTTATGGCCCACCGGATCCTTCCAGCACCCGGCCTCATTAAGTATGGCCGGGTTTTTTTATAAAGGCAAGGAGGATCAAACAATCTGCTTTGCCTGCGGAGGAGGGCTCTGTGACTGGAGGGCCTCAGATAGCCCTCTAGAACAACATAGGCGGTGGTTTCCGCTGTGTCCCTTTTTGAGGGATCTTGAAAGGCAGAGTGCTTTGAGGAGTACGACGTAAGACAGCTTCGTAAGTCAAAACGTATAACCTAATACTGACTAAACAAATAATAATAATAATATTAACTATTAGTTTATATTAATATGTTTTAAAAGCAAAGATCGTATAGATCTTCAACCCGCCGCAAAACCCGTATGCGAGTTGTTTGTTTTTCGGCTTATAAAAGTAATTAATATAATTTAAACTAATTAATATAATTTAAACTAATTATTATCTAACAAGTTTATAATAATAATATGTTTTAAAAGCAAAGATCGTATAGATCTTCAACCCGCCGCAAAACCCGTATGCGAGTTGTTTGTTTTTCGGCTTATAAAAGTAATTAATATAATTTAAACTAATTAATATAATTTAAACTAATTATTATCTAACAAGTTTATAATAATAATATGTTTTAAAAGCAAAGATCGTATAGATCTTCAACCCGCCGCAAAACCCGTATGCGAGTTGTTTGTTTTTCGGCTTATAAAAGTAATTAATATAATTAAAACTAATTATTATCTAACAAGTTTATAATAATATGTTTTAAAAGCAAAGATCGTATAGATCTTCAACCCGCCGCAAAACCCGTATGCGAGTTGTTTGTTTTTCGGCTTATAAAAGTAATTAATATAATTTAAACTAATTATTATCTAACAAGTTTATAATAATATGTTTTAAAAGCAAAGATCGTATAGATCTTCAACCCGCCGCAAAAACCCGTATGCGAGTTGTTTGTTTTTCGGCTTATAAAAGTAATTAATATAATTTAAACTAATTATTATCTAACAAGTTTATAATAATATGTTTTAAAAGCAAAACATATTATATTTACAACTACTTAATATCTAATGCTAAAAGCTGACTCTACATTAAATGTAGAGTGAATTAATGAGACCATACGCAGTTGTTTATATATTGTCTTGTTAATGGTGGGAGGATATGTAATACGTGAGTGAATGCTGCCAATACGTACGTGATGTGTTCAACATAACAGCCGGAGGCTTTGTAATCATTAGAGAACCGGTATGCTAATCGATCGAGGCTCTTGTAAGGTGGCACACTCGACATTCTTTCTTTCTTTTACTTAATTCTTATAAATCAGTGTATAGAGTTAATTTGTCTTACACATGATATATGTTTTTGTCTCTAACAAAGCATATAACACGACACATTTTATTTAAGTATTAATACATTTCATTTTTATAGACGGTATATTTGTATACGACTTAATTTGTAACACACGCGAAGTATGTTTCTGTCTCAAACATCGCTTTAGAGATTTTGATGAAATTAATGTATAGACAGTTTTTGATTGGTACTACAAGGCGGTGTGCTGATTTGTCTCAAACAACGCTTTAGAGATTTTGATGGAACAAATGACTAAACAATATTTATTTAAGTATTAATACATTTCATTTTTATAGACGGTAATTAGGTGTCTTAGTCCCGATTATTTCACATGTAAATTTGTATAGGACCTAATTTGTAACACACGCGAAGTATGTTTCTGTCTCAAACATCGCTTTAGAGATTTTGATGAAATTAATGTATAGGCCGTTTTTTATTTCAATACCGATTACATTAGATATACTTTATGTACACTGGAAGTTTCAAATAAAACACCTTGTAAATTTTAATATACATTTATTATTATTTTTTTTATACCAACATTCTTTCGATGGCAATCAATTCTTCCTCTGGAATCTGTACTAGATCGCCTGGATCCATATCCAGCAACTCTTCCAGAGTCGGTAACTGATCACCATCTTCCTGACATGGCGTTGGTGGTATCGACTCTACGTTTTGATGGTCCCTCGCGGCAGCTGGACGCCAATCGATGGTTGACCTGAAGGTCCATACCACCCGGGACTCACCGGAGGCTTGAAGGGCCCTTAGGGTATTCATGATTTCTCTGAAACAAAGTAAAACACACAATTGTTTTTATTTTGTTTTCAGTTAGCCTATACAATAAAGTGAACTCAATTTACTGAGGTAACTATTATTTTTTTTTGTATATCGTTACAAACAGTCTGAACTACACTTTTTCACCTACACAAGTTATTTCCTCTGCGGTAACTAATAATTTTTGTATATCATTACAAACCGTTTTTAAAGTTAACCTATACAGCAATGTGACTAATAATATTTGTATATCATTACATACGGTCTGAACAAAACTTTTTCAACTACAATAAAGAGATTATTTGACCTCTGAGATAACTACTGTTTTTTGTATATCATTACAAACGGTTTTTTTTTGTTTTAAGTTAACCTATATAGCAAAGTGAACGCTTTTCTAATATTTTTTTGTATATCGTTACAAACATGCTGTACAAAACTTTTTCACCTACACAAGTTATTTCCTCTGCGGTAACTAATAATTTTTCCTAATAATTTTTTGTATATCGTTACAAACATGCTGTACAAAACTTTTTCACCTACACAAGTTATTTCCTCTGCGGTAACTAATATTTTTTGTATATCATTACAAACAGTTTTTAACTATACAGCAATGTGACTAATAATATTTGTATATCATTACATACGGTCTAAACAAAACTTTTTCAACTACAAAAAGAGATTATTTGACCTCTGAGATAACTTCTATTTTTTGTATATCATTACAAACGGTTTTTTTTTGTTTTAAGTTAACCTATACAGCAAAGTGAACGCTTTCCTAATAATTTTTTGTATATCATTACAAAACTTTTTCAACTAATATTTTTGTATATCATTACATATAGTCTGTACAAAACTTTTTCAGCTACACACATTTACCATAGACTTACCTTTTAACATCTGCCTGAATTTTTCTTATATCTCTCTCCACCTTACGGCGTTCGTGTCTTGTCTCCATTTTCCTTACGTTAACCAAGTGTTTCTTCCCCATTGTGTTGTGTGTATGAGCTGTTGAAATCGAAATCGGCCGTTTTATACATTACGGGATGGTCAGGTTAACCTCTATAATACCATTACAGGGAAATTTATTGATATGATATACATGTACCACATTCGTGCTTTGGCTCACACCATGGTCAGGTTAACCTCTATAATACCTTTACTGGAATATTTATAGATGTAACAATTTTATCCCATGGCTCACAACACGGAACTTCATTAGTATTCTCATTTTGTTCCAGATATTTAAATGGTTAGGTAATGGTTTTCATTAGTATTCTAATTTTTGTTTCAGCTGTTGCAGGCATTCAGTGGATTGGACGCTAATAGTTGATTACATTGTAAAGTTTTTTTAAATCTAACAGTTTTTTTAAATCTAACATTTATTAAACATGGAAGTTAACCTACCCTACTATTTTATAGCCAAATGTAGATATTTTGACGCCTACCTATCCTTTCATGGAGGTGAAAGGAATGATTTAACGTTTATTTATAATGACGAGCTAGAAGCTAAAAGGTTGATTAATTACTTTATGGCCGGATCGAAGTTTCATAAACCTTCAAATAGATTACGACGTATTTTAGACTATCTACAGTATGACAAGGTTTCAACTTTACGTCTAAGTGGGGATCTAGACATAGATTTACAATTCTGCCGGAATTTACATTGTAAGAGTAATAAAGAAAAACTTTTGTTTTTTTATTATTATTGCATACATTTCTGCTGCTTTCTCACAATGGGTGGAGTTGCAACGAATATAGTCGTACATCGAAATGTCGATATTTGTAATTTCTCATACTTAAGTTTTCATAGGACACGTATTCCTATCACCAATGGATTGATTACCGATATCACATTCGTCAGGCCTTGTCTTGCCTTGCTAACTTTAGAACTTAGCGTAAAAATGCGACAAATATATCTTTCTACGGATTTGAGACCGGCACACGCATCATCTTCTTTTAGCAAATATATATGTATTAAGATACTAGCACAATTAATTTCAATACTTTTAAAGATTAACGGCTTGGACTGGTTGGATCAGTCCCTTTTAGATAGTATAATTGTTTCACCGACCTACTGGCCCGAACATAAGTCGTACATGTACTTTTACGAATTTGCAAAAGAGTACTTTGGATCCTTGGATCGTAATTACATACTCCCATCACTGGATCTGTATACATTCGACCTGTCATCACTGGATCGGTATACATTAGTTATAGGTACACATCAACCATTTCGATTTCCGTCCACTTCTCAGGATCATATTACCTATGAATTTAAGGTTATCGAAGAGATATGTAAAATCGCAAATGTACAGTTACGCTACACAAAGACTTTATCGTCAATGTATGGCGTGAACCTTAATATAGGTGTTGTATCCTTTTGTGAATCGCCGTTTGCATACTTACATAACATTACATGTTATCATGCCTCTGATCGATATCCACTAACCAATCGATGTACTAAGGTTCTGTTAAAGTATCCTGCATAATGATTACAGCGTTGTACTTTTTCACTGTAAACCTATTTGTTTTTGGTAATTGAACTTCTGTTTTTGGTAAATGAACTTCTGTGTTAAGTTTTTAAACTGTGTTTCTATTTAATGTGATATAAACTTCCATATTATGTTCTAATACTTTTAAATTGTACACCAAAGTGATTAACTATGTACTACACATTTAACTTCCATGTTAAGTACTTGTTACTTATTTTTTGTAATTGTATACCTATATGTTTAAACTTTTATATTCAATTGTACACCAGTGTGATACTTATATCTTTTGAACCATAACTATGTAATACGAGTTTAACATTAAGTACTTGTTACAAATTCTTTGACATTTTGTATACCTATATGTTTACACTTTCGTATTCAATTATAAGGCCTTTTGTATACCTATATGTTTAAACTTTCATATTCAACTGTAAACCTATGTGATATACATTTAGCTTCCGTGTTAGGTACTTGTAAACCAATGTGATTAAATATGTAGTATAATTTTCACCATTATAGCTGTTAGATATATGTTTAACTAGTTTATATTTAACCAATGTAGTATAGTCCACCGTTGTATATATATACTTATTATCCACTGTTGCCAATATACTATGTAGTATAATTTTCACCATTATAGGTGTTAAATATATGTTTAACTAGTTTATATTTAACCAATGTAGTATAGTCCACCGTTGTAAATATACTTATTATCCACTGTTGCCAATATATTATGTAGTATAATTTTCACCATTATAGGTGTTATATATATATGTTTAACTAGTTTATATTTAACCAATGTAGTATAGTCCACCGTTGTAAATATACTTATTATCCACTGTTGTCAATATACTTATCTGATTCTTAGAACCCTATTCCAAAACCCGGAAGTTCGGGTCAGACCCGTACCGTAAGACTTACGCGAGTTTTTCGCGGTCGCGAAAAACTCGGTAAGTCTTACGGTAAGGGGTTAGTGTCCGAACTTCTACGAAATGTTCTGGCGTTGGCGGCACTGCGTTGAATATCCGACTTGTAATACTATGAGGTTAGGTTAACTATCTTAACACATTATATAAGTATATAACACATTATATATATATATATAACACATTATTGTAACAGCTGATTGGCTGTGGATGGGCAAAGGTGGGAAACTTTAGGTTAACTATCTTAACACATTATATACGTATATAACACATTATATATATATAACACATTATTGTAACAGCTGATTGGCTGTGGATGGGCAAAGGTGGGAAACTTTAGGTTAACTATCTTAACACATTATATACGTATATAACACATTATATATATAACACATTATTGTAACAGCTGATTGGCTGTGGATGGGCAAAGGTGGGAAACTTTAGGTTAACTATCTTAACACATTATATACTTATATAACACATTATTGTAACAGCTGATAGGCTGTGGATGGGCAAAGGTGGGAATCTTTAGGTTAACTATCTTAACACATTATATAATAACACATTATTGTAACAGCTGATAGGCTGTGGATGGGCAAAAGTAGGACACTTATAGGTTAGGTTAACTATCTTAACACATTATATATATATATAACACATTATTGCGGTTACAACATGGCGGCTTATATACTGCGTTAAATATCCGACTTGTAATACTATGCACGATAGCTCAGTCGGTAGCGTGTCCGCCTTCAAATCCAAACTTCATAGGTTCGAATCCCGCTGGTATTAAAAAAGTTAAGTGTATGACGTCATGTGTGTATGGTGTCTTGTGTGTGTCTCGACAACAATACGTCACAGGTGGGGGGACCAATGGGGGAAGGGAAGGGGCCTAAAGGGGAGGGGCCTACAGGGGAGGGGCAAGGGGAGGGGTGGGAGGAGGTGGGGGACCAATGGGGGAAGGGAAGGGGCCTAAAGGGGAGGGGCCTACAGGGGAGGGGGAGGGGTGGGGGGACCAATGGGGGAAGGGAAGGGGCCTACAGGGGAGGGGCAGGGGGAGGGGTGGGGGGACCAATGGGGGAAGGGAAGGGGCCTAAAGGGGAGGGGCAAAGGGGGAGGGGCAAAGGGGGAGGGGCAAAGGGGGAGGGGCCAAGGGGGAGGGGAGGGGTGGGGGTACCCCCACCATTTTTGTCCTCAACCGCCGGGACCTCTACTTACGTTTGTTTTTGATTTGATTGAGGTCTCGAATTGTGGTTATTATTAAACTGTCCACGTTGAAATTGACCAGATGTAGTAGGAAAAGGTTTATAGTACGGGTTTGGTTGTTGGTACATTTGTCTGGGAATTTGGGGGTTTGATTGTTGGTACATTTGTCTCGGATTTTGGTTAAATGTGGCATTAAATGGTCTCTTAACAAAACTATTTTGATCTTTAGGAACAACATTTTGCTTATTAGAATATGTCATCATTTTATTATTTTTAAATTGAAAATCATTAGTTAACATGCTAAGGGCTTCCCCAAGAGTTGTGGGATTTTTGGTTCTCATGAGAGAGCCAAGTGGTTCGTGTAGACCTCTTAACAAAACTCTTAAAGCTAAATTTTGTGTATAACTGCACAATACAACTTGTGCCCCTGGTTCTTTGTTAACAAAATATGCTATCTGAAGATTTAACAATTTTTGTATTTTCTCATAAAATTTAAATGGTGTTTCACCGGCTTCCTGCTTTAGTTCCGACATTTCAAGATTTAATGTATAACAATCTCTTTTGTCTAAATAACTTGATAAAAGTGTTTTTCTAACATCTAACCAAGAGTAACTATTTGAGCTTACAACTAATTCCAAAGCTGTACCTTTTTAATTTTGTCAAAATAGTAGAAAGCAAATATTCATTTTGAAAATCATCTGGGTTAGCAGATACATAAAATTTATTATATATTTTGTCACAAATCGATATGAATCTATTAAGCATTGTGGGTTCACCCGAAAATTCCGGGATCATGTCTAGGTACTCTTTCTTTAAGACTGGAGTCGTCATTTTGAATAATAAAAGCTTAAATAATCTAATAAAATTCTAATAACTAAATAACTAAGAGCTAAAGTTCTGCAAATTAAAATATTATTACACAATATATTCTTACAAATTATCTTATTTTAATTACTCACAAAATCCAAAATCTTATGCTCATTTCGCGTATCAATTAACACTTGGATAACACTAATTTCACTTTTGCTTTCACTTTTTCTTCACTTAATAATATACTTTTATTAAGTTTGAATTTATACTTAATAATATGCGTTTATTAAGTATTGTTCGCACTCCATTAACGGTTAAAACCGAAGATAATTATTTTCACTAATTTCTTGGAGTGTCCTACCGACTGCGCCAGTTATGTCGTTGCTCCTTAAAAATCTCTTTTTAAAAAAACAACAAACTTTATTTTATTATAACTTTATTTAAATGAATTAAATGTGATTATAATAATACAGTACTCTTATCCACAGAGCGAACTGTCTTGAGTGAGTCTGTAAAGAACACTGACTATAGTGGCTTACAAAGGCTAGGAAATACAAAATACTTACTCTATCTTATTCTAGGAAAACTACCACTATTGTGTTTACTAAAGCTAAATATTGTTCACATAACTTATATATATTTAAAACTAACCATCTATGCAAATGCAAACATATTTGAAACGAGACTTTTGACACAATTTAGAAATGTTTTATATTTGAAAAACAAATAATTTAATCATTCATTTACAAATAAAAATAGTTTTTATTTAAACAATTATTTTAAAAATATTTAACTCTGACATAAAATATGACTTTTATATTTAGTATACGACAATGTGTTTCCGACATATATTTAAATTGTAACAGAACATTCAATCGCATTAATGGTACTAACTTCAAAGCAAAGCTGAACAATTTTCTCATAAATCAAGGCAACGCTCGGATTATTCAAAATCTCTGTTTCAATCTTCATTTCTCCTACTAAATAAAAGAAACTGTGTAACATACTCCATTTGTTAACAGCATCTGAAACTATGAGCAAGCATTTATACTTTTCTTTGTCAAATATACTCTAAGGAATATATTATTATATACTCTAAGGAAGCAATTCATTTTCTGTCAAAGACTACAATAGATTTAAAAAGAGAGACCAATAAAGCTAGAACGCTGTGTTAGGACAAAGAATCGTGTCATGTATCTAAAAGTATTGGTACGAGAAATTACACAGGAAACATTTGTCGTGTAGTTTTATTGTCTATATTTTATGAACTGTAAATACTAAATATTGGAATTATGCGTAATTTGCTATCATTTAAATATATTAGATGAGTTATTGCTTTCAAAAATCAAAAATTTCCATAAAACGATGAAATAATAAAAATATAATATTCCTTTTTTCGTTAACGATAAGCTCTGTGATATCAATAATCTTATTAAACACCAACTATACTATATTTGAAATTAAACGTTTTACTATATATATATATATATATATATATATAGTATGGCTAAACATTTATTAGTAGCGGAACGAAAATGTGAGACGAACAAATGACAATAAACGTATTTTAGTTTTATTAAATGAGTACAAGATATGACCAATAGAAAAGAATGAAATTTAAGGCTTCTTCCAAACCTCACACATCAATCTATATTGTAACCTCTAAACTTTGTTGCTCCTAAAGAGTCCATTCGGCTGTCTCATACCCTGCATCGCGAGCCACTTTTTTGAATTACATTAATTTTTATAATTATTTACGAATAAGTATAATTATGACAAAGTTAACGTATTATTTGTATAGCAGTTATTATAAGGTGATGATAAAAAAAAAAACTCTTCTAGTGATGTGATTATTATAGAGAATCAAAATATTTTCAAATATATAAAACCTATTTCAAAAATTTAAAAAAATTAAAATTTTTAACTATATATCTTATAAAACCGCTATTTTTCAGATAATCTGTGTAGTAATTTTAGGATTATTGCTAGACAAGTTCCAGATATTATTATATTGAGATGTCTATAAATTATATATATATATACATATATATATATAGATTTATGTATAAGACCTTTCGAGTGCCTAATGGTACGGGCGACGACCTATTGGAGGCCTGGAGTGCTTGAACTCAGGCATTCAAAAGGTCTGTTTTCATACACTAAAACGACCTTTTGTGCCCTCTGTATAAAGCGAAAACGTCGACGAACCTTTTGGATGCCTAGAGTGCCTGGTGTGAAATGTACGGGAGACGATATTTTGAAGGCTTATATACGATCAGTTACAAATGCCACCTATTGAAGTCTTATACGATCAGTTACAAAAGTCACCTTTTAAAGGGTTTAGTTGACGCCTGTTCCTGTTAATTTCTATTTTCTGACGCCTGTTATCACCACGGTATAAGTCATCGTGTTTTAGAGACCTTTTGAAGACCTGCTATTATTTAAATAGAACCTTTTGAAGACCTTATGCTCTCCAATAAACTTAATTTTGACATTACTTTGTCTGAAACATTATTTGAGTAAAATTTTGCGTCACATAACAATATTGTATAGTTTTAATACAAAAAAAATTGATTTAAAAATTTTCTCATATCACTTACTTTCTTTCATTAATACTATTGTTTGTCAAATACTAATGAAGTAACTATTTATTTTAAATATAACTAGAGGGTACATAATCCTCTGTTCGCGGTACAACTCCCGTTCAGCCATTCGTTGTCCTCGTTTTCATAATATAGTTAACAGAATGTTAAAATATGTTACACATTATTAATCAGAAGACGAAAATAGTTACATTTATTTTTCCAAACAAGTATGCTACGGTATTTATTTTTTCAAGTTTATAAATAAAACTATATTTTAACTAGTTACCATTTTACTTTCACACTATACTAGAGAAAGTATAGTGATCGCAAAAAAATCGATGATGAGATTTTTGTGGATATACCCGTTTTGGGACCCCCTGAGTCCAAAAAAGTGGTTTTTACAAAATGTCTGTCTGTATGTATAAAAAGCTAGAGAGAAAAATATTCGATCGATTTCAAACAAATTTGCACCAAGCATGTCAATTAGGCATGCTTTATTTTTGTTTAAATTTGTTAAATTGTTAAATTTGTTTAACAACAAAACACACGTCATAGTACTTTTCCCAGCCCTAAAATGTATGTTATACTGTACAGTCCTAATTGTAGTTATGCGATTAAGCAGAAAAGTGTCTTAAATTAATTCAGCAGCCTAAACAGTTACTTTTGATAGTGTTTAACAAGAAAACACATGTCATAGTACTTTTCCCAGCCCAAAAATGTATGTTATACTGTAAATATATGTTAAGTGTACTGTTTAATTTGTGTGTGTGTGTGTGTGTGTGTGTGTGTGTTCATGTTTTTACTCAATTGTGGATACATCGACATGCACACGCCCACACTGTGGATACATTTTCAAATTGTGGAAACATACACACGTTTCCACAATTTTCTGATCGTATATTCTTTAACAAAATGCAAAAAGAAGTCATATGAACATGAGGTTCCATAACTAGATTTTCAGCAAATGTGTTAAATAATTTTCTGATCGTATATTCTTTAATCATTGCAAAAATAAGTCATATGAAAATGAGTTTCCATAATTAGGTTTTTGGCGTGTTGTGTTAAAACGATATATATAACACAGCTATGGAAACGTTATGAAAGACTACTATAGCGCTCTTGGCGGACCGTCGAGTAAACTTATACAGTGTTGCTGGTTTTACCATCACATCATTTTACTTTGTTAACTTTTAAATGCATTTGACAAGATATTTTTTTTAATATAGTGTATACACTATAAGTATATTATTAAATATTTAGATTATTTAATAACTACATTGTATTACTTGCCCAGCCCAGCCTAGCCATCACATCATTTTACAATGTTAACTTTTGTATGTATTTAACAGGATATGTTTTAATATAGGCAGGGTATACAGTATAAGTGTATTAATAAATATTTAAATTATTTACTAACGCCATTGTATTACTTGCCCAGCCCAGGGTAACCATTACATCATATTACAGCGTAAACTTTTGAATGTTTTTGACAGGATATGTTTTAATATAGTGTATACATTATAAGTACATTAAGAAATATTTAAATTATTTACTAACGCCATTGTATTACTTGCCCAGCCCAGCGTAACCATTACATCATATTACAGCGTTAACTTTTGAATGTTTTTGATAGGATATTTTTAATATACTGTGTACAGTATAAGTACATTAAGAAATATTTAAATTATTTAATAACGACATTGTATTACTTGCCCAGCCCAGCCTAGCCATCACATCATACAGTTTGTTATTGTGTGATCATGGTAGTAGTAACCATAGAATTTTTTTTTAAAGGGTATTTATAATATATCAAAGTTCGAATATTTTTAAAATTGTGAATTGTGTCATGAAAAAGTTGTTCAGTGAGGTTTTTTTTTTATTTTTCGGGTAGAGTTGATGAAAGCGGCAAAGTTGTAGCTGATAAGTTAAATTAAATCCATAATATTTTTAAAAAATGTTTTGCTTCAGTAGTTTGGCTTTTACAACCATTGTCGGCAGGTGGCTTGTAGTGCGCGAGGGTCCAAAGGTCAAACGATCCTTTTAACTTGGGTTAATCGTCTGTAAAACTTTGGGGAACACCCCAGATATTTCTAATTGTTTTGCATTATGTGATTTTCTAAAAGTATGCATTTTAGGGAATGATCTTGACCCTTTTTGTTATTAAGATGAACAAAAATTCCCACCCTTTTATTAGTTTGTTGAAAGACGTTTCCGCCGCTTGTTTTTAAAACAGGTGTCACATTTTCAGGCCAGGTATAGTCCACGGTAGAAACTTTAAAACATAACAATGTACAATTTATGGCAGTCTATAAAATATAAATGTCAAGGATGAGAAATAACTATATTTCAATTTTTCCAGGGTAGGCCTATATATTCTACTTTATATGAAAATTAAGTTATTATACCCGCAAACATTTACTATTCACTCTGCAATCAAAAGATAAATCAAATTAACAATAAATAACTATGTCCCATAACTAGGTTTACCTAAACTAGTTACAGTACTAAGATAAAGAAATACATAGGCTAAATAAAGTGAAAAAAATGTGTCATATTTTGTACAGATAAAAGCATTGCTCTCTCTCTGTTCTCAAAATGATAAGCATATTGTTAGCAACATTTCGCTGTAAATTTTTTTAGAGTATACACGTGACATTAGCGTAGATAGTACGTCACATGAACCAGATGTTACCCAAAAACCCCAAAAGACGAAACGAAAATTAGTACTATGGACAAACGAGCAGAAGGTGGTTGTTACATCTTTCTTCAAAATGCATATAAAACGTAGGATCCCACCAAAAAAGAGCGAATGTGAAGAACTGAAAAACATGCACAAGGAGTTATTAGAAAATAAATCTTGGTTAAAAATTAAAGTTTTCATTCAAAATCAGTACATGAAAAAGAAATAGCTGTTTATATACGTGATATTTCTAACAACTATAAGCGCGAAGTAGGCTACCTCAATGATTGTAAGTTTTTTTTTTTTATTGATTATAGGTCATCAGAATCTGAAACAGCGTAATCTAGTTATTAGTTGAATAGTATTTATTGTATCGTTTTATATAGTTTTTGTTATGAGTAAGTTATGTTGCTTATATGTTACGAACTAACAGAGGTGTTTTTTTATCATAACGTTTTATATAGGCCTATACTATTCAATGATTTTATGTTCATAATGTATTGTTATCTTTACTTCGGAACTATTATGTTTATATGTAAGCTATGTTGCGTTTATTACGTCTTAACAAAGGTGTTTGTTTTTGTTTTTGTTTTTTTCGTAACATTTTTATATATAATAATCAATGATTTTATGTTCATAATTTGTTATCTTTACTTCGGAACTATTATGTTTATATGTAAGCTATGTTGCGTTTATTACGTCTTAACAATGGTGTTTTTTTTCTTTTTTAATTTCTTATCATAACATTTTTATATATAATGTTCAATGATTTTATGTTCATAATTGTTACTTTACTTATGAACTATTATGTTTATGTGTAAGCTGATGCGTTTATTATGTCTTAACAAAGGTTTTTTTTTTCTTTTTGTTTTTTTATTTTTTATCATAACATTTTTATATATAATATAAAATGATTTTTTGTTCATAATTGTGATCTTTACTTAGGAACTATTATGTGTAAGCTATGTTGCGTTTATTACGTCTTAAAAAATGTGTTTTTGGAGGGGGGTTTATCATAAGATTTTGATATATAAAATTCAATGATTGTATGTTCATAATTGTTATCTTTACTTATAACATGTTCAAAAGATTACATTATATCGTCAGAAACTATGAGAAAATACAGCTGAAGAATCAATTGTTGTTTGCTTCTTCAAAAATAAGAATTACTTAAACTGCAAGTAAATGTGCTCTTTTTACGACAGCCAATCATTTGTTCTTAACATACAGTTACAGTAGTTTGTAAGTGCAGGTAGCCATCCTCGCCTGGGTGTTTTACAACTTAACACAATGAAACAATAGCAGCCCGGTAGCCAACATGACCCAAGTAAGACAGAGCCTATGACTCAAGACTAATTTCATGGTTTCAAAAGTTTTTAAAGCTGGTGACTTTGTTCAGAGTAACACTAGGCACCAACAGTTCTGCCAGTTACTTTTCATTTTTTTGTTTTCACTGATTATGATTTATGTGACAAGTTACAGATAAACCAACAGACACACACAAACCAATTTACAATACAAACCAATTGTAAAACCAATTCATACCAAAAAATACACTTTACTTTAAATTTTTAGTGACTGTCCTAATTATTAATCTGAAAAAATGTGATTTATTATTTAGCCGACTTTTTTCTAATAAAATATTCCTGACAAATGCTTCAGAATCGTGTTCTGAATTTTTATTTATTAAAAAAAATTGTTTCTCACGAGTCAAGCTCGAAAACATTTATAGCTTCAAAACAAGATAACATTTTTCTATTAAAATTGTTAGAAATCTTATACGATGCGTGTAAAATTAATTTACTTTTCTTGAGGCCAATGAGGCAATAATTCAAAACATGTTGCAAAAACACTGCGATAAAATGCAGTTTCTGAATAAAATGTTCTTCACTGCCTCAAGTATTATTCGTAATACTTCATCTTAAATACGTGGTGAAGTAAACTAAAATACCTGCACTATATGTTTGTCAATTACTATGCCAAATGTATTGTTGACCTTCAATATCCAGAGTGGATACTGAAATATTGTTGATTTTTGTACTTTTCGATGTACTTAATGGAAAGTGAGAACATTGTCAAAATATTCGTTCCAAATCAGTATTTGTGTTTGTGTAACTATATTTATTACTAAAATACCGCATATTGTATTTCCCGTTAAACAGTGCTTACAACTTTTTGTCTTAAGTTGGTTTTCACGTGGGACTTTTTTTTATAAATTTCAAACTGAGTCAAATAATATAGCCTACTATGCTTAACGAAATAAGTATTAAGCTTAAAATAACACTGTAAACAAAGTATTTAAATTGTCATTTTATACGGGTTAAGCAAGAATAATAATAATTTGTTAATATAACTAGTTTTATATCATATATTTTGAAGCTAATTTTGGTTCAAACTTTCTGAAAAAGAGAGAATAAATGGTTAACAGAAAATCATCATGGTTAACAATGCAGTGATTTTATCAGCAACAGTTTAAAAACTACTTGCATAAAAGGAAGAGAAGAGTGATTTAATTTAAAACAATATTTGAGATAGGGACTATAGTTTTGGAACATTTAGAATGCACATCACTAGAGTTTTAAATTGAATTTTATATTAGTCACTTCATGTTTTTATCATAGAATTCATAGAAAATATGTATGTGGACTTACATTAAATTGTTAAATAGTTGCTAATAACAAAGATTGATGGAAGAAACTAAAAAGGTGTAAAATTTTGATTATCTTTATATTATTGTAAATTTTAATACATATAAAAAATTGTATTTTTTTTTCTTTTCTATAATCCTGCTACAATAACTTGAATAGTTATCCACGGATCGAATTTAAATTGATTGGAAATGTTGATCTAACTGTTATGAATAAAATATAATCAATTTCGTATCGATATCTTTAATGGATTGTCAGATATATATCGTTTAATGAAAATGAAAATGAAAATATTCGAAAAAAGTAAAAAAAAAATAAAAATTGTTAATAATATATTCTTATAGAAAATTAAAAAATAAAAACAATGAGACTATACACGACATGGTATCTTTGTTTACTTTTTGAGGTATTTACATTCAAAAAGTCTATATTTTGTAATTTTCATTTTCAAAACGTTATAACTTGAAAAGTAATAATCATAGAGAGTTCTAGGTATGCTTAATCGTTCAGATTTTTAATTCTCTATAACAACTGTAAATTCCAATTTTTTGTAATTAAAAAAAAATTCACTCAAAAATCCACTTTTTTTCATCGTCGATTTTTACGTTTTTTGAGTGAAAATTTTTTTAATTACAAAAAAATTGAAACTTACAGTTCTTATAGACAATTAAAAATCTGAACGATTAAGCACACCTAGAACTATCTAAAAATTTTGTAAGCAAACCTCAGATTCGGATTCAGCACCCCAAAAACATACAGAGGGGAAGAAATAAAAACTACCCTACAACTTTCCTAGTAATCCACCAATGTAATTTGACATATGTACAATTGAACAATATACAAACACATTTTTGTTCAAATACTAAGAGACGAGAAGCTCAAAAGTTGTAGATTGATAATTTCCAAAATATCAATTTAACAATGAATTTTACGAAACAAGTGCACACTTTGTAGAGAAGTTGGAGTCCTAAACTTGTGCCCAACAAAATTAATCTATACTAGAAATTAACCATTCTAGTGCGCTTAGTGCTTATTTTGCGCACTTGTTCACAACCACTCGTTAACTCTGTCGCTGGAGTTGTAGTTTAAGCTACAAAGCCGTTACATTTGATGTTCATTAGCCCCCTATCACATCCCGCCGGATATAAGTCGAGTTACAGTAACCCTATATTATGTTCATATTAGGTTAATACCATTCAGTTTTACTCGTTTTCAGTTTCATATGAATTTACTTACTTATTCAAATACAGTAGATTAGGTTGTATTAAACGCTTTAATTGTTTAGCATACAGGGTGTTTTGCGAGAGTTTGGCACAACTTCAGAAGATGATAGGGGTCCACCTAAAAAAATCAAAATTGTTCATTTGTACCTAGGGCCAGAAAAGCTTCGTTTTCCAGACATCCGCCATTTTGTTTCTTTTCCAAAATGATTTATACCTAGAGAACAGTTTGACCGATTGAGTTTAAACTTGGCACAAAGTTTAACCTAACAATGATAGACCCTATATATACAGGGTGAGTTTCTACTGACACCATTAACTTCGCCAGTATGTTCTACTCACTAAATGGAATAAAAAAGTTCATATGGACCCATGTCCGATCTCAACCGTTTGGCTGTAGTTGCGTATTTTGTTTTTTTTTCAAAATCATGATATTTTGCCTCACTATTTGTTTAAGACATTTAGTGTTTAAGACATTCTCGCTCTTGTCAGAGGACATTTGTCCTATATATACTCTTGTTCAGAGCACAGTTACTGTCCTCTGAATATTAGGAGGACAGTGTATTCTCATCAAGAGTATATATAACTTACTGTCCCCTTAACATGAGTTAACATAACACGGATTTTTGCAACAAATGCTGCCAACATTGTCTTGTCCCCAACATTTTCCCTTCTTCTATACTCTCATTTTTGTTATCTCCCTAACTCTCTCTCTGCAATAAGCATGAAACATTTAGTTTATTTTAGTTTAAATCGATGGAAAATAAACAATTAACATCAAATTTTGTATGACGATTTTTTCTATAGACTTGTGGGTGGAAACACACGATAATATTTTAACTAGACTTTTTTCTATAGATAAAAAACAATCTAGATTATTTAATACCATATTTATTGAATTAGATAATTTATCGAACTAATAAAAGCTATTACGCAACTTACCCAGCGCAACATTAATATTAAGACAACGTTTGACCGATCACCATGAAAATTGGCCAATACATGTTTTTTTTTTTTTTTTTTCCATTTTCCCTAATTATTATAAAAGCCATCATGTTACTTACCCCAGCCCAACAATAATACTAAGACACCGTTTGACCGATTACGAAGAAAATTTTCAAACTCATTTAACTCATTAATGGAGAATGTTTTTATCTAATTATTATAAACGCCATCATGTTACTTACCCAGTCTAACATTAATACTAAGACACCGTTTGGACGATTACAATGAAATTTGACACACACATGTATTATTTCATGGAGAAGGGTTTTATCTAATTATTATAAACGCCACCATGTTATTTACTCAGTCTAACATTATTACTAAGACACCGTATGAGCGATTAAAATGACAATTAACATTGATTAGTATAACATTTATATAATATAAAATTAATTAATAAATAGATTGAAATTGCTATTTTAAACGACAAAGGCCTACTTAGGAAAATGTATTAACAACCAAATCTATAACTAATTATGAGGGCTAGATACCAAATTTTTACGAAATAATGCTACAAATCTTCTTTCCTTGTAATATTTAGCATTGACTTGGTGGCCGGTATGTAGTGGCCGGTTGCATAAACGTCAATCAGATATGATCTATGATCATCGTCCAAATTGATCTAATATCAAGAGTTTATGTTTATTATTGAGTATATGTTTAGAGTTTACCTAACATTATATTTTGTTGTATTACTTCATGTTTCATTGATTGTAGACATAAAAATTGACCAAGCTGCAAAATTAGCAGTCTAGTAGTCGTTCAGGTAGCCTCTGCCCCTAATAAAACAAAGGGGCTACAGTGTGTTGATCTATAAAAGAAACTAAAAGTTTTGTTAACGGTTTTAGACTAATGTCTCCAATGCCTAGTATCTGTTTCTTTAATGCAGTGCAATTACATTTATACAAAAATTCAATACAATCAGTATGAAAATATTTCAATAATAAAAATTAAATCCAATTTTAATTATAATCTTTTAAATTTTGGACATTTATATTTCATTATTATTTTAAACACATATTATTATCAAAGAGTTTGAGACATTATCAAATTTCAACACAATATCTAAAACACTTAAGTTTCAACTAAAAGTAATCGCACATTAGGACCGTTTAAGGTTATAATTATTATTGTTATTGAATAAATACTTCTTTCCACAGAACTTTGGTTTAACCGGAACAGAATGGTCAGGATCGAATTTAAAACCTATATCCTTTTACAAAAAATATTATTGATTTGTAATTATAGATTGCCAAAAATTTGCCAAAATATTACCGTTTACCGTTTTTACATTGAGGTGGATTGTAATAACTGTTATTGATGTACTCAATCGAAAGAAACTGACTTCTTAAACTGTTAAAAATTATAAATAGCTAGGAAAGAATTCACGACTGACGTAAAAATTTGTCTTTTAAACCGAAAATGTATATCTTTGTTTTCTTTTATATGTGTGTGAATTTGTAACATAAATAAAACTAAAATTTATTTTAGGAAAGTTTGATAGAAAGGTTTCTACGGTATTCTGTAATTTATGTTTTCTAAAAATATTGTGACCGACCATTACAGCTCTCTCATTATCAGGAATTATTTTGTCTTACCTGCTATGTTGAGGTTCAGGTAGCCAGGGCGTTAAGACTAACCTAGCCTCTCTTAGTTTTATGACACTAAGAGACTTTTTTAAATATATTATAAATGTGCCTGACGTTTTATCTTTTCGGGATAATCATTGTTTTTAAAATTCCTTTAGACATAAAGAAAGCGAACACTATCCCAATTCATATTGCCAACAATTAAAAATAGCGTATGCCTTTTACATTTTAGGAATCTTGATTTTCTTAGTAATAACGATGCCATTTTTTAATTAAGATAATTAATATTACTACTGTTACATATTAATTGTAAACAAGTGAATGGATCAAAACAATAACGAACTTTGTCTAAAAACTCTTTCTTGTTAAATAAGAAAGTTTGTGTGTATGTATATATTGAAACACACTTTCAGAGTGTTATATAGGTAAGGAATTTTTTTTTAAAGTACAAAATTTAAAATGGATGAGTCAGAGGTGGGAGGCACAACAAATTACCTGACGAAAGTTGAAGAAGCCCTGGAAAATATTTCAAAGTTTTTAAACAATAAATCGTACTAGAGCTATTCAACAACTCGAGCAGAGTATTGGAGAACTCAAAAATTCCAATAACTTATTTCAATAACCTATGTATGGTCAAAGTTATAGGCTTCTTTGGCGCAGAAGGATAGCACTTTCGTAAAGGATCTTTAATTAATTGTGTTATCTTATATTTATATTAAATTTTAGCAATAAATGAATTACAGTACTGTAGTTATTAGTTAAAGCACAAATTTGGTAATTTCCATAGTCCACAACATTATCCTGAAAACGGAAAGATAGACAGCCAGAGTGAAGTCTAAAGAGGACTTTATTTTTATTATAATAGAGGAACTATATTATTCTTTGTTTTTCTTGATCTTAGGTAGTTTTTTTAATAAGCCTAAAGATTTCAATTTATTTAGGAAAGGCTATTTATAATACTAAATTAATTACGATTCTACAAAGAAAGTACGTTTGTTGTTTTTAAGATTCGTGTTAAATAGAACAATGTGGAAAATACAATAATGAGACACCGTGAAAATAATAGAGGTTGCAGTTTTACAAGAACAGAAAAGCATCCCCCCAGCCCACATCAAAAACACAATCACGGACGCATGTTATTCACAATTATCATCTCATCAGAGAATAAACTTTATTTCCGTTTTCACAGTTGGTTTGTTCACATGTAGGCCTATAGGTTACTCATCGACATTTGAAGAATTGTGCCAGGAAGTAGTTCTTCCTTCATTGAAACACACTGAGCTTGTTAGGAGTGTTACTGAAAAAAGAAGTGTTACAAGGAATTGTTTAATCAAATATTTACACATTTTATCTTTACAAAAAATATTGTTCTGCAATTTGTGAAACACGTAAAAACATTTTGCCTTAAAATAGTTGATTTTTTTTGACAAATTTCTTTATTTATCGAAGTTAAAGAGACCAACAGTCAAAAACAAAATATATTTTATCTAACTTCGTTTTAAAATATGTTAAACAATTTGAAGAAAACTGAACAAAAATTACGCGAGCTACTCAATTCGCCAGAGTTTTGAAATCCCAAAAATCGGTTCAAAGCTTTTCCGATTTCTCGATTTAATATGGATTTAGTAATTTATATTAAACATTGAATTAAAAAAAACGGTTAAATATCATCAGAATTCTTTGACAACTGTATCGAACTCATCCAAAAGAAATGTTTGTGACAAATAAGTTGAAATTACTCAATCAAACTTCAGAATCTGATTAAGTACGACAATATATACATTAAATGCTATATAACATGTAGGATAGTCCTCTCGTGCTTAGTTTTCGAATATCCGCCATTTTTTATAAATAAAATAACATTAAAACTTTAGAAATATATATGATATTGAGTTCAGATTTGATAAACGCATTTTTCATGTAACGTTTTACACAAGATTTGAAAATGATTTCCATTTTAAAATGTTAAAGTCGTATATATTGAAAACTTGTTAACCTTATAAAACAATTACAATAGAGTAAATACTTTTATTTGTTAATGACGAACAATATGGTATTTATATTTTTACTGTAGCTGTAAAAGAAAATATATTTGAACAGAAAAGGGAAAATTGCATCACAAATATTATATAATTTTAACAACAAATAAACTTGTGCTCTATGAAGCAAGAATCGGTTGACATTTGATGGTTGGAGAAGTGAGGGGTTGGTTTTGAGATTGCCTAGATAAACATTTTATAGTTAGTTATAGAAATTCGAACAAACAATATTAGGTAGTAGCAAATTAAAAAAAAAATAGTAGAAATAGGCTGTGGATATCTAGTTATGACTCACTTATGCTCAGTAAGGAGGGAGTAATGCAACGTTGCCACATGGTGTGTTTTTTCTACCTGCGCCAATACACTGTTTATTTTACAGTTGGACACAATATTAATATTTGCCCGGTCGCAAATTTGACTACATTTGTATTCAGGAACTATACAACTATATTTTAAATATTTAATAATGTTTTAAATTGATTAAAAAAATACTATTATTAGGTCTGGAATATGAAGGAGAAACGTTTATTTATTGTTTACCTTATTTTTGAGGGTCACTCAAATTATAAAGTCATACTATGCCACGTAAAAGTCAGACATTTTTATTTCTAGAAATGAATAGAGGTGTAAGTACGCCTTTGATAAGTTATGTTGTTTTTCAGAGACAAGAACCCTTAGATGCCGAGGATCCCTTAAGAAAAAAAAAACAAGTGATATCCATTTAATTTACCTTTCTTAACGGAATTAATTCAACAAATCGGTCGGGAAGAACACCCTGGATAAATTGTATTGTTTTATATAAACTGTTGTTTCCTAAGTATTACATGGAGAGAAAATTGCACTTCACCGTCCAGTAGTTCAATAAATAAATGATTTAGGCAACTCAAGACATATGTAAGCTTAACATTCATTTCATCAACCATGATAATTGATCTGGTGATAATCACCCTGCTTGTCCAGAATTTAGAATAAATTTAGATAGTACTCAACAAAAAAACCTTTCAAAAAGGTAAAACTTTCGTAAGTATGACCTTGCGTTTTATTCCCTTTAACTTACTCAACACATTGTTACATTTTCCTTTTCCTTGTATCTGAAGTAATTTAATAAATAAGGCAGCGAAAGCATGAGAAATCATACTGGGGTGGGGGTTGTCTCTGAACACTATTCCAGTGGGCGACATATCACCCCACATTTGATTTATTAATAAATTCTTTTTTTCATCTTAATATTTTCTATGAACCTCCTTGATTATTGGAAAATTATTGATTTTTTTCTAGAAGTACGCTTATATTGAAAATTTGTGTGTGACCATATGGTCACAGTAGGCTTTTAAGTGACTATTCAGGAAAAATAACAACTATTCACATTAGATTTAAATTTGTCTTTATCATTCACTTTAAGAACATTACATATTAACTATATTAAGATCAGATCATTGTAAGGTCTGCAGAGTTCAAACTAACATAATATGGAATGTCGTACCGTACACAATAGCCTACTACAGTTTGTGATAGTTCTCAAAACACTTTACGCACAAACCGACGTCACATTTCTTGCAAGCTGTTCTTCTTACTGAACTGCACAATCTACCTGCACACCGTCTGCGCTTTTCTGTTGGTGCTACATAGTGATGTAGACCATCATAGCGTAAACTATTTTTATTTTTGGCGACAAAAACCTTTCTTGCCATACTTGGGCCGGGAAGAGCTGGAAGAGTCTTGTATCTTGTCAAGTAGGATTGAACAACTTCTCTTCTAAATGCCAGTTTTGTCATTTTATTCCCTGACAATCTGTGTAGTCGCCAAGCGTTAGTGGTAGCAAGATCTATAAGCCATGTAAACAAAGGCCACCACCACTTCTTTCCTCTGATTCCAATTCTGTGGGTGCTTATATCCTCATCCATAAGATCCTCCCATGTGGTGATTATACTGTTTAATCACAAAAGGCTGTTGAATTTGGAAGTATTTTTTTTCAGATTGAGAGAAGCGCTTCACACTAGTAATAGGCTCAATACCATATGATGTTGATGCAGCTGTTACGACACTATTGTCTTTCCAGCGAACAACAAATATGCCATCTTCTTTTTCGATTTTACACTCAAAACTTCCTTTATGTTCACTTTTCATATCTTGTTTTGATGCAAGGGGACAGTGTTTTGGCAATCTGTTGTCTCGGACAGTTCCTGTAGAACCATAACCTCTATCTTTCAGATGTTTCATCAATGCTGGACTAGTAAACAAATTGTCAAAAAATAACTGATAGGGTAACTCACTGTCAGGTATTTCATCCAGCATTGTTACAAGAGGAGCAGCTGATTTCCCAAAGAGTTTTGCATATGTTTCATTCTTTGTTGTATTTTTCCCTTGAAAAATTTCAAAATTTATCAAGTACCCAGTATCAGTGTTTAGGCTCCAAATCTTGTAACCAAAACGGATTGGCTTTCCTTTTAAAAATTGTTTACATCCATGCTTGCCATAATATTTCACCATGGATTCATCAAAACACAAATACTCAGACGGCACAAAATGTTCAAGACATTTAGATTTGACTAAGTCCATAAGTGGCCTTATTTTCCACATTTTGTTATTTGGAATCGGCTCAGAGTTGTCTGAACAATGCAAAAAACGCATAATTTGGATAAATCTATCACGCCTCATTGCTTGACAGACCATTTCATTTTTCATGTCTAGTCCAGAATCCCAGTAGCACTTTTTACCAGGCAGTTCATTGTACCCTGAAAGTAACAAAATAGCTAAAAAGCATTTCATTTCTTCCTCCGTCACTTTTGGGTCTGGGCAGTTTTTGAACAAAGCGTACTTGCTTGTATTTTTGACTAACAACTCAATGACACTTTTGTTGATAAATAGCTCAAAACGTTCAACTGGACCTAAAGAATCGAACTTCTTGTAATTGTATTTTTGAAACACAAGACATCTTTGAGCCTCCATATCACCATCAATCCAGGTACGGTGTTTTTATCTTGTAGTGCCGCACAACTAGATTGGACAATATCAAGTCTTCTTACCATGATTTCTGCAGGAGCTGATAGTTGTCCACTGTTTAAATTATTTATTGTACCACCTTCGTTTTCTGGAGGAGCAATAAAGATGCAAACGTCGTCCATGGCATCAAGTTCCCCATCATCAATAAAGTTTTCAATTACATCGGCAGCTTCGGCGACAGTAAAGCCTTCCTGTAGTTTCAGTTGTTGCCTAAAACAACAGATAAAATATAGTATAGGCATATTTATATTTACTCAAAAACTCTTGAAAGGCAATATAATAATTCCTAGTAAAACATTTGTAATATTAATTTTTTTGTTCATACAAAGTCCTACTGTGACCATATGGTCACGGTTAAGTTTGAGGTAGCCTAGGACAAAACCTAAAAATGGTATAGCTCTTTATTTGAAACATAACCTATTAGAAGTTTATAATGTAGCATTAGGCATATTTCAGAAATAATTATGTCATATTTGAAAAGAATTATAATACTTACAACCAATTGTTGTCAATAAAATCTGCCATCTTGTAACGTCAGTAACTTTGAAATGTTATTGTAATTTACAACTGAAACCAAACAACAAACAACTGCACATAAGATGAAGAGCAACACTTTTTCAGTCAGCTGGCTATGAGCAGTTAAAAATCGAAAATTCAATTTAAAACTTAAAATATTTCTAAAGAAGATAACATGAGCATTATTATTTTATATTTTATTTACAAGTTAAAGTTTTTTCCAGCTTCAACTACTGCATTTTCTAAGTTTAGACCTTGACTTTTATGAACAGTTATTCCATAACTATTGCAAATTGGAAATTGTTTTCTTATTATAAAAGCATTCCTCATTAATTGAAATTTAGATTCTATACGTTCTATAGAATATTGTCTTTTATTGGTAAGTTCAATTTTAATAATGTCGACAACATTACTATTATCTCTTGTTACAGAAATAATAGTACCTATTGTACCAATAGCCAAGCCGATAAAAACATCAATGTTTCGTCTTATCATAATTTTTGATCCAGCTTTTATTTTAATTACTCTAGCTAATCCTGCAGTTCGTGAACTACCCGCTTCATCATTCATTAAAGACTTTATTATTTTTTTGTGCATATTCTTCGCTCGAATTGTATCATCGGCAACAAGCTCAATTTCCTCGGCAATTTTTTTTTTTAACATAGCATCTTTAAGGTATCGCACATTTGATTGGTAGGTAATAAGCAAACAGTATTTGATGGCAAAGTATTTAGAAAGTTACAAAGTTAAGATATTTCCACTTAAAAGTTTAAATACATGATTACGCATTAAGGAATATGTATAAGTAATATTTTGCGGATCATGACCAAATACTAATGAAGTGGCAAATGCTATCGCGAAAACGCCACAATCAACTCCATTAAGTTGCTGGGCTACAGAAGGAAATATAATCTTTTTCATTTTTGTTAAAATAAAATGGATAAAGCTTTTTCAAAAAAATTTTTAAAATCTGCATCTAATGTATCAGATTTTGAAGAATCATAAATATATAATAACTTACCATCGTAATAGCTACATAACCAATGTTCAGAATTAGAAAACAAAATTTGAATATTTTTTTCACCCTCAGCCATTGGTTTGATTTTTGAAAGAACTTGAAGTCTTCCGGTATCTTGAGGCTTGTAAATAGTAAACCGTAAAAGTAGGTTATGAAATCTTTCAATATGATAATCATTTAGACGTCCTCCATTTTTTATGATATCATAATCACAATTGATCATTGAATATTGAAGATTCCAAGAAGTAATTTGAATAAAATGAAAAGGAAAGTTTTTTATAGAACGCTCTCTAAATATAAGTAAGAGAAATTGTCGCAAATAATTATTATCACAGTTATATCGCACATAATCTGGTCTAATACCATGTACAAGAGATGTCGCAAAAGCAATTGCGAATATACCACAATCACACTCACTCTGAAGTTGAACTTCAGGCCACTTTATAGTCTTTCCAGATTGAAAATTAAATGGGTATAATTTTAGCAAAACTAATCTATAAGTGACTATGATCTTTCTTTTCATTTAATGAGTCATAAATATAAATAGTTTCAGTGTCAAAAAAACTGCACACAAAGTGACCTCTGAGCATGTCATCATCTGTTAAAGGCCAAAATAAAATTTGAATTATAGATCTATCAGGAGAAGCGGGAGTAATCATATCATAAATTTGTTATTCTTCCATTCCTAAGAAATCAATATTAAAACATTCTTTTATTAAATCGCTGAAGCGCTGTATATGTTCTACACCTAAATATGCATCTTTGTTAATAATTACGTTCAAAATCTTCGTCATCAAAATCAAAAGCCATGCTAAAAATTTCTGTAGTCTTGTTTACTTTTTCTTTTTCTTTTTTTTTTTTTCTTTCACAAAAATAATATTTCTTTTCGTAAGTATAGTATAATAAGTAAATTTCGAATAAATTCTTATTTCTTTTTGTGCAATATATATTTTTTCTATTTAATGATACTTATATAAAATTTCATAATTTTATACTTTTATACAATTTGATACTTACGTTAAGTCTAAATAGAATACCGAAAATTTCAAAAACTACCACGATGTTAATTATTTCTTCCTGTCGCCCTTATAAAAAGGTACCTGTGAAGAAAAAATAAAAATTGTCGATAAAGTACGTAAATTCTCGGGTGGGGATAAGTAAGGTAAACTACTGGTTTTCTTGAAGAAGTATATACATGCTAGAAAAAGTAATTTGTAGAATTGTGGGGTCCATTGTGTGGTGATTACACCGACAATGGGTGATGCGCGCGCAGATAGCCCCGACGAAACGGTGTTTTAGATTGTCAATCAATCGCTTATCAGCAGATAAGATGTATGGCAGGATGCTAACAGACATAAATATCTCTTGGCTCTAAGCCAAAGAAAATACGATCAACTAATTCTAATCTTTCTTCTGCCTAATTTAAAGTAATTATTACGTTCTGATTATTCAACTAAAATCACTTGCATTTATTTTTTATATTTATAGCCATGTATGTATAATATTTGAATTATGTATGTCTATATATGTATTCACAGGTATTTCGGCATAACCTTACGACAAAAACTTGTAATATTTAACCAAACGACTTTTTAACCAAACCGAGCTTTTTTTTCCGTTCTGGGTTGTGAAAGCCACCTTCAGAGGCCTCACCGGCGTCGACCTAAAGATCTTTTGCCGCCCCAAATTCCTTCCTACACCCAACTAGTGATACCCGTCATCCTTATAAAGGAACAGATACTACCAATAGGGTTATCTAGGATGGTTTCCATCTCTTTCCCCGGCAGGCCTAGAGAGTATAGCCTGGCTCGTCCTAACGCCTCACACTCTAAAAGAATGTGTTCTGCGGACTCTTCAGCCAAACCACATTTCCTGCAAGTATTGTCTGCAGCAATCCCTATCCTGTGTAGATGTTTTCTGAGGTGACAGTGGCTCGTTAAGAGCCCAACCACCCACCTCATGTTATCCCTTCTGAGAGAGATGAGTTGTTCATCATGTTTCTTGCTTGGTCTAAATAACCTTTTTGCAAGTCTACTAGTGGTTGAATTCGTCCAGGCCCTATTCATCCCCTCCCGTATCCACGTATCAACCGCTGCTCTGGCATGTCCATAGGAGATCCCGAACACCGGTTCCGGGCCCACGAAAGGGGATTCTGAACCTGACCTGGCTAATTCATCTGCTCTCTCTTTACCATCAATACCTGAGTGGCCAGGAAACCGAGCTTACTATTTTGATGAAATTATTTTTATTTTTCATTATTTAGAAATTATACCGCGACTAATTACAACCAACACTTTTTTATTAGCATACCTTCTTTCTTCGGCGACTTACCCGAATTAACGCTGAATCCGAAATACGTTTATTAAATATTGAACAAAATTAATTTGTTTTCCTCCAAAAATTATAATAGTAATTCCAAATTAAATTATAACGTTACGCATCTCTTTTATTTCTTCCTAGGGTATCCCACTTAATTACTGACCTAGACTGCGTCGCTCGAGGTCAGATTATGATTTCCTTCTTTCATTTTGATTTGACCAGCATGTCAACTTACGGTGGGAGACCTATCCCGGAGGGCCCACCCTTAATATGTAACGGGAAATTAGGGGAACCTCGGGACTCACAGTCCCAAGACTGAAATCCCAAAGAAGACAATATTATGTATTGTTATATATATGTTAGCCATATGGTGAGAATCGAAGATGCGTGCGCACACATACTCGCATCCAGCGTTAATACGGGAAGCGTCGCCTGAATTTTTTGGCTGAGGAAAAAAAAATTGTCTGTAAACCGTCAAATCAGAACTTTAACTTAATATAACTTAATAACTAGCAATTATAAGTGAAATATTATTCTTTTAATGATAAACTTAAACGTTTTTCTTACATCTTATAAGTTCAAGGGCTTTTTGAATTTAAAAAAAGTAATAAACTAGAAAACTCGCGTAAAATTCAATGTATATAAGGGTGGTGGTTCGCCGACCATACTTACATCTGGCGGCCATTGCCGCCCTCAATTATGATGTTTTACGATTACAATGAGAATTTTTAGACTACGACGAGATCTAGTTCATAATAATAGGTCATTAGAAGAGTGTAGATCAATATGTAAACTGAACACCTCTACAATAAGAATATCACTTCCTTATTTTTTTATAGTCATTCTGTTCAATATGATGCGGTATTGTTAATTGTTAGTGTGAAATACATGAAAAATGTATAGTGCAGCCCGGAGTTTACACGCGAAAGACAGAAGTGACGGGGGGGGAGGTCAGTCAAAATAACAAACACCTCCTTAAAAAAACGCGCAAACATCGATCTCTCAAAAAGTCGTGAATATGTCTAAGGTATAAACCAGGCATTTGTAAGGTCGCAATAGTGGTATCTTTATATCAAGCACCCAAAATGACGCAAATGCATTTAAAATATAAGCCAGGCACTGGAAAGGTGGTAATTGTATACACGGTATAACATTTATACTCAGGCACCCAAAAGGTGGCCTTTATGTCTGATCGTATAACCGCTCCAAGGTCAGGAATCGCCAGGCACTCAAAAGGTCTTATACATGTATATATATATATATATATATATATATATATATATATATATATATATATACATATATATATATATATATATATATATATATATATATATATATATATATAAAATAATTAATAAAAACTGAGTGCCTATTTCTATTTTGAGAAATACGATATTTTACAATTTTAAGTATAGCTTATCGAATACACGTTAACGAATTTTTCTCTTCTGATAATTCTTGAAATATCATGAGACCAAAAATTGTTCTAGTCCTAGAAGGTTACATAGTCCAGGTTTCTAGTCCTGTGGTGAAACACAGGCAGACTTCGACGCCCAAAACTTTCTCAACTACTCACTGGATCCCATAAATATTTACCTGAAAAATCCACATTGAATTTGTGACCAATTTTGTACTATTTTCATGACGAATATGAAAACTTTTGTGATATAAGTATATAAACATTAAACGAAAATTAATGTTAAAAATTTTTTTAAAGTTAATTAAAGTAGCAGAAATGTTGACTACAGATATATTTGATTGTATATTTTCTAATGAAAAATGATGTCGCTATAAAAAGAAACCAAAACAATATTACCAAATAAGATAACCAAGACATAAATTAATAAACAACAAACAGTTACTTTATTAAGCATTTTTATTTATTTGGGATGAGCACCTCTGAAAGTATTGAAGTTTAAACTGTTCTTACTGTGTTAGTCGGACGCGTGTAATTCACACAAAGGTGGTAATATAGTGCTAAAGGGGTCACGTCGCCTACAGGTAATTGCTTTGTTATTGCTATTGTTTATAAACTGTGTCTGACCGTGTATAACGCTTCTATATTTTATGTTACGTATTGTGTAGGGTAATTAACGATAATTGTTAAACGATAAACAGAGTTTATTGTGTCCACCTATTAACTTTATTATTTTGCTGCACAATATTCAAATTTAAAAGGTACCCTGTTGCTTCTACACTATTATATGTAATACAGATAAAAGTTTATAATGTACTGGTGCTGTAAATTATCCAGCAGTCCTTCAGGTTCATAGAAATAATTACGACTTTTTTATTCGGTAATTTTATAAATAATAAGTTTGTAGGAATATTTGAAAATCGTAGTAACTATATTTGCATATAAATCTTAGCATTAAACCAAAATTTAAACAATTAAAATCTAATTGAGTATCTTAATCCATATTTGTACTGAGACGTACGTTATTAATTTGAGTACATTGTTACACCACTCCTAACATTGTGGTATATTCTGCTGTTGCGTTTAACTACGAATTTTTCGGAAATTTAATTTTCATAAACTATTTAAATAACAAGAATTTAGATGAATATAATTTATTTCATTGCACAATGTATAATTCCCTCCTCCCACATATATTCTGCTATCAATAAATATTTTCTATTACCAGGATCCTGTATACCTTCAACGTAGATGCAAGACGTCATAACAAAGATTGCTGTGTGACACTAATATATATATATATATATATATATATATATATATTTGTGTTATTATTTTTTTATGCTGAAATGTATATGTTATTTATTTTATTATTTTTATTTTGCATTCCTTTAATTACATATACATAAACAATATATATATATATATATATATATTGTATATCTATATAACATTTACATTCCAATACATTTAGATATATTTATATTATATTATAATATACATATATGCCTATAGGCCTGTCTAGGTAAGCCACAATGTAATAAATTTAAAATTAACTTTTCTTATTTTATACAATTTGCCCCTTTCTTTCTGTGTGTGTATTCGTTTGACTAATGTCATTTTAATAAATAACACTGCTCAGTTATCGGTTTATTATTTATTATTATTATCCTTAATTTTTTAAAGGTTTTATTGTTGAAATCATAATTAGAATCTTAAATTGCTATGGTCTATGAGGTAACGTTGCGCCTAATTTCACAGCAAAGAAACATTTTATGGATATTATTTGCAAAGTTGGATCGTACATTATAATTTACTTCTTATTAAAGCGTCAAAGAAAAACAGTGAATGTAATAGGAAGTTGTAACTTATTGTTAAAAATATATTTAATTAAATTACATTTTACGGTATAAAGGAACCCTACTGTGCATATTGAAACGTAGGAGCTTCGTTATTAAAATGTAAGTTGTAGGATTATTTAGGCTCTAATATACAATTTTTGTGTTTAGTTTCCCCTACTTTGAACACTAAAGATCAATTCAAATGGAGATAAGTTTGAATAAACGATCAGGAAAAAAAATTAATTGTTTATTTCTGAATCTAGTATTGTCAGAAAGAAAGATATAAATCGTAAAACAAATTTTAGGCAAACAGTGTGAAAGGCAAACATAATATTACTAATGATGATACAAAGAATATTAGCTAACGTTCTGTACAGTAATTATATTAGTTCATATGTCCTTCCGCTATTGAAGGATCCGCCAACAACAGAAGGAGTAAGCATAGAAAAAAATATTAGGGTTTCAAAGTACAATGAAGTAATACTATATTTCACAGACATAATATCAGGTAAAATCACTTCTAAAAAAATCATATCTCTAAAAAACATTGCACATAATGTACAGTTATTAGTGCAATATTAAAATTTAAACTATAACAATAAATCAGCACATACATATTGAGTCATCACAAATAAATTACTCCAGTGACCAATTATAACCAATTAATTATAATCAACAGAATCTTGAATTATAAAACTAAAATAAGGAGGGGGAAATAGATTAGAGATGTGCAGCTAACTCATTCAGACCCAGACAACAAAATCTTAAACATTAAAATAATAAAATAAGAAAGTCTAAAAATAATTAAATTTAAATCAACATACCAAGGAAAATTTAATAAAATTAACAAAATAATAACCTAAACATATATCATATTATATATTGAAAATAATAAAGTAAAATGTAAATATATATACATATATATATATATATATATATATATATATATATATATAATATAAGAGTAATTTAAACTAATGCATGGTTTAAATAAATATATATGCATATCAAATATTTTTCTACATAGTGTATTTTAGTATTAGGTGTAATTAAATAATAAACTTACTTTAACATGTGTTTAAAGTGTGTTTCTTAAATCCTTAGTGAATTAACTCAACACATTGTTTTTAAGTTAGTAGACAATAAGTTAAAAAAATAAGGGATAGTTAAAAAATATTATAAAAAACTTTTTCTTTTTTATTACTAAAAAACCTTTGTATTTAAAAATAGTAGTGATGTAATTTAACAAAAGGTACATTATTTAAAATCAAATTGTTATTAATAACGCTAAGTTAAAATTAAAATAAACTATGAAGTGAATAATGTTGATGATTATATATTATTATTATAATTTTATTAAATTTGTGAGTACTTTAAATGTGTAATTATTTTAGAAATGGTAAAAGTTGGAAAGGTAATCATCTATTTCTCTTTACATTAAAAAAGATTACATTTTAAAACACAAAGTTATCTCTTTATTTATTATCCCTCATTCTATGGAATTAAAAAAAAATAAAATATTTCTTTATTTTATGAAGTCATACCTAGCATATAAAACAATACAATACATTTGTAAGTTGTTACTGATTTCTCTAATAGATAATTAAAAGGTAAACTAACAATTTTGATGTCAAATTGCAATTATAATTTACATATCTGTTAGTGGATGTTTTAAATTTTAACACTAATATTTATTTATCTTTTTAATATCAATTTTTTAAAGTTATCAAGTTATTTAGTAAAATTTGAAAATTCTTGCATGATGAATGGGTAAAAATATTTAAAATCAGAGCATTTTTATATAATAACAATATGTATATTTGCAAATTCTAAAGTTAAATAATTTTAAGAATCGAAAAAAAGTCATAAAATTAATTTGAGGAATATGGGAATCCATATAAAATTTCAAATAACGGCAGTTTTACAGTCTTTAAATTATTACGGTCTAGTATTAAACCACGCATTTACACACGAAGTTCCACAAAAACTTCATAAAATCTAGATACAAGACTTACCATTTTAATACTCTGTCCAACATTACAAAATAAACAAACTAATATTTGAATTCTTGAATAATATTTGTATACGAACACATTACCTTCAATCAGAACCGATTAATCAACACAAAATCATTTTAATCACTAACATTATGAAAAAACAATACTCATTCTATCATTAAACTGCATTGATCTACCAACGGAAGACCTATACACTGTCAAAGCAATTTATGTAAAAGCGGCATTTTTTTAAAAAATCTACTACTTACTTATTTAGATCGATCGACATTATATTGATACACAATAAAGGCACGAAACAGACTTGGGAATTCTTAGCATAAAATGATACAAATATCTTTTAAACTCAACGTAGTCAGTAATTTTAAATGATGTTAAATATTAAAATACAAATTGAAACGACCCCACTAAAAATTATTGAAAATAACATGTGAAAATAATTAACAGATTAAATGGATCTTAACTTGGATTAAACACAAATTAACACCCATGTAATTCAAGGGCTACAACTTGATGTTTGTATGAAAGTCATAATTGTGCACAACCCAACTACAAAATATCTGAGAAAAATATAAAGCCCAAATACCATATTCATCACCATACAAAGATTTACTTCAGAAACATGTCAAAGTCAAGTTTTCTTGATCTGAAACAATATAACCATTCGACAGAGAACTGTTGGAAATAAAGTTTAGATGCTAACCCATGTTTATCTTTTTCCATTAATTCATAGTTTAATGGAAGTCCTTAACACTCTCAACTATATAAAATTAGAAGTTTATTATTGACTTCGTTTTCCATAGTGGGAGGGTTGAAATCAGAAATGTAATTAGGCTATTGCAAATAGAATCTATTAAATTTAGAAAAATAATTGGCCATCTTCCATAACAATAAGGACAAAAGTAGGACTTAATGAACTACCCGTTTTATACCGTCTTCATAGCGATATATCTTATCTTTTAAATAAAAAAAAATACACTCAGTGAATAATATTTAGGGAGCTACGAAAAGGTTTATAGCAAGATTATAAGATGTTTAAAGGTGTTAAACTTATGAGCCTACTGAAACTTGTTTGAATGGTTTATTGATCAAATATATTAGTGAAAATTATTGGAATTCTGAATGGTAATTAACGTATTATCTTAATTTATTTCTATTTCCTGAAAAGTTTGAACCTGAAACACAACAGTCGTTACCACTTCTGGCATCACAGTTATTCTGATAATTCCCATCAAGGGAATTACTATTTGCATTGGGTCTGAGGGATGCTATTGTTTTAATTTTATGTAACTCTTATATATGGGGAGTTTAAAGTTATTCAGGTTTGTCCTGAAAATAGTCTCTCTCTCTCCCCTGAGAGTGTTTGTAACTTTCATTCCGTAGGTATTAGTGGGTTCATTTTCGTAGAACTTACACGTATTATGATTACGTTTCTCACGCCTCAGATAATGAATAGAAATAATTGCTAATTTTATTTAGACCATACAAATTGTCAGTGTAAAAATAAATACGAATTATTTGTATAATTTGTAATGTAAAATTTAGAGAATCGTGTAATAAAGAAAATTATCCAGACATTTATTTATATTTTGAACGTTTCACTTTCCCTTAATTCCAACCAGAGTAGTATCAGTCAGAATCAAAATGGGTAAATCTTAAGGCAGCTAATACTCCAATACTCAAATCAAAGACTAACAATATTTGAACATGGTGACATTGCTCCCAATTGAAGTAGAACAATTAAGTGCCTTAGTATTTGAAAGAAGTTAATTCTTTTAGTTAGTTTGAGAAGAACGTAAAATATACCTTAATAAAGGGGCATTTAACTAAGTGAAGGAGTACTTGAGACAATAAACTAAGTTTTAAGATGCACTGTTTTTGTTTTGTTTTATTAATAAGTATCTGTATGCATCTGTATTTATTCCATTTTTTATTTTTATATTGATTTTTTAATTGCCTACTAATTTGAACCGCTGCTAAAATCCGACATAATAATAGGGATTCCTCACTAATTTAAATCTTTAAATAGGTTAAAATGGAATATAAAAATAACCTCAGAAAGATTTTTGAAATCATAAATGAACAGTTGTTTACCTCACATCTACAGTGAAAGTACAGTAAATGACCAAACTCTAATGCAGATAGACGAAACTTGGACAAAAAAATCCTATTATTTCTATGGTAGTAGTAACAAAATATATGGTTAATAATGATTTTAATAAAAATGATATACTATCACAATTACTCAATTTTTCAAATTTTATTTATCATATTTTCTTTTAAATGAAGGCGTAATATTTTTCATTTTCTATGTACACAAGTGGGGAACTGACATATAATTTGTAATGATTGTTCTTATTTCTATTTTTGCTAAGTGGGACAGAATACCTGATGATAGAAGAGCAAAATACAAAGTAAAATAAACCTTTTTGATACGAAAAAAAAACTAATATTTCAACTAATTTTTAGAACTTTTATTTTAATCAATAATCACTAATATATTGCAATCAATGTAAATTTAAATGAATTTTATTTAAAATATATAGTCGGACTATTTTACCGGTTAAAATAGGGTTCAACAAGGTATCAATCCCTTCTTGTTATTCATGGAGCTCTTTCTTGAATAGACTGTATTTCTTGAGACTGTGGATCATAAGGCTAGAACGTGACACGATTTCCTTTGTCTGGATAATACAAGTATATCATAAAACATTACAAATTCGTAACATAATGTATGTTGTTAGATTTATTTGAAATTCGTTATCCTTCCGGATAAAAAAAAAAAAAAAAAAAAAAAGTTGTATGTAATAGCACATAAATACATTTACGAAATAAATAAAGTTAAATATATTCAAGACCTTCATATTTCAAAAAGACAAAATAAATCATTATTGGAATAAATACATTAAAAAACTAACTAAACAATAGAGAAACGTAAGATGTAGTAGCAAAAACAGGATTTCAAAATATTTCTACTGGATACAGTAACTTGTTCAAAACGCAATTCCCAAAATAAAGATATGGTTTGTACATGGTCAATTTTGTAGATTCATTTACTAAGCCGAAATTATTTAATTTACAGTAGAAGTAGGCAGTTCAACATGTAAAACAAAAAATGCACTAAGCCCTTACAAATTATCAAATTCATCGGTTTCAAAACCATGTTGATTTATTAGTAAGCTATTTTCGAAGGGGCAAATCAGACGACTAATATATCAAATTAGTTTCGTGACAAAAAGATGTAAATATAGAAGTGTAGTTGTTTGATTGATGAACAGTTTGAACGAGATTATAGAATAAAAGTTCAAGATTCAGCTATCGCTTGTAATCTTAGTTGATACATTTGGTTAGTGTATGCTCTGTAACTAACCATTTCAAAAATAACCTTCTACTACATATTTAACTATAACACCTTGAAAACGTAGGCCATGTCGAGAATACATAATGTTCTTTCGGAAAAGAGGAGCAACATATTTACTTAATTTTAGTGCACTTCACTTATTTAGTTGTGTGTAAATAATTGTCTACCTCATTTTCAAATTCCTTACTGCAGCCACATTTTTAGTTTTGAATTAATATACATTACAACCATTACTAATATATATTGACGATCATAGTCCTAAAATAAACATACAATGATTTGAAAATAATACTGTTAAACATTAGTATGGAATATGAAGTTAGGGAATTTATTGAGAATAAAGAAAAACGAGTAATTTGACACCTACTATAATTATTAATATCTCTTATTGGAGTAGGCAACAATGTGTAGGGATTAAGGCGAAAACTGACAGTTAGTTTTCAAAAACGACACGAAAGATGGTGACTCTAAGAAACAGAGGCTACCAATGATTAAAAGTTAATAAAGAAACCAAACGCATATTAAATACTAATATTGTAATAGTTTTAGTTAATACATCTATTGATTTAAAACTTTGAATACCTTGCTTATAAGCGTAGAAAACAGATTGTACAAGTAACATATTGTACAAAATACGGCAAATGATATATAGTAATTTTTGCACTTAGTTGGAAAAAGTTTGCAGTCAGTGGTAATATACAAATAAAGAGGGAAGAGAGTCAATGTCACATTTTATCTTAAGTACACAATAATAGCAAAGTTCAATACGAATGCGTCATAGTTAAAACTAAAATATGGTTCGTAATTAAACGTTGATGTGATTAAATATTTCTACATCATATTATATAAACCTGACATATAAAATGACAGTTGAGAGCTGCAATTCTCTTCTCCACAGGAATTTTAGTTTACAAATTAACTTAGTTCTATCACAATTTCAATTTTTACTTCGCAAAGTATAATTTACAACCACCTTCTACTTAGTACATTTTTTTAAAAGATGAGTATCATTTTGTAACAATCAATTTTTACAGTTATTCGGAAAGTTTTATGCTTAATAACTTATGGAATCACAAGGTTGAGTTTATACTTAATATCTAGTAATATATTTGATCTGATTTTATATGAAAATTACCTGAACATAATAGTAAATATGCAAGTGACTTATTAATAATAAACTTCTTTTTATATTTCAGATAAAACATAGAAAGCAGCAATACTTGTCATTGCTTGGTTAAAAACTCTTTCATATGAGTAGTTGTTGGTGTGAAGTCAAATTCCAAACTAATCCAAAATGGTGATCTGGAGTGTGAAATTGGGATGTCACTCCAGATCCCAATTAATTACTTACTTACTATTCAAGAACACAATGAAATAAGTTGTAAATCCAAAACCATTAAGTTACTTAGTAAAGAATACAAGTTACTATTGCAATATGCTAATATAAAAAATTAATAAAGTGTCAAATAGAAGGATTTGTGTAATAACTGATAATAAATAATAACTTCTTAGACAACGGATTAACCTTTATGGTTTCAATAGAAAATTAGAATATTATTCACGTAACTTTATAGGGTATAAAATTACAATCATGCTATTGAGGTTGGTAGTATATATGTTTCAAATAACGCTCTTTATTTTTATTTTCTGTAATTTTTTTTTTATTGTTTAACATTAATAATGTAATTCTTACACATTAACCCTCAATGGGGTACTAACTTTATATTAGAATGGTACATAAAATTACGTTATGAAACTCATTTTTCATGTTTTGTTTTTTTTTTGTCATGAAACTCATTTCATTTTTGTCAAGGAAACTTGTATAAAACTATGAGAACTATGTTTAACATGAGAATGATTAAATGGAATCAAAATTACAATATGTAATCATTGTGTATTAAAAAATTATATAAAAAATCATGTTCATACTCATAAAATTATTTGTAGTAGAACCATCCATAATTTTTGTAGATAAATATTAAACATAAATATTGTTTGGACACATAGTTAAAACAACCATACATTGCAGATATGTAGAAATACCACAAAGTTTTTATAAATGTACGGAGGATTGTGTACATGTTTCGGTCAGCGCGAAAAAGCATTCGAGTGCTCAAAAGAGGAATAATAATATTTGTCTTACCATTTCCCAGATTTGAATACATAACAATTAATATCATAACTGATATTCCATGTTAATTAAATTATTCTTAGACTCGTGACCAAATTTGCTTTGTCTGGAAAATAAACCCAACTTTTATTGGTACTTTATTTTACCTATACATTGTTTATCGTATATTGTGTTTGGTTTATGTCAGTGGATTCTTAGAATCAATGTATGGTTTGTTTAGAAAAAGTTACGTGTCGTTAATATAAATAAACTGGTAAATATCCATGTTTACTAGGAAATTTTACTGACGTGTGTGGATTCCTAGAATATATGATTCGTTAATAAAAAGTAAATAATTGTTCACGAAATTTGATGGACATTAAATTTCATGCAAATTTACGTATTAGTGGTATTATTGAGAAGATCACTGATGTAGTCAGTTTATATTGTACATAATGTTGATTATAAGTGTCAATTACGTGTTTCTTTTTTCTCTGTCGACCCCCATCTATCTCTCTCTCTCTCTCTCTCTCTCTCTCTCTCTCTCTCTCTCTCTCTCTCTCTCTCTCTCTCTCTCTCTCTCTCTCTCTCTCTCTCTCTCTCTCTCTCTCTCTCTCTCTCTCTCTCTCTCTCTCTCTCTCTCTCTCTCTCTCTCTCTCTCTCTCTCTCTTCTCTCTCTCTCTCTCTCTCTCTCTCTCTCTCTCTCTCTCTCTCTCCTCTCTCTCTCTCTCTCTCTCTCTCTCTCTCTCTCTCTCTGTCCATCGCATGTACCCTTCTGGGGATATATGTCCTGGAGATACCTTGTGGGATCTCGGTAAATATAAAAGGTAGAAGTCTGATTTTTTAAAAAATGTATTGCTTAATAAATAAGTATTACACCTAATACGTTATCTCTCGAAAATTTTGATTTTGATTTTTGAAAAAAATATGTGTTTTGTGGGGATGTAACGGTTACGAGAGACAGAAACTTGTGGGCATGTAAGAGACAAGCTTTTCTGGGGATATGATTATTTTGTTAGAGAGAAGCTTTGCGAGGATGTGAGAGAGTGATTTACGGGGATGTATTATTTGTCCCACTTTACATCTTATTGCATGTCATTATGTTTATATTTGTTGTTATTCGTTAAGTGATTGATTAAATTAATTTATGTTTCATATTTGTTAAATAAATTGTAATTTATAAAGTAAATTGTAGTAAATGAAAATAACAGTAGGACTACTAACAAATTTACAAACTTTTTGATAAGTCAAGTTTTAAATTATTACTTCGGAAACAAAACTAATAATGTATAACAAAAACGCCTGGTTGATACAAGGAAGCTTCAAATGAATGTTAAATGAAAATAATCCTGAAAAACTCACTAACAATGTTAGTGTGAATTCTTTGTAATTATTGTGTTTCGTTTTACATCCACCATTTTAGAGCATTTTAAAATTATGAATCAAGACACCGCGATACTCGAACATACAATTTTATTTATTTCATTTAATAATTATCGGGATGAACATTTAAATTAGATTTGTTACTTCCCACTCTCATCCAGGAACAATATATTATTCAAACTACAACCAAAAAAAGTTATATTTTCAACGGGACACATGAAAATTAAATAAACATATACTTCTCAAAATGTAACTGAGGTAAAATACATTTTGTCTATGAATTAATACCTTGTAACTTTTATTATTAGTACTGCTCAAGTTTCACACAGAAAAATATAACATAGATACAAAAATAATTATAAGTTAGAATTACAACAGAAATTCCTATACAAATAGACTACTGTAATTTCAATCAGAGTTCGAGATGCGAAAACGGTAGCGTAATATTTTTATGGTTTCCTATTAAAAACGTAGTAAACATTTTTTTAAATGGGTCATAAGAACGTTAAGTCGTTCTTTACTTTTATTTTTGCTTCCATTTTTAATTTGTTGAAGATATTTTATGACTAACCAAAAGGTTAATATAAATCAAATGTTCAGCATTAAGAACCTTACTATTCTGGTAGGGTAGGCTACAGATGAACCTACAACTTAGTTGCGTAAATTCAAACATAGTTACTAACCTTTTTTTTTTTTTTACTGCTTGTAACTATCTCTTCTGACTTTATTAGTCTAATTGGAATACAGTAAAGAAGTTAACAAAAATAATAATAATACATTCGTACAAACTGATATTAAAATAAACAATATCAACTCTTTTAAGTATAGGCCTACTTACTAGGGACGTAAAAAATAACTAGAACTGGCTTTAAGAAATAATTAACAGATTAGAAATAATTTGTTAACAGCTTTAAGGACAATTAATTTGTATAAAAAAAAATCAAAGTGCTGTTAACTTTGCCTCACAATTTCTGTCATGTTTATTACCCTCCATTAACAAACAAAAAGTTGGGACTAGGGGCTTAGTCGGCTACCGGTAGGTCGTAAATACACAAGGATGCTAGGTTTGATTTGTCAATACACTTAAGAAATAAGAAAAAAAACTCAAACATTAGGCGCACTACGACTTAATCTGCAATTATGTAATTTTGTTGTATAATAAAATAGTTATAGATATATTTTAGGCCATAAAATTTTATTCATTTGTTAGTACTTTGCCAAAAAAATAGTATATCTTCTAATCATCGTCTAAGCGTCAAATAGTTATTTAGAAATGAAATGTTTGTTTGATAACTACCTATTCATTTATGTATGGATTGGTCAAAGAAAAGAATATACTCTTACAAATCGGCTTGATTTGAAACAGCAGTATTAATGAACTATTTATTTCAATTATTAACTCAAATAATTATATTTGAGGGCTATAAGAGACACGTTTTCAGGGGAGTTGATGTTTTCGTGAGAGAGGAGCTTTCCCAGGATGCAAGCAAGTGATTTATGAAAATCCATTGTTTGTTCCACATTTCCTTTTATATCTTATTACAGAGTAGGTGTAATACTTATAAGTGTTGTTATTTGTTATGTGTTTGATGTAATTAACATATATATGCTTTCATATTTTGTTACATGAGTTAGGTCCCAAAAATATTTAATAAAAATTTCAATAAATGGAAAACGCTAATAAAAGTGCAAACACTTGAATAATTTTTACTACGTAACATACACATCAGTTAACTGATTACATATAGGATCTATTGTTTTAAATTCAATATTTTTGTTTTTGATGATTTCTTAATTAACACTATAGTATCCTAATAACACTTATACGAGAATGATGTAAAATGAATATGTCCATCTGCATTAATTACATCAGCACATAGAAACAATTTTTATTGTTTTATGCTTACAGTGCAGTGAATATACTAGAACTGTGAAAAGTGGAAAATTCTTAAATATCCTTTAAATGCTGCTGCACTCCTACAATATTCTAACTTTATTAATTCAAATAGCTGTAATTACTTTTTACACTTTTCAATGATATCTTTTGCAAACTATGTCTTTTGTAATGTAATAAACGAGTTAAAACAACATATTAAAACATGGATTACTAAAGTTGCTTGAACTTCGATAACTCAGCATTAATTTTGTTAATTATAGATTTGTGTAAATTACTATTAGATAGTAGAGCGTACGTGCAATTTAAATTTAACTCTAGTTTTCACAAAATAATAATAATCAATACAACCATATTTTGTTTCTTGTAGGTTATGTCAGGAATGTAAATTTTTAAACCAGACTTTCACAATGAGCTAATATATGGCTTTTAAAACATGTACAGTACAAACAATTTCTTCTTTGTCAGTCAGAAAGTAAAACCTGAGAGTTTTTGTATATTTATTTGTGTTTTGCTACGTAAAGTGATAATATTTATTTAACTTCCCACAATAGGGGAATTATTGTAATGAATCCGAAAATAAAAAGGCATATTTTAAAAAATACTTTGATGTCGTTACAGTATTTTTGTACTATTTTTAAAAATATGTGTATGTGTTTTCATCAACTTTGGTCAAGTCCATTTTTATCTGGGCATGCGCACTTTGATTTGCACAAACTAATACCTAGAAACTGCTTATGATTAAAATGACTTCATTGTATTGCCAATCAAAACTTATTAACATAATTATAATCTGAAAAAAATTGATTAAATTCGGTCAAGCCGTTTTTTTAAACGTAATATTATGTGTTTTCATCAACTTTGGTCAAGTCCATTTTTATCTGGGCATGCGCACTTTGATTTGCACAAACTAATACCTAGAAACTGCTTATGATTAAAATGACTTCATTGTATTGCCAATCAAAACTTATTAACATAATTATAATCTGAAAAAAATTGATTAAATTCGGTCAAGCCGTTTTTTTAAACGTAATATTTTATTTTACCACTCATTTTCGAACATATAAGTAACCAAGTCAACGTTGTGATATAAGCTACGTTTCTGAAAGAAACAGACCACAATTGCTCACTTGTGTGTTAAAACGGGTTAAAGTTATAATTATGCATAACGTCGGAGAACTAGTTAACAAAATACCAGAAAACACTTTGTTTTTTAATGTAATACTAAAAACGCATACACTTTATACAACCAACGGTATACAATAACAATTAAGCTATATAACTAATACTCGTATTTTACAAAGTTATAAGCTTAATATGTACACAATACAACTAGTTATATGCTCATAATATACATATTACAAATAATTTTTTGCTTGGAGCATTACAAGCATTCGTTGCTTGAATAACATATAACTAATCAATTTAAATACTGTATTATTTAATAATATTGTTATGTATACATTTTTGACAAAATTGAATTTATTATCGTTACCAAAAACCAACTCGATTGTTACTGCACACAAACAAGATGCGCCTATATTGTATGATTTTTTTTTTACCAAATTATGTCGTGTTTGGTATCATTCTTCTAATTTTTTCATGTACTGTACTTTTCAAATATTTGATGGAAATTTCCAAATTACGATCATTAAAAGAATGTTAATTTCCTAGTGGGGATGCATAAATGATACACAATATTGAATTAGCTGAAGGCGGAAGCGAGGCCTGGGGTTTAACCCAGGCCACCCCCTTGTAGCCGAGGTATACAGGTTATTCCATACAGACAATAGGAAGTTGACCATGTGTGGACTTTGGAAGGTTCCTCTGCTTTTCTTATTCAAGAAGGGTTCAAGTGGGTGTGTGTTATCTGAATAAATTACAATAGCTTGGACTTAGAACTCAAAAATATGTCTACAGAGAAAGTTATTTATTACACGGCGGGTTGTTTGTATGTAAGATACTTGTAAACAAGAAGAATTTTATGGTTTAGACCACTTACAGATGGTCCTTTTCATGAGTCCAAAGTCCACTAACACTTTTCTTACTGACGGAAGTGATATTTTTACTTTCCTAAAATTATCTGCCATAGTAATATTATATAGTTTACTAGCTGGCCCGATCCGGCTTTGCACGGAGAGACAAATCAAACTTAAATGTATAATAACCAAAAAATATACCAATAAATATATTTTACTATGTATTTCTTATGGGGATTTTTAGTAACTTTGACCCATCCAAACCCCGCCCCATACCCCCACACCGCCCTAAAATAAAACAATATATAAATAAATATATTATACTATCGGTATGTATTTCTTATGGGAATTTTTACAACTTTGACCCCCAAACCCCCTAAAATTTCAAAATTTTTAAAACCCTTTCGAAAATACAATTAGATTAAATTTTTCATTGTAAAGTAATTAAATTTTATTTTATCTTGATGAAATTTTCACAACATATACATATATATTCTGTTATCATATTTGTTTAATTTTATTCAAAATCTATTAATTACTTCAATAGAAAATATATTTTCGACGTTACGAGACGATACAATTCATCGTCTGTATTGATATATATTTTTTAAACGAATTATCAGATTTAAACAAAATTTAACACACTTCTTACTAATATATTTATACACATTTTGTGAAAAAATCATCAAGATCATCAAGATATAATAAAATTTAATTGATTTACAACAAAAAAAAACATAATTTCTCTGAAACTAATTAACAAAATGAAATAAAATTTAATAATTATGACAACAAAATATATATGTACATGTTGTTAAAATTTCATCAAGATACAATAAAATTTAATTACTTTACAACGAAAAAACTCATTTCTTCAAAACAACATTGAAATAAATTTTAACAAAAAACCTAAACTTTTAGTAAACTTTAATTAAATCATGATACGCCTTTATTAAATAATTTGTATCTCGAAAACCACCGAACAGATTTGAAATATCAAAACATTTTTGAATTCATAGTTAAATTTTCTATAAACTATCAAAGCTAGACTTCTATAACTATCAGATCTAGACTAATAATAATTAAACAATTTACAACCATTTATCGCTATTGGTCTGGTTGAAAATAGTGTCAAATTATAACTTGTATAGGCCTAGTCTGATATTTATTTATAGATTTTGTTAAAATTTTCAGGATATGTTCTATATGATTATATAAAAATCATACAAAAATTTGAAAATGATATATACATAATGTTTTGATTTATGAACGTTTATAGCAAAAATGTACACGATTTCTAAATACTGCTATTTTTATTGGTTTATTACATACGTTTATTAATCGCTGTAGTTATATTCTGATATACCAATTTATAGAAAATGTATAGAATTGTGAATTCAATTTTCTTTAGATAATTAACATCCGTTCAACGGTTCTCGAAATAAACACAATTTAGTAAACCAGAGTACTCTGTTATGATTTTCGTACAGAGAGTATACAAATTGAGTACGCGATAGTACAAAAACGCTTATATATCGAAAACTAATTATCGGAAGTTATTTTTTAAAACGGATTTGGATTCCTCATAAAATTTACTATAAATTATCAATTTTATGTTTTTATGTACGGACAATTATAGTTTAACTTTTTGAATTAATTTACGCCAATATATATTTAAAACGAATTATATACAATTCATCATGGTTTTTAATACAAATTAACCTAACAACCTACTCATAAGCCTACTCATAAGATTTTATAGATATTTTTATTGTGAATTCAAATATTTTTCAAAACAAAAATCCATCAAACGGTTAAAAATATATATCAATTTTTGTTGAGTACGTTACCGAATACCCGAACATCCCGAACTTGAATTTAATTTCACGACTGATAGGCCTACCATTGTTTCATTATGTAGCCTTTGTTCAGGTATGATCAGTGATTATAACTACATGTTTCTAGTAATAACTTTAAAAATTTTAAAAGAAAATATACCAAGAATTTAATTTAATTCTTAGAAAATGTGGACAAATATATTCAATAATATTGACGATTTATTTTATTTGTTGGTATATTTAATTCGTGAATATTTTTGTGGCTGATATTTGAGTGAATTGGCACTTGCTTTGTCGTTGGCAAGCCGTAACCGTGTACCGTGGGAATTGACACCAAACTTTTGTTGCAATATCTCCATGTTAGATTGGATATCTGTGTATTTATTGTTTTTGTCGATAAGATGTTCACCAAAAGCAGAGTTTGTATATGAAGTCCTCTTAGGGAAGTGTTCCTTAAAACTTTTGTTGAAAGAGCGTGCCGTCTGTCCTATATAAAAATTGGGACATTCATTACTGTACAACAAGTGATATTGTATATGGCAGTCTTATCGTGTTTGTCATTATGTATGTCTTTTTTTTGGGTTATTTAAAAAATAGTATTGTTAGTTTGAGGTATTGAAAGCAACGGTTACGTTCTCTTTAGCCAGTCTACGTTTTGGAGTATGGCTCAATGCTGATCCATATTCTGTGGAGACGTAAGTTTGCTTTTTCTTTTTAATAATGGGTTTCTTATTTGTATGTTACCTGATGAGTTGGTCGATATCTGAGCTCTTGTACCAATTGTATACTGCGATGGGTTTAATTATGTTTACTTCCTGTCCATACTTCTCCTTGTCTAGAGGTACTGAGACTAGCCTGTTAACGAAACTATTGTAAGCTGCCATTTTTATATTACATGGATGATGGGAAGAAGCGTGTATAGTCTGGTTTGTTGTGGTAGGTTTTCTATAGATTTTGAACTTAACACTATTGTTTATTTTTGAAATTGATAGGTCTAATAAGTTTAAATTGTTATTTGTTTTCACTTCAACCGTGAATTGGAGTTTTGGATGCATTGTGTTTACGAAGTTAATTAGAGTTTTTAATTATATATTGTTGCCATCGAAAAGTACTATAGTATCGTCTACATAATATCTAAAGACTATTTTTGGCCTATTATGATTCATTTCAGACCAGAGATGTTTGTTTTAGATTTGTCCTTCCAGCAGAATTTTGTCCTTCCTTACTTCCATAGACAGATGAATCTCGCAACAGTTTTTCTGTCGAATCAACGAGCGCTGAAAAAAACAGTTTTTTTGGCAGTATACGACACCGGTCTGTATTGCGGTCGGCGTTTTGTACACATCATAGGACCGCTACTTATTATTTTTTTCAAACTCTTAAGAAGTTTGATAACGAATTTTCGTTATAAAGATTATATTAAATGAAGATTTTGTTAAAATTTTCAGGAAATGTTCTATATGACTGTATAAAAATCATACAAAAATTTGAAAATGCTATATACAGTACATAATTTTTTGATTTATGAACGTTTATAGCAAAATAGTAACCGATTTCTAAATACTGCTATTATTATTGGTTTATTAGATACGTTTATTAATCGCTGTAGTAATATGATATAGGCTACCAATTTATAGAAAATTTAATTGTGAATTCAATTTTCTTTAGATAATTACCATCCATTCTACGGTTCTCGAAATAAATACAATTTAGTAAACCCGTGTACATTAGCGTTTGAATTTTATTGAAATGCGATGACACGCCTTTATTAAATCATTTGTATCTCGAAAACTACCGAACGGATTTGAAATATCAAAAAAATTTTGAATTCACAATTAAATTTTCTATAAACTATCAGATCTATGCTAATAGTATAATTATAAATAAACAATTTACAACAGTTTACAGCTATCGGTTTGGTTGAAAATAGCGTCAAATTATAACTTGTATAGGCCTAGTCTTTTTATTTATAGATTTTGTTAAAATTTTCAGGAAATATTCTATATGACTATATAAAAAACCTAAAAAAGTTTTAAATTATATATATAATATTTTTTGATTTATAAACGTTAATAGTAATCGCTCAAAATTATAAACGATTTCTAAATACTGCTATGTTTATTGGTTTATTACACACGTTTATTAATCTCTGTGGTAATATTCTGATATACCAATTTATAGAAAATTTAATTGTGAATTTAATTTTCTTAAGGTAATTAACATCCGTTCCACGGTTCTAGAAATAAACACAATTTAGTAAATCCGCGTACTCGGTTTTGATTTTCGTACAGAGAGTATAAAAATTGGGCAGGCGATAGTACAAAAACGCTTATATATCGAAAACTAATTATCGGAAGTTATTTTTTAAAACGGATTCGGATTCCTCATAAAATTTACTATAAATTGTCAGTTTTATGTTTTTATGTACGGACAATTATAGTTTAGCTATTTGAATTAATTTACGCCAATGTATACTTAAAACGAATTATATACAATTCATCGTGGTTTTTAATACAAATTAACCAAACAACAAGTAGCCTCCTCATAATGTTTTTATAGATAATTTTATTGTGAATTCAAATATTTTTTCAAAACAAAAATCCATCAAACGGTTAAAAATATATATCAATTTTTGTTGAGTACGTTACGCGCTTATTAGTACTTGATCAGCTGTAATTGTATGCTGTATTTCTGATAGAAAAGTATGGACAATACTGCTATTTTTGTTGGTTTATTAATCGCTGTAGTAATATTCTGATACACCAATTTATAGACAATTTAATTGTGAATTCAAATTTTTTTAGATAGTTAACATCCGTTCTACGGTTCCCAAAATATACACAATTTAAAAACCCGCGTACATTAGCGTTTGCATTTTATTGAAATGCGATGACACGACTTTATTAAATCATTTGTATCTCGAAAACCACTGAACGGATTTGAAATATCAAAACATTTTTGAATTCACAATTAAATTCCATCAACAGTTGTTAACACAAGTTATACATGATTAACCATGCCTTGTTGCATAACAACCCCATAATAACTAAAAACAAACAATAAAAAGAATCCAGTATACTATTGAACTATAGACTATATTTATTTGTATAAATAAACATGATATAGGCCTATGTTATAATTGTGTAACATATTTATAAAATTTTCCATTCTAAACCTTGAAATAACATCTCAACCCTCTATTGTCATTGCCAATTGAACTGTATAATATTTAATTGTATAAAGTAAAAATACATCACATTTTTTGAATCAGAGAATTTGTACATTCTATTACCACTTGTGAAGAATAACTGGGAATAAAAAACATTTCATATATCATTTAAAAATATAAATGAAATACATTTTCATTTTAATTGGATGTTTAGAAATAAGGAGTAAAAGTAGGATGGGTTGAATTAAAACTAATGCAATTTTATAATAAGGTGTACTAAGTAAAATGTATTGATTGTTGAATTTACTCTAAAACAATTATTATTTTTAATAAAACTGTACATTGTTTCTGGGAAGAATATGAACAGTAATATATTACTATTCCAAAAACCCAAAACTATTCCATATTATGGATTTGTAATACATCTTTTATTTCATTTCATTTTGTAACCAAAGTTTCCAATATAAATTGGTCTCCTAGATAAATTACTACGTAACCATTCGAAATTGATCAATTCATACATAAAATATGTAACAAAATTTTTAATAAAGATAATTTTCTTCTTTAAAACTAGTGATATATTTTATTTAAAAATCTGAGACAAATTTATATCTGATATACAAACACTTTTCGACGTAGTCAAAACATATAAATAGTTTTTCCATTTCATATAAAAGGTAGAACTCTTTAAATGGAGTAATTATTTAGAATGGCGAATAACTTGTGTAATTTATAATATATTGCACACATTCAAATAACGCAAAGAAGCAACAAGTATACAACCACATCTAAGAAATTGAAATGGACAAACGGACTGAACTCCAAGTTTATGAAAGGTGCAATTGACGGCAACACTGGATCTGTTCCATCTGGCAACAATGTCCCCAAAGGCATAGTGACGTTTGTTGCAGTCTACATACAAATATTTTGGTATCCTCACAAAGGCATTAACCAACTTGCTCTTTTCTCTCGAATTTGAATGGACCAATCATACTCAAGAGCCCCATAAGTCACCTCTAGGGCAAAAGACCGAATCTCTTCTATAGGAGAGAGTATTGCGTTCAGCGCAGCCCTGGTGGCCTCTCTTCAAAACTAAAGCTGTCGTCCCAAAAGCTATTTTAGGGGATATTTAAAAATATTTTTATTTTCGATCTAATATGCTTAAAAGTATATGTATATTACATATAAACTTGATTTAGGCCGCTTGCCCTTGTGGGGATATCCCCACAAGGGACAACATCCCCAGAAGTACTTTACAGGACGAGTGAGTATGCCCGGAAAGGTAGCTGTGATCTCTCTCTCTCTCTCTCTCTCTCTCTCTCTCTCTCTCTCTCTCTCTCTCTCTCTCTCTCTCTCTCTCTGTACAACATTCATAGTGTTAATGTACTACATATTGTACATAAGATTACACCACACCACTCAACAGAATTTTTATTGAAATAAAACTTCATGATATTCAGAAAAATAATTCTTCTCTTCTAGTACTCACAAAAAACTTACAATGTCATTACTAGCTGTGGGACGTAACTTTATTTTATTTTACTGCATATTTCACATGGTCACATGATTTTATGGAAGGTAGGCCAGTGAATTCTTCTCTTTCCTAGTCTGACATCCTTAGTTGTTGAATAATAATGTTTTCTCCTATTCTTTATTGAAGGTGATGAGGAAGATATATCATTAGACCGCCGATTGTTTTTATGGTTTTGATTAGTGAGAAGTACATTCTTCGGTATTCCAATTTAGGCAACAATTTACATTGGTAAATGTTATATTATCTGGAAAAACCCTATATTAACTTATTTTTTATTGTAGATTAGTTTAGGCTAGGATAACACTAATTGTACAGACCTATTCCGGAATAAATATAGTTTTCTTAGCTTCGCTATGACCATAAGAAGGAATCATTTTTTCTAAATCTCTTTTTCTATTTACGATCTGTTTAATTTTGTTTTTTAATATTTTGGTTTAGTCACTTTCTTTTTATTCTTGAAAGAACTTTTTATACGTAGTGCTTTCGGTCTAGCCTATGTCGTCCTTTTTAAAATTTGTTATTTTTTTTTTTATTAGATTTCTTACTCTTAATGCACTATTTTGATTGGAGTAGGTATTTATGTCTTAAGCATACTAAAACTATGAATAAATAAATATAGAATTGTTGGTTATTTATTATTTGTCCAATAATTAATTGTGATTAAAAATTAATTAATAATACTATTTACCTATAAACTTAAATTGATAAAAAAAGCAAGAATAAAAATGTCAATATAATAGTTTGTAAAATACAATATATGCCATCGTAAACTTTCCATGGTCTAATTATTTGTTCCAAATAGGATCCATTACAATTTTGTCACATTTATATTTTCTTATACAATCCACGTTAAAATTGACCTTTCTGTGTCACCGGCAACTAAATCAAAACACTCTGGAAGAAACAGAAAAACCTTATTTAGGTTATTTAATTATAATATTTATTGCCATCTACTACATATATTAGCATTATCCGATATTATTATCCTCAATGTGTTCTTTAAAAAAAAAAAAAAAAAAAAAAAAAAAAAAAAAAAAAAAACTGTAAAAGCCATAATATATTACGAAAGGTTAATTCGAATTAATTATCTATTACTTATTCCTTAATAATTATGTTATTATAAATGTTGGAGAAATCATAGATGTGCAAATAAATATTCACCAATAAATATTTAACTGATTACTAAAATTTTACGCTGATAAAGTAATAATGTTGTCTCCTAATAGACGAGAAGTTAATTTTACGCTAAAACTGTCTTCTCTGACACACCCTCGACGTTATTTTTAGATATATACTGCAGGGACTTAACGAAAGCCAAAGCCTTAAATCAGTCAAAGTAAATAACTCTCTTTTATCACTGAATTAAACTAAATTGATAGCTTTAGTAATTTTATTTAAACTATTTTAAATAAGAATATATACTTTATATTTTCACTTTTTTGTCACGATATTTTAAGGAAAAATAATACTGTTGAAAAAAATAAAAATTTTACACGTACAAAATAAAAAATCTCACAGACTCGTTTTACTTGAACAACAATTCTTCACATATAAAGGATTATTATTTCATATTCTACTTAACAATAAACCCCTTTTTTAAGATTTCCAGTTAGTAATTTTAACAATTATTGCATCGTTTACAATATTAGAGAGAGTATACTAAATTTTGTTTTACATTGTGTTACTTCTTTGCAGGTATTTACTTAATTAAAAGAAAACTAATAACTTAATTGTTTTTATGATTTTTATTAAGTACTTTGCACGTACATAATATAATACGTCAAATTCTGTAAGTCTTTCATTTTTTCTTCTTTTTATATCCGAGATAGCTAGAGCTTTGTTACATAAAGAAAAAATAAAATGATGTATAACCATTAAATAATTTATTATAAACCTCTACTGTGTCTCATTTAAATAACAAACATGAAATAGACTAATTTAAATAAACCGAAGTTTAGGATCATGGTGTAAGAGCAATGGAAACAACGTTAGGATTTTTATATTTTTATTAAATTATGTAATAGTCATTCTATACACAAAAATAATCATTTACAAAGCATTGAACCAATAATAAGTACTATATTTTACTTTACAATTTTTATTAAGTAGTTTTATTTAAGTATTTGTATAAATAGTCAATACTTTTCATTGGGATTAGGTTTATTAAACTGTGTTTTGGTTATACGGTCATGAAATATGAAGTAATGTATCCCGATTAAATTAACTGTAAACTCTAACTGTAAACCTGAATATTTATTATTTCCTCTTTTATAATTTATTGAATAAATTTGTTTACCCTTTCCGAGCTCAATTAGGTCATACAGTTTTATCAAAGATTACATAAAAAAAATTATGGTTTATTCCCACCATAGTTCTAATGAATGTACATCTCTTCATTCACAAAACACTGTGTCGTGAAAGGAAAATAACTACGAAATGTGACCAGAACATCAAATGATAGAAAAACACCAGAATAGATCAATATATTGCATATCCTTGTTTCAGTAATTTGTTTTATTATTATAAAAAACTTAGGTTTTCCATTATCTACCTCCTCTTCTAATAAAGTTTGGTAATTTAAATTCAAATCTGATAGAGATGATAAACTCATATTTATTTATTTTTAGTGTGAACTCATATTCTCACTATAATTGTATGTTTCCCTCTCTTTCTAACAAGACCTGTCGTACTTAATTGTTTCTCATTTTCGGCCCATAAACAACATAGTTCTGTAAATCAAACTTATATTAGGTATAGACTTGGTCTTTATAACAAAATGCAAAATGTCTTGGTAACCACTACATAAAAGTCTCAATATTGAAGAACCGATGGGAATATAAGGGATTGAAGAGGTAAAATGTGGTCAACATTCTTTGTTTTGAATTATAAAATAATTCTTTTGTATATGAAATAAATGGTTCGGCCTAAAGTCTATCATACACAAGAAGATTTATTCCTATACCCTAGTTATGCAAAAATTAGATGTAAAAAATGTTATATATAAAGAGTTTTTTTTTTCAAAATAAATGTTACAAAAAATCCACATTTAGGCCTCTATTTTTTGGAAGGCCTCTATTTAGGCCTCTATGTTTAAAGCAGAATTAGTTGTAGTTTGCAAATATTTGTGGTTATCAGTTTTACTTTTAAATCAATAAATTATAAAAAAAATATATAATAATACACATAATTACGACATAATATTAGGATTTCTGTACCGATTGTTTATATTATTTATGAGCGTAGACTGTTATTTATTGATAATTTCATTTACCATAACGTTTTTAGATTCGATTAGTTATTATATTCAGGATTATTAGTGAAATATAATATAGTACTAGTAAAGTAAATAATAACTATTTACTTCAGTATAAACCATTTATAATTTATTAATATAAAAATGTTTCCTAACAATTATTAATGAAGTTATTCGATATCGGTTAGATTTACTAATTTTATTAATATTTTAAAGCAGTTTGTTATTAAAGCAGATATATAAAACAGTAAATATTTATTTACGATTGTCATTAAGAAGGAACAATAAATATTACAAATTATTTGGGTTTCTCTATCATACAATGTAATGCTTGATGGTGAGATAACCCTTCATGTGATAACACATTTATTTAACCTCATATCAAATTACCTTTATCCTTACTGTTCAAGTGTAATAATTAGATATCATTTCATTAAACAAAATATTCAGCTATTGCGCTCTTATTCTGACATCAGGGAGTACGAGAGGTCTAACGTTCCTACGCAATGAATTAGATTTTTCAAGTATGAATATTATTTTTCAAAAAAACGTAGTTTTTCTTCAAAAAATTTCAAACAAAGCACACGGAATCCAAAAAGAAAATTGAAAAGGAAATTTCAATATGGATGTCTTCTAAAATATTTTTAACGGTGACTAAATTGATTGAAATGATACATATAGACATTGGGTTCAGGTTAATAGTTACCGTTCAATTGCGAAAATATTAATCTCTTTATTGTAATTAACTTTAAAATTGATTTAAATTCCATTTCTATCGTCGTAACCTACATAATTTAGAAACAGAGTTTTTTTTCGTTGTTTTCTTAGTCGAATTTTTTAAAATTATTTTCTCAAATTTTCTAACGTAAATATAATTTTGGAATTCAACAAAGAAGTCTACTAAATAAAAATAAAATCTTCAATTGATCATATAAAGTTTCATATCTTAGGTGTTCTGAATATTTCTTTTTCTAAATAAAGCCAACCTTTTACATGAAATGTTATACCAGAGTTTTAAAATTCATTTTGTACAGATTACCAACATTCAGCTATTAATAAAACTATTAGAAAAAAATGGCTTATGTATTTACCTTTTTAGACTCTAAAGTAGGCCTTTGTTTATCCGCTACAGCTCTATCGCTGTTCACCAATGTCATTTTAAAACTTGACATTACTTATAATAAAATTTGCACTACATAATAATTAAAACAGCAGATCACACAAATATCACATATTTTTTTTTACAACAGAACATATCGCAATATGTAAAATGTACATAGCCTATATATCCATTCCTATGTGTGTCTGTTCCACTGCTACCAGGTTGTTTGGAATCAAATTGCAATACAATTATTTTATATATAAAGTATAGGGCTGTGTTAAATCTTTATTTGTTTGTTTAATATTGCAATACCGTGATATACGCAGTTCGATTCAAAGTTCAACTCATATTCAAACCATTTAATAGGTTTTGCGTTGTAACTTGTAAATATATAACATGTTATTCTAATACACTTAATTCCTATTTTATTATCCTTTGTAAAGGATATCCATATTATTCTCGATGCTATTTAACGTATGGTTGGTTGACAAATAACCTTCTGCATTGTTATGTTTTGAATTTTTTAAGGTTCTTTCTATGTCGTTTGTAATAGCCTATTTAAAGCTTATTGTGAACTCTCTTCCGTTTGCTCAATGTATTTTTTTCACAATCATTGAACGTTAATTTGTAAAACCCACTATTCGATTATGAATATATTTCTCTATTGATAATTTTAGTAAATATATTAAACTACTTTAGGTATGATTTTACGAAAAACTGTTTGTACAGAATGGTCTATAATGGAATTGTATTTAACGCAGGTTAATTTTTAAGTCCTTGTAATTGTTGATTGTTTATTTATTTCATTTTGTTGTTTGTATAGTCATTTTATAATTATTGGTGATGGGTACATATTGACTTGTGTGTATTATGATAGTAATTTTTTTTTTCAAAGTCGGATGATTCCATGTCGATGTTGAGGGCTCTGTGAACGAAGTTATTGTAAGCAGCTTATTTGCGTCAGTGGGTGATTTGACTATGCTTATATTATTGTATTGTTAGTTAGGGTATGTATTCTATAAATTTTGAAGACTGTTTATTGGTTTATCTTAGTTATTGATACAGCTGTAGCAGATAAATAAAGGCCTGCTATAGACGTCAAAAGTGGTAAATTCCTAATGCCAGTAGGTCATAAAAGAAAAACAAAATTCAAATTATGAACCTGGGAGAAACAAAGAACATAGGCTCAGACCATTAGATTTATTAAAGAAAACATGTTTATATAATACAAACATTTCGTAAATGGCGTATGTATTAAACTCCTCTTACAAACGTGTAATATTCATATACATTAATTGTGCATATTTAGTGCAAATAAACTGCTGAGTGTTCATTTACTAATCAGTTTTCAGTACAAACTCAATTAAAACTACACTATAGGAAGTGAGTAAACATTAGTGAATTTACATAACTTTTCATAAGTAGAGTGATTTATTCAATACTTAAATGAAACCGCTTTAATCACTCTATCAAGAGAATATTTAATTTATCTGTGAATCTTACCTTTTCATTGTTTCATTTTAAAGATATTCAGTTGAATGGAGAAAAAGGACACTTAATAGAAAATATTTTAATATAACTTTGGAAAACACAATAATGACAAACAAGGTATCCCGAACAAATCAAAAAGCTGGAAACAAAACTAAGACTGATAAATTCAGATATGTTTATTATGTTACCCTTGTGTACCTTTTGGACAGTTATAGTTAAATAAAATGAAGTTTAATGAAATGAATCTTATATTTCTCCCGTTACATACTTTGTACCAGTGAAAGTGAACATTGATAACTGCTTATATAAATATTGTGTATGTTCCATCTAGTCAATGCGATGTTTCAGGAGTTCAGCATAAAGAGCAAAGTATGCTTAAATAATTCCGTCTCAGTGTATTAACGAGCTGCATCCTTCTCGTATTAGTCCCGTACTATACTCCTGATACTAAACGATCCAGTTTCGAAGAAATCTGTCGTATCTATGGAAGTAAACGCTGTTTTAAAATAAAATAATTGAATGTCCCCAAAATTTTATGAGCGCTAGAGTGGCATCCACCGAATTACCTAAGATGGATGTAGTATTTCTTTATGTTGTCTTGTATTAGTTCCAATCTGTTTTATATTTGATATCTTATTTCACGTTGACCAAACTCTTTCTGAACCTGACGTTAATCTGGCTATAATTCGAGGAATAAAGCTCACCTTTTTTAAACTTTGACTACTTTCCTTTCTTCTCTTCTTGGTATAAATTAACTATCAGCGATAATAAACCAACAGATATTGAATCGAACGTCAATAGGTATTTACAGATGAGCTACACCACGGGTAATGATCGGGTGAAGGTAGCATGAATTGTGGGGTGACCAACCAAAGCATTGCTAATAACGACGAAATGGTGGCTTACTTGGCTGGTGAAAAAAAAAAAAAGAAAAAAAGATTCATTGAAGATGAATCATAGTCATAGTGGTACAAAAAACTGCACCGACTCCTTCGACGGAAAGCGCGAGGAAAATCATAGTCACAGAAACAAAAGGGAAAGAGAAACGTCTGTTTGCACGATATTTCAATGTAAGAGCTATCAAATGGTTAATGACTACGACAAATTCCAGAGAAAACCCTGTTCTGGTTATGGCAGATAGAACTATAATTGTGGTAATGAATGAAGAGAGTATTCCGACTTATATAAGGCTTTGATATTGTGGAAACTATTCGAGATATCACTCTACTCTCAGAATACATAACACAAGGAATGTACACAGCTGGAGAATCAGAACGAAGTTTCTTCTAGAATTTGTAATAGACATTAACTATTTGAGAGCTCATGGCATCTTTTATGGAAGTATTCACTAATATATTATTTTTACATCAATCGAGAACTGACACGATGAATGTAATCGACAACCTAAAGTGATTGAGTTTAACATATTCAAGATGTACACGGACGTAGTGGCCTAACCATAGAGTGGGGAAAGGATGCCGTGCAAAAAATGAAATCCAACCGCGATTCCGTAAAGCGACAACCTCATACGGAGACTTTGTGTTGACTCAATACCCCGGAAGAAATTAAATAACACAGGTAGAAAGGCAGTTTAATAGTGAAATGGAGATAGGAAGTTTATTGTTAGATTAATATTTTGAGGAAGGAATACTTTGCGGGAACCTCTTAGTGAAGAATATCGATCAGTGATATCCTAGTTATACGATTCTCATTAATAAATCGGGAGCGTTCTATGATGAACGCAGACAAGAAGAAGACCATTTTCGATAGTCTGGGTCGAACACAGCCAGATGGAAAATACCGTAAGTACCAGAACGAAATAACAGTAAATATAAATTTTTTACGAATATGAGAATTTTTTTTGACTTAGAACTATAAAATGCGGAAAAGCGCCGGGACCAGACGGAATACCATACCAGGTGCTGAGAGTAGTGGTCACCTGCTGCCCCAGTTGCTGTTTAACGTTTACAATTAATTGTTGTTTACTGCATGATATTTTTTCATAGGTACGTAAAACATAATTCATAATTAGATATATTAAAACCCGTTTGCAATAATTATGATCATGTTGAGCTTTATGGTATAAGAAGATGATTTGATTTGTTCATAATTGGAAAATCTCTATGTTGCCTTTACTGATATAATCTACTCCACTCTGTCAGTGACGGTAACCACCGAAATACGATGATGTCTATGCTAAATCAAATGAAAACCAAAGAAGATGGTTTAAATCAGGGAAACGGAAAGGAATTACTTAATATGAAATAAGGCAACTAGTTTTACTGGTTGATAAAGTAGATGTAGAAAGTAATATTTCATTATATACACAGCCACTACAATAAGTTTTATAACTGTAATTACGAGTGATTGTTATGGGGAACAGATGTTTATTGTTGCAATGTAAATGTTATAGTTCTAATACACATATTAGTGGCAGTTTAGTAATGCCAAATTTTTTTATCTTACTAGAAAAATATATATTTCAACACTCCTAAAATTAAAGGGTTTTTTTTTGTTTTCTATAATTGAAATATATCTGTTATATTTTGAGGAATGGTTACGAGACATATTTAGCTATCTTCAAGGTCAAAATATTGAATCTTATTTCAGATTTTTGTTTTGTCTGAAAAACACTGTTTTCTGAAAATGATATCAGTTACAATCACAAACTGGTATACACACACAAAATATTTGATTTCGTAGGGATATCTCATACATCCATAGAGATTAATTAAAGATTACTGATTTTTATTATTTAACTTCCCAAGTTTTCTGGAAGGACTCCTTCTTTTATATTGTGGTAGGTTAACATCAATATTTTATACAACAAAAATGTACATGTAAGCATAATGATTATTTCCGATTGTATAAATGTTTCGTTATTTATGTACGTGTATAAATATAAAAGAAAATTTATAACAATTTTCATTGGACGAGTGATAATATTGTAATTCCAGTGAAGCAATAACCCCCTCCCCCCACCCCATGCACCTATAAGAAGCAATTTATCTCTAAGACTGCTTTATCTCCCTACCCCCGACGGTATTTTCAGATATAGTGATTTATCGTGTACAAAAGCGTTAAATCAGTCAAAGTAAATAACTCTCTTTTATCACTGGAATAAACTGTATTGATTGCTTTGGTGTTTTTTTTTTTTTAAGTCTATTAAAAAGTTATTAAAAGGAGCTACACATTCTTTATTTATTTATCACTCTCGTTTAGTATTAAAAATTTATAAATAAGTCAATACATTTATCTAATTGAATTTGTTTGTAACCAATCATTTTTTCCCCTTAAAATGTTTAAGTGTGAAGGAAACGTAGATATTGTAGATGTTGATGTTCTACAAAGTTTATAGTGGGTACTAAATATTTTAATTGAAAATGGTATAATTTATTTATTTTATTTAGCTTTCTAGGAAAGTATAAAAAAAATAATAATAAAAAAAATAAAATAAAAAATTAAAAAAAACCAAGTATGGAGATGTACAGACGTTTGTGTATGGGTCGTCATGCGAAACATTTGAACTTTCACTTTAAGCACTTCCCATTAAATGAAGTTTAATTGTACACAATGAAGTACAAAGAAATAATTAGTTTTTTATTATAAAGAAAAATTTGTAATATTATATTCTTAATTAGTATTTGTATTTTTGGAAATATTTCATAATAAATTAAAAAATACTACTTTAATATTTTCTCACATATAAGTAGTAGATAGAATGTGTTGCAAAGGATAAGAAAATCAATGTTGAGTTTTTCTCGGATGTTAGTGGTTTTTGGAAAGATATTTACATGTCATTTGGGCTCTGTTTGTCTTCTGTCGTATATGCATTGCTCTATAGGAAATTTAAAGTTAAAAGCTTGGCGTCAGTTTTCGTAATTTTCTTCTTCTAAATTGTGAAAAAAACTTGTGGTTTAAAATCGGACCATTTTAGAGTGGAATTTTCACCCCCCTCTCTCATTTAATGAAAAGCTGCTATGTTTTAAAGCATATTCCAATATTTTAAAAAGGAATAAGGTAATTATAAAATACTTACTTCCTTTATTTTATTCAATTTTATCCATTAGTTTCTAAAACTTTAATACACCCTGTACGTTTAAGACAAAAACTAATTTATCGTTTTATTATTTGTAATTATTGACGCTGTGGGGTTGACTTTTACGACAACTTCGCCTTGATGTATCACCTTAGTTGAAAAATGTATTTGCGCACTAAATAGTGTTTAAACCATTATTAACGTAACGAACCATTTAAGGCCAAATGTGCTAGATTATTACATTTCTTACACAAATTTTTATAACCCGTGAGCTCGGAATATGGTCTGACAAAATAGAATTCGTAATTCTGTAAATCTTTCAGCGTTTATGACAAAGTTTTAGGATGTTTATAGATACAAATGTAATTGGTTATTTTATTTTTGTGTATTATTATTTCAATATGATAATCTTACGTCGTATTTATAATTGTAGAAACGGTTCACAGAATTCATTCAAGATTTAATTGTTATCTTCTATTATTAAGTTATATAACTTGTTTTAATTATGTAATTTGAGGATTTCATGATTATAAAAAAACATATGAATGAATTAAACACAATATTTTCTTCATATAGGCTAATATAATTGGTTTCAAAAGTTATTCCTTTACGACCGTTGGAATATTAACGGCAAGGTAACAGATACACAATTATTGTCATAAATTAGGTTTTTCCTAGGTAGACTTTAACTTAACCAATTTCATCAATCATATATAAAATTTGTCCCACATATATTTACTCATATATATATATATATATATATATATATATATATATATATATATATATATATATATATATATATAATAGCGAATCTTGTGTATTGTTTTGACTGGTCAAAAATCAATCTCCAGTTTTTCTCGGATGTTTAGTGATTTCTCGTATGTTGTGTGTGCATTGTTCAAACACGTCTACAGATTTTAATAAAGTTTGGTGTTAAATCATATGTTTACCATATCACCTGACATATTATAATTTGATTGATTATTCACAATTTTGAGGTAGCAGTTATAACAAAAACTAACATAATTAGGATTAGGCCTATCTCAATATCGGCTGTAACAATTTCGATCAAGTGTAACCTCAATTAACTTAAATAAATCGTATCAGTCATTATATTACCAAAAATTCAAATTTTTCTAAAATTTGATTATTAAACGACCCTGGTTTATTTTCAATAGAGATATTGCTCCAAGGTGGCTCAAGATATTAAAATAGTAACTGCGAGATCCAATAGCTTCTGCATCCTCGATATGAAATTCAGATGTACTTGAAGTCTTAAATATAGAGTGGTAAACGCACTTTAATATTTAAAGTTATACAGTACGTTGTTTAAAAGCTAAAGAAATTGTGTGTATTATACTCTATTCCCATCCTATGCTATTAGAGGAATATCAGAAATATATAGAACACAAAAACTCTTCGACTTATTATACCTAAGAAAATCGCATAACATTAAGTTAAAGTAGAAGTAGATTCGAATTGGCTGTTGAACTTTCTTTATTAATCTTGGATTTAAGAAATAAAGTACTAATCATAAAAGAAGACCCTCGCCAATAAAACAATCAATTGGAAGTATTGTTTTCAAGGGGATCTTAGTTTAAAAATACACCTGAGTAGCAGAATGAAAACATTAGAGACGTTAGGTTGTACAAACTGAATTATATAAGCAATTTACTTGAGGATATACAAGAATAATTCTAAATAATTATCCAACTGTAATTAAACAATTAAATTAAGTTTTTCTTTTGGATAAAGGTGCAAAAGATTTCTGTAAGCTTGTATTGTGTTTGGTAATTAAAATATCAACCACCCGTCTGTTAAGTGTGAGTGTGTAAATGTCTATTGAATGTTAGATGGTCCCGCATATGTTCGAGGACTTAACTTCCTTTCTTGAGTGTGTATTTTTCACATAATTATAAAGTATGTTAATTATTATTTTATATTATTATTTGCTTGAATTGTTATTTATTGTGTTAGAGTATTTTTATGATAAAAGTTTATTAATGTAATATTATCAAAATTCTTTTATTGTTCAATTCTGTAAAACTGTGATAGATAAGAATTTTGAACATCAATTTGATTTTTCAAAATTAAACTTATACTTACATTAATTATTTCATTTGCTTGACTTTTTTCTTTCTTGTTTTTTATCTTCATATTTTCTATTCAGATGTAATATTAATTTACTTTACGCCTGAGTAAATAACATTAGTACAATAACTTGTGTTCTGTATTAATTTTATGTACATAAAATTTAAAATTACTAGTTTTTAAATTTATCTTATTAATATTTTACTTCTACTGAATAATTTGCCATGTAGTTTTACAATTGTTTTATTAAAAACTTTATAATAATATCATTAATAAACAGAATTATTAAACAAATTTGAAAATTTTATTAATTATTTTATTTTTTGAAAATGTGTTATATTTTCAATCACTAGGCAAGACCATAACTTTACCCGATATCTATCTTACAAAACCTTAATATGGTTGATAATTGTTTCATATTAACTTACCTTCATCGTGTGTTTTAAGTCTTTTTATTATTTACGACACGTGTTTCGGACTTAATATTCGTGCAACGTATATATTCTTTAAATTAAATTATTATACTAATCAGAATACATACAGAACAATTAAAACTAAAATACAATGATTTGAATGTACCTTCAATGTGTCACATATTTTAAGACCGGTTTCACACAACGCACTGAGGTAACTATTTTTACTGCCAGATAAATATCTTAGCAAATCATAAGTGGGAGCTGTTTAAATATTTTGATCATGTAAGATAGTTCCTAAGCAGTCTGTTTCACTTTAAACTTTTGGTATTCTTTCCTCAAATTATTTTATTTATTTTTATAGCGGTATAGAATATTTACACTTGTTATTTTTAGTGAGATAAATTGCTAAAGAGTTATCGAATTATGCTCAGCAAACTTTGATTTTTGAGATATCTCTTTGCGTTATATGTTCCTTGTACCTTATTTCTTATTATGAGCGTAAAGACATTGTGTTATATATTTGTAATTATGTTGCAATAGCAGAAGTTTCAACAATAAAATACCTTATATAACTCCCGCATAAAATAAAAACAAATTAGGAAATTATTGTTCAGTATTATTTATATAATTCATCATTTAAGAACAAAATTTGCAGGTTGGAAGCAATAAGATCTGCATAATTGATGTTTTAACTATTCTTAAAAGGGGGACGTTTTATTAAGTTCTCTAGAGAACACGCAGGTTTATTCTTTAATAAATCTGGTGACAACAATACATACCCGTCAGTATTATATATACATATATATATAAAGAAATTCATATGTAAACACACATCTATCTATACCACATCATACAAATAATGTTTAATAATTGAATTTTAACATTACAGTTATTCTGAAATTGTTATTACAGTTATTCTGACTTCGAAATAAAACACAAACCATGGTCAACAAATAGACTACCAGACAGTTTAAGCCGCTACACAGGTTCGTTACAAGTATCGAATTCGGAACTACAAGGGAAATTCAACATACATTCAAACCATAAATATTGAAAAACCACATTTTGAAGACGACTATTTATTTAAAATCAGACAAGCTTTGATCGATCCGGAAAGACCTGGCAAAGCACACAGTCGAAACGCCAGATTATACATATTACGTTAGAGTCTTTTGTATTAAATTACGTGAGGTCGATATTTGATATTAGTATAATTAGAAAGACAATAAAATGATAAAGATATATAGAGTAGATAAATAATATAATAAATATTGAGTTAAAAACTGAACCACTAACTATAATTTTATTATAATAATCAAGAACCCAAGCCTTATAAAAGAAAATTTCTAACCATCCTTATCCCTAACATACAATTTTTGTAAACCACTCGTCACTTCTGTAAATTTATCTCATTTTTGTTAACCGAAGTATACTAGTGTAACAACCTAAAGATTTATGATGTATGGATACCCAGTCATTTCACTGAAAATAAAGATTCATTAACATTTTTGAATTATAATTAAAATATTATATTAGATTATAAAAGATTAGGCTCAAGAAGGATTTTAAATGACTTTTAATACATCATTATATTTCATTGCCGATATCCCCTTATTTGATTTAACTTAAACACAAAATAATTATGTTTTATTACAATTATAATTAACATAAAATGTTAGAAGAGGAAAATAATAGAATAAATTTGTGATTAAATAACCTCTTAAGTTATAAAAATAGGATTCAATGATTTAAGACTGAATTAATTAGGAACTATTTATTGCTTTTTTTTTAAATTTCCCAAATACATAAAGTATAGAGCATAAAACTCTTAATCATAAAATAAGTTAAAGTGTATAATATTTTATATTCCGATTTATCTTCTATTTTTTACTACACTCTAATACAGATTAGCTAAAATGGTTTTAACATACTAAAAGTATGAGAAATAATATTATAAGATTCTTCTCTATGGCACTTTTGTCAGGCACATTGAAAATTATAAAAACACTTTTTTTTAATTAATATAATTTCCAACATACTCTCTGTGCTGTCCTAAAGAGAATACAACGTATAGTCCAAGCATGCAAAAAATATCCATTAAAGGTTCTTTTATAGTAAAATTAGACGCAGCCGTTCCTAATAGCAATAAAAGCTTTATTCTTTGTCATGATAAAACCTAGACACAAAGTTGGAAGTGCTAAATATAAAGAACTCCATTTTCTGAATCGGTGCATACTTTTATGGGTTAATATAATTAGATGGAAAAAATATGTTAATCTCTAGGACGTAGTAAAGTAGTAATATCTTGTTCTTATCAGTGCAAATCTTGATTTTTTTAGGTTTATCTAATTTGATCTAATGGTTGGACTTACATAATTATGATTTAAGATAGTAAATTTTTCCCATTCAAAGTTGTAGCTTTATTGTTAGTTAAAGTATTTATTTGTAAATGTAAAATCCTAAATATCGGGACTTTCAATCGCGCATATTTATCTTGGTAGCTATAACTCAATCATTATATTAATACAATCATATTTCAAGTTAAAAATATACGACCAAGAAAGGGAACCGAACCCAGGACCTTAAGCTTTACGCGTCACTGCTCTACCAACTGAGGTATCCTTGCCGCTTTCCAGCATACAAAAAAATCTGCTACTCAAAAGTAAGAATGATGATGATGCAGTTGATCGAAATATTAGATATTTGAAACGTAAGTAAGAAATAAAAAGTTATAATTAAATGTAACAACAGTAGGTGTTTAACCACAGTGTTATTCCATTATTTATTACATTGTTCTACAAACATTTCACAACAATGAAATAAAAATCCAAACAATGGAGTTATAAAGTTATTCCCCGGATCATTTCAAATATCACTAACCAGATGAGCTCAAATCACTCGCACCCGGATATAAATCCGGTTCTCTAAAACACAAACGCTCGCACAGAATTACAGAACGGGTGAGATCCAGCTGTTAATTAAAATAACAAGCACTGATGAAAATATTGGGAAGGGATAGGGGGGATTCCAAACAGAAGCTAGACTGGTTGAGGTCAATTGGTGCCAACATAAAGTGAAATATTAACACAATTTTCCTCCAAACGGACATATACCATGAGCGAGCAACGCAGGGTTAAATTGACTATCCAAATATGTTTTGATTTCACAAATCTTATGGTTAAATCCATTGCCACATTTGAAATCAAAAAGAAACGCATGATAAAAGTTGTTCAATTTGCACAATTTTTATTGATAGAAAACAAAACCTTATCCAGCCACACTACCTGGCGTAGACACATCCCTAATAATATTTTTGTCGCTTCCAGGAACATCAGCTTAAGTAAATAATTAGTTTTATTTTAATGTAACAGCAGATATTTCTTGTTGAGACTCCATATTCAAGGATAAAATAAAGCAATAAAGCTTAAAGTTTCAAAATATTTTAATAATATCAATGAGCTACAATTGTTTCGCCTTGCGGCATCATCAGGCAACTAATGATTTATATTATTAACATATTTTGAAACTTTAAGCTTTATTGCTCATTTTATCCTTGAATTAGGTTTATTATTTTCTGTATTTTTTTGGTATTTTTCTTTTGTCTCTCCATACCGTTTTGACTGATCGTCTTTCGTTTTATATTTAATTTAATTATTCTTCTTTAGAATATTTAGACCATAAATTATTGTTTGACAGACGGTTGTGAATTATTCAATATTTTTATTAGTTTTTCATTTATGCTTTTTAAAGTATTGTTTTGTTCTTAGGTCATTCTCAAAACTCAAACTAATAAAGACATACTTGAGTAAAATAAGGCTAATTGCTCTAGGAATCCAGAGCATCGGGCACGAGCTCTAGACTTAAGTAAAGTAGGGGATGAATTTTTCCATTAATAGAAAAGAAGAGGGCTTAAATAGTGATTGTGAATAGATAAATGACTTATATTTTTATGTTGAGGTAACATAATAATTAGAGGTTCTATTGTCGAAATGTGTGAGTAAAGGGGGGGACCGAAGTAGCTGGAAATGAACGCATCGAAATTACACTGCCAGGGAGGGAGGGAGCCTTCCGAACTATTTACGCCATTGCCCTTCATTAATAAATCCGTTTATAAATTAAATGACGGCGAAACACATTTTGTACCAATATTAGGTATTCTTTTCAAGTCGAGAGGTAAGTATCATTGTTGAGCTGTTCGATATCAGATGATGAAAAAAGTGGTTTGTATCTGATTTTTGTCTATTTTGAATTATTAGATTATTATTATGTTGATGGCTAATTGTTGACAATTCAGTTTACCATAAGTTATTTTAGAGATTGAAAGTTAAATTATTTCAATAGTTATTTTAGTGCTAAGTGTATTTTTTTCATTGTTATAAACGTTATGGCAGGTAATAATCATGTTTTCCAAACGCTGAAACGGTTGAAGTGCATTAATGTTTGGTCTTGCGGAATGCAATAGTCGTGAAACTAAACGGTTTTATGAAAAACGTTTTCCTAACAGAATCATTCGATGTCATGAAACATTTTTTTGCCCTACATGCTTGTCTCTGTGATTCTGAAAGCTTTTGCCATAGATAAATTTACCAATGGGACCACGATCTATCAGAACCATTTAATTCGAATATTTTCGAAGGAAATATCAAATCATCCAGAACAAAATTACATTTTGTGCCTTCAAGAGACTCTGAAAAACATAGAATATTCTGAAGGAACTACAACTGGTCGTCCTCATTGGGTAAGGTTTTGTTAGTGGATTATTCGGAAATGTGTGCACAGAAACTTTTTAAGTAATGTGTTATTTACAAAAGAAGCTATGTTCTCTCGAGAAGACGTTATAAACTGACATTTGGGCGGATGGGAACCCATAGGACATAGTACAATGCCTCCATCAACACCAATATTCTTTAAATGTTTATGCCGGTATTCTTAAAGACCAATGGTTTTCTACCTCAGATTCTTTAATGGTGGACGTTATTGCACTTCTTGACATCTTATCTTCCAGCCTTATTTAGAATGTACCACTCAATGAGCGTTAGGACTCGTGGTTTATAATGTATGGGGCATCAGCCCATTTTAGTGTGGATGTTAGAACCCATGTTGATAACATCTACCAAGAAAAATGGATCGGAACTTTGAAAAATGAAAAAAATATAACATTGCGGTTCTGTTTCTGTGTATTTAAAATTTGGATGAGTATATATTGTAGTTTTTTATTACATTATGGAATTTCAAACATATACAGACAAACAGAACTAGAATGGTGTTTCGGTTTCTTTTTTTATTTTCCGGCCAAATTACATGCTTGTAAACTAAAATTTCAGCCGCCATAGATCCTCTTTGGCTTTGAAAACTACAATTTGAGTCCCATGATATTCTTTTATGCTTTTGAAATCAAAATTAGGGTCCTCTTACAGTCGTTTTGGTCTTTGAAATAAAAATTTTGGTCCTTTAGGCCTTAGCAACTGTTAAAAATCTTGTCCCCCCCCCCTTGATCATGAGTCTATTTAATCCAAACTATCATCCTGTTCTTTGTTTTCTCGTACATTGTGGTTGTTTAAAACTCAAATGAGTTACATTTTTTACGCAAAGTTGCGGTTAAACGGGGGTAAATTGTAAAAAAATAAAATAGTGTAATTGCTTCCTTGGTACACTTAAATAAATATCTTCCCTTAAACTTGTTATTATTCACTGTTCCTTATTCATTGTTGTTGCTTCATTGTTATTATTGTTTTGGTTTGGTTGTAAGAGCTTTTACATTGTTAAAATATGTAAAAATTTACGTTTACAGTAGAAATAAGCCCCTTACATCCACAATTTTGTATATTTTGGGACTTATACATCTTTCAAACCAAAATGAGTTAAATTTTTGATCCAAATTTATATGTACATTCTTATGGTTAAAACGGCGTTAAATTGCCCCAAAATGTAGCGTAATTTCTTCATTGGTCAGGGCCTTACATTGTCTGTAACATTCTAAGTTTCAAATTTAGGTAATGTATAAATAACTAACAGGGTTTTATATTGTAAAACTTAGTACAATATTTCAGGTTTACAATTTTAATATATACGCCTAACAGACCTTTACATTAGCGTACTTCAAACTTATTTTGGTTGAGAAACTTCCACGGTCAAACAGTTGTAGTACATTTCTATAAAGGTAAACATTTGCATCTATTCGTTTCCACTGACATTTTTCAAACGTTTTTTGTAAACTTTTATATACAAGACCCACAGTAGAAGTACTTTTATAAAAAAGGTATATATTTAGGCTTGTATAAAGATCCGACTATATTCTTTTGAACATTTTACCTTACATAGTCCCTTAGCTTAAGTTAAATTATAAAATGTACAGATTTTAATAACTTGGCACTATATTTTGTTGTTTAAACTTTCTGTATGAAATGTATTCACACGCTTCAACGGTTATTGTAGAATTACATAAATATTATAAAGAAATTCAACGTTGTGATTATTTACAGTGTAGATTCATCAATTGTAATATTGATACTCTTTGCGACAAATATGTTTTGCAATGATTCCTAAAATTGTTTCAATTTACTATATAAAAGTAAAACAAATGTTTCTACATTAACTTTAATTGTGATTTATACGAATAATTTGTCTCCCAACGTATATATAAAATTTATACAATGCGAAATTGTGACTTTCAATTTGCAGAAATAAACTTTATTGAAAAATATTTTAATTAATAGTCAGATTTCAGTAGGATAAGCTAAAGTAGGTTGATCATAGTTAAGATAATTATGTATATAATGTTTTGGGGAAAAAAAAAAAAAAAAAAAAAAAAATCTCACCATCCAGATTACTATAATTAAATATAAACTCTGAGGTGATACAAAGAAAGATGAGGGTATAATTATAAAAGTGGTTTATACAAATTCTTAATCTACAAGTTAATTTATTTTATTAGTCATGAAAATTATTAAATACAATAGTTAGTTTGATTGTTTGAATCTCTGGTATGGTTTAAATGTAATTGGATTTAGAATTGTCCTCTGCTAGCTTTTACTTGTACATATAATCTTAACAAAAGGAAGGGATTAACAACTGTTTGAAATAAAACTTAGATAAAAGAAAACTTATGTTTAAAAATATAGTTAGTATATGATTCTTATAATCTATATGGATGATTGTTTGCAGTGAATTATGATATGATTAATTTGTCAATTTGTAATGTTCAGTATTAATAATTAAATAAATACTATTTTTAATGTCTCGTTGGTTGGTTCAAGTATACTATTTATAAGCACAATTAATGAAGATTTATCTGTAGTACCTAAGTCTTGTAAAGGATTAATGAAATTATAGTAACTCACTAAGTTTTATTATTATTAGCTATAATTTAAAGGTCATTTTTTACAATAAAATTTAAAGAAGTTCTTATTGTTTTAGTTATATCTGGTTATTGTTTGTTTCTTCTTGTATAATTATTTTTAAATATATCACTGAATATTTTCTATGTAAATTTAAATTAACTCATAATAGCTTACACATTATTCTTCCTCTCCTCTGATGAAACTTCTTTTAATTATTTATTTTACCTCACTTTTGATAAGAGTACACTTTAATATATAATATGTATTCACTGTTTATTAAAACAATATATAAATGGGCTAAGTAATGAAAACGTTAGTTGATCATGACTGTTTTGGTTGCGGTTAGGGTCTTGTGATTTATTACACGTTACCCTGAGATGATGGTTTACTGGTAACTTTGGTATCATTATATTACCTACATGTAATAACTATTTGAAGGAAAAGTTGCTATGAAATACAATAGAGGGCGCTAAAAAGATATTTGCCAACAAAATTCGATATAAATCGGCTGTACTTAAACAAAATACGTAGTATATTAATTTGTACGTAATATTAAATCCAAATTGGAAAATAGATGAACCATCAACAGTTCGACAAAAGTAATATTCAGATTTAGTTTAGGATTTAAACCATCCAATTTTGGGGGTTTTCAGCACTAAGTTATTGATATGTATAGACATTTTGATTCTTCTTTTATTTGGTCTGTGAGTATAAGGTATTCGACTACAATTTACTTGTAATAAATATAAAAGAATCCAAATTTTGAAACAAAGAAAAGTATTGAGTACTATAAATGTCCAAGAAAGGTCAACATTTTTGAGTACTATAAAATATATAAATATTGACATAGAAAAAAAGTGATGGTTTTTGATTTGTCTAAGACCATAAATATTACTAATTATGGTTTTAACGGCATGAATTATTTAGGACGTTTCCAAAATTTATTATTTATTAGCCCAAAAGTGTAGTTTTACCTTGTATTAGACTAAAAATTTAAGTTTAAAGGCCCAAAAATGATCCCAGAGAAGCTAATTATTGGTTTTTATAATTTAGTAAACAAATTACAATATATACTCATAAAAATTATACAGACCGAACTAAATTTATCACGGTGCCGTGGCCTACAAGGTCACCTGACCTTAATCTCCTTGGTTTTCTTCTATGGGGACACCTCAAGAGCATAGTGTATTCGTCCCCAGTAACTTCAATTCAAGATCACATTGAAACTGACGAGAGTATTCGGCAAATGGCAGTGTGCGGAATGGGCCGTAACTTTGAACAATTACTTTAGTTTGTTTATAAATAAATAGCACTGCCATAATATGTGTATTATACACAACTAACAAGAAATTATGTTTTTAATGTTTAGCTGATAACTGGATTATATTTTGAGCTACGGAAAAATTTAAAAAAAATAAACACTTTGTTTGTAATTAAAAAAGTAACTTTTTGACTACTGATTTTTTGTAAAGTTATTGGTTTTAGAATTATTTGACATTTTAAATTTTAAATGGCCACCATTTTGAAAATACACGAAAGAACGTTCTTGTTTTTTGTACTGGGGTGAAAAGTTAAGTAACCAAATTTGTTCACCAAATTTGAGCTCAAAATATTTTATATTTCCAAACACATAAAAAAAAATATTGTTGATCATTCGAAAATTAGGCGTTTCCGGACTTATGTTTATCGGAAATTTTCAATATTTCCATTAATATAAAGTAACTTGAAATGACGAGTAGGACGAGAATCGCTGGGAAAAAGAGTCCCAGAATGGTTTCTCAATTGAAAAAGGAGTTTTGTGTCATTGTAGAAGGTTTCGGTCACTTTTTGAATAGTTTCATTTAAATGTTTTCCAATGTATACCAGATACAAAAAAAAATCTAACTAGTAACTTACTTGATATTTATTACTACGATTCTCTACATTGACTAAGAATGAACACAACCAATAGATATCCGTGGTACCACATGTGATATTACACTGTCTGTCAAACTCAATGCACTTTTTGGCTCAATTTCATAATTTGTTACATTTACTAAATATTATTAATACAACATAATGTTGCTACAAATTTTGTTGCATTTTAATACAATATTGAGTTGCTAAAAATATTCAAAATTGTATTTTACAGTTGCATTAATAAGAATGTAAAAGTTATTTATCATCTTAAAGACTAAAACGTTATGTATTCCTCTCATAGTGCTCAACATATTCAAAACCATTTATAGAATGAGTAATCAAATAGTTTGAAATAGTTAAGCAATTTATAGTTCAGATGACATGAAAATATAAATAATAGCATATGTATTTTATGATTTACAATAAAAAATAAATATATTTTCAATCGTATTAACAACACAAAAACGACGGAAAATTAAACGGACTAATTATCTAATGTGGACTATTTCATATAAGATTGGGGAACTGAACGTCTGCAGGTACATACTAACTTCAATCAGTTTATTTATGGATAGAATTTGAATATCCTAGGGCACATCTGTCTTAGATTAAACATCTATTTGCTAATATCATAACACATATGAACAAGACAAATGTTTTGTATGTTTGTATAGTTTCATTAAAATACGGTCTTTTGATTGCAATTATTTTTAGAAAATAATTTAGGTGTAATTGAGTAATTAAGTGTTTTACTCTTAATATAGACAAAATTTAACGTACGATTTTAAGGAAAAGAAAATGTAGTATCAATTTTTTAAAGCAGTCATGGACAAATAAATTATTTTATGGTACCTACAGTATCTTATACAGACACGTAAAAACATTTTATAATTAAATTAAAGGCAGTACACGTGTGTTAACCACTATTTTTATTTAATTAGAGCAGTTACAGTGAAACTATATCATCAACAAATGTATAAATAAATGTATTGGTCATGTATTGGAAGTAAAAATTTAGAATTGTATATCGGGGCTTTATATAATTCCAGTGTCTCCAAACCATTCAAGAAATGCGGTAATTTTGGACATAGTGTACATCTACAGAAAGGAGTATGGATTCTTTGCCAGAGAATGATATTATTATTAACTTAATGACCAACTTCCGGTACAATCAAATTTGTTCTTCAGCACTATAATTACAAAACAAAGCCAATCTTTTCCCATCATTAATAATTATATAAGAAACAATATAACCAAACCAGCCTTAATGTCAAGTCGCAAATATGACTTGCATGTCACAGGTTTTGAGATATTATTTATTGTTGATTTAACGTTTTTCAGTATTTATATCTCTAACTCCATTTATATAATTATTTCCAGTAGTTACTGGATGAATGAATTACCTCCTCTGTGTTATGGTATCCTTTGACTTTAAATTTATGATACACTTCAAACTAGGTGAAGTATAACTTTCAATAGTAAAGTGTGTTTCCAAGTCAAGACAGATGTCTATTTTCTGGGACTTAAAAAACATCTGTAGTTCACATCGATTTTTCAGAAGCTATTGACTTTCCAAGTTACTATTTCAATGAAAATGTCCCCTCCCCGTCTTTAACATATAAGGACATAAACTTATATCTGATTTTGTAATAATCACGGACTCAGCCTGCATTTTATTTAATTAAACTCGAACTTTTAATAATTATGATCAAGGTTCATTTTGCACAAGGATTTGGGGAATCAATATTCATATTAAAAATAATAATTGACTTGTTTTTAATCTATTTTTTAAATGAACCATTGTTACAATATTTTAAAACCGACTTTATATTTATTACATTAATTTAATATTAATTCATCCATTTAAAAGATATCTGAACATTGATGCAGAGATATTCGAATTTAATTAAAACGTATAATACTGGCATTTTTGTCATATTTAACTCTTAAATATTTTATTTACGTTTTATTGAAATTCTACCAGAAGGGCGTCTAAATGTTAGAAATACGTAAAATATGGAGAAACTGTGAAACACAATTAATTCTGTAAACTTGAAACAGATTTAAAGTAATGCAATATTTATTGTGCCAACAATTCAAATAATTCATTATTCAGGAATGTGACAATCTCTTTTCATCGTAATAAATATAAATAAAATTTCTTAATTTACCATATTTATGTATTATACACATTTATGTTAATTTGAAATTACATAAAATATTAAATTTAAAATTTATGTATATAAATTAATTTTCTTTAAAGCAACCGCCCTTATCTAACGCATAGATCTCTGTATTATTATTAAGATTTAACATTTAACACGTAATTAAAGTAATCTTGTAAAACTCAATTCAATAAACACCATAAGTAATGTAGGATCGAACCGAAGATCGTTTGATAGGTCTTTACACTATGTGTATAAATACTAAAATAGAAAGCTGTTACATTAAATACATTATACATTATTTACCAATATTAATTATTAGTTACACAATTTAGATGTGGTAATTTTATCTCCAGTAAATGGTGGTTGTTAAAAAGAAAAAAAATTAAACAAACATACACATAATTTAAAATATCAGTACATAAAAAAGATACAAAAGTATTTAAAAATTGTTTTTAAGGAATTGAAATAAACACTTAATTAAGTCTGTTTATAATGCATACAAGTTAGTTTTTTGTACAGAGAATGTGGTGCGTAGCTCATAACATACTAACGTAAATCTTAAGGAAGGCATCACATAGCACGTTTAACTCGTATAATAAATACAATTCGGATTAATAACACAGATAGTCCTTCACACAAACAAATTTAACAATGTATTACTTATTAGATATTCGTCCGACCTTTGGTAATACATTAATGTCCTAGTCTCTCCTAACTTAAGTTAAACTTAAATGTGTTTTTGACATATTTTTGATTATTAGTGGTAATATATTTTTCCTTTCCATAAATAAAAACGATCGTGGAAAAATGACTTATTAACCATTAGTTTAATCACTTGTTATTAATGCTGGCTTTTGGTTTTAGAATTTTAAAATGGAAGTGGGATATATGTTACTCCATCCCAATGTATATAATATTGTTTCAACTTTGTAAGATGGTAATCTTTCCTTCTTTTTAGTTATAAGGGAAACCTGTTTTAAAACATTCTCATTTGGATAAAACAAACTTAGAGATAAGGCCTTCTGTTACATTTTATTGAGTGGAACGCCAAAACTCAACACGGAATACCATGATAGAACCTCGAATGAATGAGCGCTTTACCAAATCCTCCGGTAGGAACAGAAGATGGACTATAGCTTCATTTATGTTATTTTATGATATTTAATTCCATCTACTGACCATATGTAATAACATTATCCAATATTACTATACTCAGTCACTGTAAATGTGTGTTTTTATTTGTTGAAAAACTGAAGTACCCAAAATACATAACAAAAATGATATATTTATTCTTATCTATTAAGTGTTCCATGTTATATATATTTTTATAAAGTTTGCTTAAAATATGGATATGGTAAAATATGGATATACATCAATAAATTAATAAATGATTTTTAGTAATTAAACGAAAGTAATAATATAAATTGCTTATAGAAGAGAAGGCAATTTATCTCTAAAACTTCCTTATCTCATACCATTCTCAACGTTATTTTCTGATATATACTGTAGGGACTTATCGAAAACCAAAGCGTTAAATCAGTCAAAGTAAATAACTCGCTTTTGTTATACTAAATAAATTAAATAAATTATTATAATTAAATAAATTATTGTTAAACTAAATAATTTAAATAAATTATTAAACTAGATTTATAGCCTTAGTAGTTTATTTAAACTGTATTATATTTTTTAGGTAAGAATATAGGCCATAAACATTTTATTATATCCCCTTTTGAATTAGGAATATTATAAGGATAATAATACTGGTAAACAAAATTAAAATTTTACATATAGTTGGATAAAAATAAAATATAAAACTGATTAGTTTTTTACGTGAACAACTCAACAACGGTTTTTAAATATATTGTATAATAATTATTTCTTAGAGTACTTAAAAAAATATATAATTTTTTAAAGATTTTAATATCAAAATTATAACATTTATTACATCTTGACATTAATATACAGATCATACTAAGTTTTATTTAAATTGAGGTAATCTTATGCAGGTATTTACTTAATTCAAATGATTACTAATAACCATTTGATTGATTATGATTTTATATTGAGTACAATGTACATGGGAATGAAAATTAAACACATTTTTTAAACTTTTTATCAATTTTATTTTTATATACGAGATAGGTAGGGGTTAGCTAGATACAGAAAAGTAGAAAATGATTTATTACCTTTATATGATTTATTAAAATCCTAGACAGCGCCTCATTTACCTACAATACATATAATAGGTTAATATAAAATAATACCCAAGTCAAAGACCATGATCTAAGAGCAAAGGAAGCAATTTATTCATTTTTATAATTACATAACAATGTATTTGTCATAATACCCACAAATATTATCAATAAGAAATAATTACTATTAATTATAATAAGCTATTTAGTGTAAACTATTTTTACTTTAAAATAATAGTTAGAGTTTTTATTTACATCTTTGTCAATATTTTGCTGGATATTTTTTTTAAATAATGGTTAGCTCTTTTTCCAAGGTATTTAATTTAGCCAAAGCATTGAGGCAATACTATGATTACTGAAAGTATCGTATTCCAATCAAAATACTCTCTATAACTGAACTATCTATATCAGAGATACAAGTACTGTTTAGAGATGCAAGAACATTTAAAACATTTAGTCCATTTAGTTTAAACTTTCAGGAAAACAAAGTTTGATTTGAACAATAACAACTGTCCGATTGTCACCATTTGTTACGTAAAAGTGAAATATGTGTGGCGTTCAAAATACTGCCTAAACACAAAGATTTGCTATTATCTTTTAAGCCTGTATTTGTCAGGTGTACCTGAATTAGTCGTGGTTTGCTGATAAATTTAATGTTGTAGCTGCAGCTTTATTTTAAATTTTTTAAAAAAAGTAAAAAATAGAAAATACACAATAAATTATTGTAATATCAATTATTTACATTTACGATAGTTTTTTGTTATTAATTGATATACATTTGAAATAACGTCATTAGATTAGTTTAATTATATTCCGGATTTACATTCCAATAATATAACATTAGTAAACCTATGAACCCGTTATAATAAAATAGCGTTTAAACTATGATAAAAATATTAAATGTAGTTATTATATATTTGATAGATTTGTTATTGAACAATTAATTAATTATTTTTTATTAATTTTAATTTCAACTAATCAATTTTACAGATCCCAATTTAAACGTTCATGGAATGTTTTATACCTATTTTTTTCAAAAAAACCACTTCCATTCTATACATTGTTTATGAATAGCAATATAGTATTATATCCCGAATTTAATTTTTTTAAATAAGAATTGCCCATTTATAATAGAATTTTGTTTTAAATGTTATCATTAAGGGGAAGTAAAGTATTGCAAATTGTTTGAGTTTTTTTCTATCATACGATGTAATCCTTTATTGTAAATTAGTCCCTTAATGTTTTAACAATTTATTTAGGAATTATTTCAAGTGAGAAACAAACGATATAGACTGGGAAAAGAACACAAGGCCTTTGGTTTTTCACTCCAATGTCCTACCCACTAAGCTATCCTTAATTGCTTACCGTTTATTTAACCTTATGTCAGATTATCATAAGCCTTATTGTTCAAATAATAATCCAGGATACCATTTTCTAAGGAAAAATACTATGTAAACCAATTTAGCTACTGCACTCTTAATTATTAAAATTATATTCTGATAAAAGGAATATTTAAAAGTGTCCAATGCTGTAAACAAAAAAAAAATTGTTAAACTTATTTTATTTTTAATAAAAAGACAAGATAACGCAATTTAAGTTCTATTAATTTTCAAATTAAGCACCTATAATCGAAAAATAAAAATTATAATAAATTTTATAATGAATGTCTTCTTAAAAATTTAAATGATAATTAAATTTCATTAATTGATTAGGATTGTATTTATAAAATGTCGTGTTTATCTTAACAATTATCGTTGAGTTGCTTACATGGGATTCTACTCTGGAGTAGGCCTACTCACATTCTTTTGTACAGCTTAACAATCTGAACTATTGGTAAAATTACATTGATCAATATTTACCTTCCTAGCACAGTGGATGTCTTGCCACTCACCGGAGGCATTTTCAAGCAATACCTACATTAAAATTACAGACCACATTATTAATACACATATAACACAAATATCACATATTTTCCCATAGTATTATATATATATATATATATATATATATATATATATATATATATGGTTACCTATCTACATGTTCCTAGATGTGACTGTTCTACAACATGTAGGTTGGCTATTAAAAAATAAAAATAACTAAAAAAAAAAAAAAAAATGCAAAAATGTGACGTTTGCAAACGCAACCCGCCAAACAGTTCTTCAAATCCATATTTTGAAAAGTAACTTTAGGAGAGAAAAAAATATTTTCAAAATGAAATAAAACATATTACGCGTATTGAATCATTTTAAACAATAATATTTACTCGGTTACGAGTGTAAATTTTATTTACAAACTTTTTTTAAACTTCATTTAAAATATTTAGTTGGTTTATATTATATAACGCTTTTCGATGGCATACAATTACAACATTGGTTTTCAAAAGTAAAATTTTAGCATGATATTAATTTTCGGTCTTGAAATATTGGCTCATATTTTAGTCGTATCCATAACGTAAACAAAATTATTAATATGAAATATAAACAATGATTCCATTATATGTCACCATTATGATGCGTAACTTCTTATGGAATCTTTGTACCTTTTGTACTTGATTTCATAATTACCATTCAAATTATTTAAGTTTATCATCTCGTCGAGGTAAATTTCTTCTTTAATTTTTATACGATTTTTTTTTCAACTGTATTGAGTTTAATAAAGAGTTATCGACTATCTGTGGATTCGAAGATATTTGTTGGAAAATCTTGAGGAAGAATGTGTGATTTAATACATTTCTTAAATTATCAGTTATATAGAAATGCAACAAATTCACTACTTCAGGTATAAATGTTTGTTGACATTGTTATTTTATAATTTGAAATGAATAGCTCTCATAAACGTTATTTTTTATCGACATAATTTTCGATTGTGAATTGAATTATATCAATGCTACACGTATAAAAATTCACATAATATCATAACTCTACCTTCTATAGGTAATTAAGTGTAGTCTCATATTCCATCAGTTTTGTAAGTATTCCACTTATATTGGATTATATTATATCCGACATCATCATCATCGGATCGAATAAACGTAATTGTGAGTCTACCATTACACAACGAGGTCGTGAGTATCGATACTAAAGTATTTGGATGATCTTTGTACTAAATATCATAGTATTTCGCGGCTTTATCGAATTCATTTATTTAGGGGTAATTTCGAGCTAACTTTTCCTCCAAATGATTCCCTGTTTCTAGATAATTGCATCCAGGAGCGTGAAAGTCTATTGGCGGGCTCTTTAAAAGTAAATTTAATAACTCCGAACCAAAATTCCACTTTCAACATTTATGGGGCTAGACTTGGGAATCTATTAAATACTCAAATTAGTTATGAATGAATTTATTTTATTTTTTTCGTTGTGAGAATTATTGTTTCCAATTTTTTTCTTATGAATTTATATAAATATATCTATGTAATATTTTATTCAAGTTTGTAATATATGTATATTTGATATTTCTATTATTCTATTATTTAAATTTTCCACCTTTTTTTAGCATTTTTAGTAATCCCCTACTGAATTCATTCACTAAATTCACAGATTTAGATCCAATGTTAGAAATCAGTCTCTTAGTCCAACGATCGTTACCCGTGACCGCAATATATTTATATAGATTAAACAATCATCACTGTTGTACATGCTTTGATAAGATCTTGATTGTAAGTTAACAAACACCACAAACCTTGTTTCACCATATATATTCCTTTATAATATATTAGATATAGCCTATATCATATTCTTCCAAAACATTTCCTCTTTTCAGTTTATTTCTGGGGTATCTTCATTATTCTCTATTGTATATATGATTGTTTTATGTTAGGTGTTCACCATTTAGATTTGGTGTTAATGATGTTAATTTTTGGTAAATAAATAAACTATAGGTAGTATGTTATATTGTAATTAACTTTATGAAAATTATTGCTTATTTAATAGTATACAATGTAGTTGTGTTTAATACTGATGTAATAATAATTGTCCTTTACTGATTGTTTGTTTGTTATTTATTTAATTTCCATGTTTGTAAAGATCTTTCTCAAATGATAATGACGAGTACTAATTGGCTTATACTATGTATTTTATGATGTTCACTCCTTTATCAAACTCAGATGATTCCATAAGGTGTTGAAGGCTCTGTGAACAAAGCTATTTTGTGTAGTTTATTCTGTCATTCTGGGTTGTTCGACAATGCATATATATTATCTAGTTGCTTTTTTGAAGGTTTACTATATATTCTGAAGATATATTTGTTGCCTATCATAGTTTTTGATACATCTGTTGCTCAAAAACAATAGTCTGCTATTATTAGTCTAATAATTTTAATAAAATATTAATACGAGAAAGACATAAATCAAAAATCTAAATTAAGTACTAACACAGTAAGTAAAAGAGTATTTAGTGTCATGTCATTACCTAGAAAATGAGAAGTTTTTTTATTGTAAATCATACAATCCTTCTTATATATATGCTTGACAAGTTTTATTATTATAGTATCGAACACGAACAACTAGAATTAAAAATTGTTATTAGCAAGAAGTCATTTTACAGTGTAACAAATTGTACAAATATAAATATGTATTGACCATGTATTTCTAAACTATAAATTAAATTGTCAAACAATATATTGGATTTCATTTTGAACAATTTATTTAACATAGAAAATATTTGAAACTTTAAGCTTTTGCTTTATTTTATCCTTATCTATTAAATTCGCTACAAAAACAAAAACAAAATTACATATTTCGTATTACGTATATTATGTGAGAAACTGCATTGTAATTATCTTAATTAGTCACTTATTACTAATTAATGAACTACGGTGGATAATTATTTAAAAATAGGTCCTTCATCTATGTTTTCCAAAATTGTATCGACAATTAATTCTGACTCATTTTTATTCTTTTAAATAACAACACAACGTGTTTCGATTTAGTCATACACTTGGCTAAACTTTAATGGTATTTTGTTAGTTTCCATTTAGAAATGACTGCATTCATGGTCCTGTTATTTGAAAACTTGCAAATTATACCTTACATTCAGGAATAACATACTTTTGTTAGCTTTCATACCGAAAACTTTTAAATTAAAATTATAGTTACATATTTTTTTCTCGGAGGTAACATTGTGCAATTTGTGATTAAATATAGCAACCAAATTGCGTAGACTCGATGTTTTGTGCTTTTTCCTTATATCACTCACATGTAGGATTGTTGCTATACAAAAAAATAATTAATTTAAACAATCCCTGAGATATGAAAGTATGTTATTAAAATATATAATCCACGTTTTTATATTTAATAACATCCTATCACTCTCTCTCTCTCTCTCTCTCTCTCTCTCTCTCTCTCTCTCTGTGTGTGTGTGTGTGTGTGTGTGTGTGTGTGTGTGTGTGTGTGTGTGTGTGTGTGTGTGTGTGTGTGTGTGTGCGTGTGTGTGTGTTGAGACGGTTTGGGAAAAGCCAAAAGTCTCAAGTAAATTTAAAGCAGTTTAAATTCCCGCGATAAAGCCATATAGATAGGGGGCGAGGAGGAACGATGACGTCACGCTAACAGGTGCTAGACACTGCATGTTGGTACGTGAAATGTCACTTTGCCTCGTTTCTTATTCTATTAAAATACTAAATTATTAAAATAAATAATGTTCAGTAGAATCAACCGATAAATAATATCGAAAAATAAATTTAGAAGCATTTAAAACAAAAAAGTTATTCAAGTTTTTATAGGGGCTCAAAAACCTAAAATTTGGAAAAAACTTAAATTCAAAATTCAAAAAACGTAGAGTCATAACTCATAGGGGAACTAACAATAATCATAAATAAAAAATATGAATTAATAATAATAAAGAGGTGAGAATGGACTTAAAAAGTCATTCTTGGGGAGTTTGTTGGATTTTTTGAGTTGAAGGGGGGATTAATTAAAAAATAATAATAAGTACTATTGAAGAGACTACAATAGGGCACAATAATATGTACTTAGATTCAAATTTGAAAATAAAATAAGGGAGATATAATAATTACAAAAAGTAAAACTTTAAAGCCCAAAAACGGTTAAATTTGAAGTTAAAGGGGAGAAATAACATCGTAATTATAGATATCTATTATGTAAAAGTGTAAAACATCAAAGCAGAAATGATAATATATAATGGGGGGGTTTTTATGAACAAAAACTTATACGATAAAAACTTTGGGACTTCAAGGACGTATAACTCGAGAACCAAGCGAGTTTTGTGAAAAGTACAAACAGAGTTTTTCGTCGTAGTAGAAGAGGAACAAGATTTCGTCAAAAGAATTTTGAGAAAGGACTTATCTCAAAATTTGAAAAGAAGAAAAACCGAATTACGGGAAAAGGGCGATAACTCGCGAACGAAGCGCAGTAGAACGATGAATCAAGTTCCACAAGACCCACAAGATGGAGAGGAAGAAGAATCCGAAGGGAACTTTTAAATCGGTTCTAGCGTTCGAAAGTTATAGCGAGTTGAACGAAAAAACGACAAAAGCTGAGAATTTCATGAAAAATCCTGTAAAGTGGCGCGCGCACCCTCAGTAGGAATCTGGAGTCTGAACCTCATAGTGCCAACTTGGATCACAGATAACGCTAAAGAATAAATACAATAAGTTATTATTTAAAAGTTGTTTTAATTAATAATAAAGGAAGAAAACTATTCATTAGTCAAAAACTATGACTAATAAAATATATAGTGTAAATATTTAAGACCAAAAGGGCCTGAAAACACATAATATGAAGAAAATACCTTTTTCCCTAAAAGGGAGGAAAATTGGCTCCAAGAAGTGGATTAATTCCCACGGAAAGGGAGACCGTAATTTATCTTTCGAAAGAAGGATACTTTTGATTTGGAATCGACGCAAAGTGGACGTTTCTTCTGCAACCGACTCTGAGCTGAGAGGAAAAGTCAACTGTCACTCTACTTAACTGGACTTAGAATAATTTCTACTCCAATCGAACTTCAAGGCAACTTAGAAGAATTCGAGACCAGCATTCAACTACATAGCAGTTTACAGACTCTGGACCGAAAACATCATATCAACATCAGCCTAATTATACAACAAATTCCAAAATCAACTAGAACTTCTAATAAAGTGTGAAGGTATCTTATACTTAAGGAATAATTCGCAAATATTAACTTCATTTCAAATATAACGTCATTAGGGGAATTATTAAAAATTAAATTCATTTTTATACTTCTGCTTTGGTGTTGTAAATAATTAATTATTAAATACGACTTTTTCAGTACAGGAAAAACTGTTTGTGGTTCTGTCTGAAAAGTCAAGCGTTTTTATTTTTGTTTAGAATATAGAAAATATTCCATTGGTAAATTTTGTCAAATAAATAAATAGTTGTGTTGTTGTTTAATCAAATTGTTTGGTGTTATTAAAAAAGTTTATAAAGTTAACATTTTTCCTGTGCAAAAGAGAAAGGAATACATAAATAATTCATTTCTAAATTTTGTTGTGTTTTCAATATATATCCATTCTGTATATGTTATTAACCTTGTTTAAACATAAATCTTATATATGTGCTCTGGTAATATAATTTGAAAATTTTAAAAGTTATCATCAGAACTTAAGAGCCGATTTCTCCCAAAAGGCACGACCTTGGAGAGAGTGTGTGTTAATCTTAAAAAAGAGTCAAATAATCGAGCATTGAGATAAAATTCAGGGAATTTTGCGTAAATTAAAAGTTAGTAAGTTTATGAGGACAAGCTCATACTTACTAGAGCCAAGAGTTGCAAAATCTTTGATTCAAAAAAGTAAAAGTGAGCATTTTGGCCTTGCCCGCGCTTGCTCTGAGAAGAAAGGTGGTTCGCCCAGTCGGTGGTGATCGTACAGCGAGTTTAAGAGTTCGTGATAAGTAGTGTTCCAAAAAGGGAACAAAGAATCTTAAATTCGTGAAGACAGAACAGAGTTGTTAGTGGTAAGTGTAGCGCAAAAAGAGGCGCAAGAACCCACGACCTCGAGCCGGAGCGCGGCAAGTGGCGTTCCAACGTGGGGCAAAAAGAACCCACGACCTCGAGACGGAGCGCGGCAGTGTGTGTGTGTGTGTGTGTGTGTGTGTGTGTGTGTGTGTGTGTGTGTGTGTGTGTGTGTGTGTGTGTGTGTGTGTGTGTGTGTGTGTGTGTGTGTGTGTGTGTGTGTGTGTGTGTGTTTTGCAACGGTTTAATTGAACCGCCTGCAAGGAGCAATTTTGGAAAATAGATAAATTCCAAAATTTCAATTAAATCAAATAATAATTGTAGAAATGACAAAAACATTTCTAAAAATAAAATAACACATGTAAAGTTAAAGGGAATATGTAAGTTAGCCAAGCCAAGGTCACGCGCCTTGACAGGAAATATCTAGCGTTCCGGATTGAACATGAATTCGTCCATATGTTTCTAATGCAAAAAACATCAAAATCCGAAAACTTAAATCAAAATGATATAATCGTGTAGAGCTAGGAAAACCTAATAATAAATAATAAGAGAATAAACTCGTCAAATTAATAATAAAAAGTTATAGCCATAATAAAACGTCATAAAACATAGAAAACCCTTAAAATAAAGAAATTCCAAAATCTAATAATAACAACGCATAACCATAATATAAACTAGAAATAAATAAGACTCGAAATCAAAATTGAATAAAAGACCATAAAGTAATTAAATAATAAATAACCAACAATGCAGAAAGTACCGTAACTTGTGAAACCCAGAAGCGAGGAAGAAGAGGAAAGCAGTTTTGGAACTTTCAGCATCAGAGGAACAACTTGCAAAAAGAAGATTTTCAAAATTTCCAAAATTGGAAAAACTAAATTTTGAAAACTTACGAAATTTTCAAATCTCCGTAAAAGAAAAAATATACGTCGTATCGCTACAAATGAAGATGGAAAATCATTAGGGAAAGAAGGGCTTCAAAATGAAATCACCCAGAAGAAGATCGAGCGAAGCGAACGGGATATATGAAGAAAAGAAGAATTCGCAAGTAAAAAATTATAAATTTCAGGAATCAACTTGTCTTGAACGTCGTGCGCATAGTAGGCAGTAGACGCATGGAAAGGGAAAGTTACCAACTTCAACACAAATCCACCATAAGAAATTAAACTAATTATAACAAATAATAATAGGAATAGATAATTTAAAATAAGAAAAATAGACAAACAATAGAAGAATAAGCCAAGGAAAGTTCATCGTAGTGCAAATAAATAAATAAAATTAATTAAATTGTGAAATAAAACAGTAACAATAATCAGTGAAGGTTGGCCACACTGAAAGGCCTAAAATTCGACGAGTTAACTTTCTTCAAGTTAATTCCACAGTCTCGTTTAGTACCAGCTCCAGGGAAGTCTTCTAATAGCAGCTCCAGGAAAGATCACCAACTTTACTCAAGTCTGAACAGGAAATCGTCGGGAAAATATTGTCAACGCTCTGTACTTCGCCAGGTTAATAACGGTGCCTACAGAAAGGATCGGCCTTGCAGGAGACAACGTGACATCCTACAACAGCTTAGTAGAAGAGATCTTCACTACGGACTCCGGCAAACATTCTTCTAGAATTTGTCGTCATCAACAGATTCTTCGAGAACAGGACTTCGAGATATTCTAGACAACTCTCAGAAAACATCTCCAAGATCCTCAAACACTCTCAGAATCAGGACGAGCGGACTTGTGCACTCCACAAAACAAGGTACTGCATAAATCAAGCTTTTTTAATAAATAAAATATTTTTTAATAAACTTGAATTACGTCCAAAATTATTAAACTCAATAAAGTTAAATAATAACATTTTAAAGACAAAGTAAAGTCAAAATAAAGCCAATTTTAAATTCATTCCAATAAAGAGATATAAAATACAATAAAATTCGAGTCCAATAATAAAGCAAAAGTAACAGATTGGAAAGGAATAAATAATAGGATTCATATTTATGTGTATTAGAATAAGAATATCAATTGTTAGTTTTAGTTAGTGTTAAAATTGTTTAATATAGTAGATTTTCAGTTTGTTAAAAGAGAAAGCATTTAATATAAATTGTCAGAAAAGGCGACATTAATTTTTGTAAAAGATTCGAAAGAAATCCATTGTTTCTCAAAATTAAAATTAAATTGTAGACTCTTAAATAAATTTGTTAAATTTCATTGTTGAATATTTTAATTAAATCTAACCCATTCAAAGAAACTCATTACATTAGAAAGAAGAAAAAGTAAGTGCTCACCAAGTATAAAGTCAAAAATTCAAGAAAGAGCAAATTTTGGTGTTAATGAATTAAAGAGCTCCAAAGGGCACACCCTTTGAAAAAGAGTCTGGAGTTTTAAGAAAGGTAAGCTAGTATAAGAAGTGAATATATTAATATAGTAAAATTTCCTGTGTTAGCATAAGTTGATTAAAATAAATTATTCTTGTGTGACATAAGAATCAAGAGCCTTATCAAAACTATTAAACTGCGAAGGAATCACTCTCTAAATAAAGTAGATCGCGGGGTTGTAGTTGGGGTAAGGTCTTGCAGCGAGTGCTGTCCCCCGTAAGAGTGTCTGTCTGTCGAAGACCCACAAGTAAACAGGGGGGGGGGTGCGTTGCAGTGTGTGTGTATGTGTGTGTGTGTGTGTGTGTGTGTGTGTGTGTGTGTGTGTGTGTGTGTATGTGTGTGTGTGTGTGTGTGTGTGTGTGTGTGAACTTGTATTGCTATTGTTATGAGGCTGTAAACAAGTCACATTCTATTCTTGTGAGGATATGCCCCCTTGTGAGGATATCCTCATAAGGTAGTCACTTCAGATTTCAATAGAAATGGCTTTAGATTGCTAGTCCGAACCTATACATATATTTTTTATCGATATTAAAAAAAGCTTCATAAGAATAGTATAGGACAACCCGAAGTTCACGTGTGTAAGGTCTAGGTAGCGCTAGTAGTCATTTGCTTTACACACTTGCCTAGTTTTGATTGGCAGTTGGCACAGTGGAAGAGTTCAAGTAATATGAAATAAGATGTTTAGCAGTGGAAAATGTATGGTAAACTTATGTTCTATGTTCATTAAATAAAAAAGTTAAGTCAAGTGTCTTTTCATGTTAGGGCTATGTTTAGTAACTAGACATAATGCAATAGTTTCTATGCACCTTCCTACATTCGCCATGAAGCTTTGGATAAGTTTATTTTATTTCCATAAAATGTTTTTATTGAACTACTAACAACCTAAAGATTCACAACTTGTGGAAATTTATTTTATACAACTTAGAACATTAAAAAAATAAAATTGTATAGGACTACAATTCAAGCCTAATGTGCTACTTTTGTACAAGCCTAGAATATTCTGGGTTAAGTCCTACATAATTATAACTTTTTCATTACCCAGAACAATTGATACAACTGTTCCCATAATAGGCCATCTATATTTAAGGATTGTAATAGGCTATGCACTGCATGCCTCTATTAAGGCCCATGAGAAAAATATTTAATTAAGCATCACCTCTATATTAATTCTTGGGCTGTTTTTAAATAAACAAGGTTAAGTTATGGCTTAGGCCTAATTTGCCTTTTACAAGATTCAATTAGCCAATTTTTCTTAATTGAAAAATCTAGAGTAGGGACCTATAGGTTCTAAAAGTTAATTAGGCTAGATTTTTTTGTTTACACATTTTAAAATAGCATAATGCATAGACAACATAATAAATCTCTAATTCCGAAAGCACACATTAAAAACAAATCTTGTTGAAATAATATTTTTTTGAAATCTGTGACATCTAAAGGTAATATGACCAATAATAAAGGCAATAAAGATGGAAACAATTCTAAATATCTTAAAGAAATTATAAAATTAACATTTTACTATATATTTTGTCATATGTTAGCCTACATTCCGTAATTCTTGAGATGTGATTGTCATTCTTAACTGTATGCAGTATTAGGCCTATAGTATTTTGTCCGGTTCTGAAAGATCGACTTGTTTCATAGCTATGATATTGGTTTCATTATGTATGATGAGAATGGAGATTTAGGACAGACACGTTAATTAATTAATCACAGTTGTTGCCTTAAAGGAAAGAAATAGTTTATCGTGTTGAGGATTAAATTAGAATCAAAATATACCAAACTAATTACGAATGGGTATATTTTTTAGTGCACCAACTAATTATAAAATTACTGCATCAAATTGGATTAGAACCAAGATTTACCAAATTAACTAGAAATGCGTTTATCCTAATTCATCAGTTGATTCGAAAAAAAACAAAAAACAAAAGAGAATTAAATTACAGCTAATATTTACTAAAGTCATTGTAAATGTGTTTGTTTCTGCATCAGTGGACTAAAAATCTAGGTAGAAATAAAATTAGAATCAACATTTAACAATTTAACTTACATTTTTAAACCGTATTGTTTTTAAACTAAATAACTTCATCAGTATTTGAATGTACATTATAACATAACCTGGAAGAACCTAGCTTATTTGTAGAGTTTTTGCTAAACCAAAACCACTTAGATTAGATTAATGGTGGAAGCAAGAATCACTCCAAATAGGTTGGGTAATAAACAAAAGGAATAGAAATAAAGCCACGCTCATGCGTAATACGATGTTTATTTATTGTTTCTCTTTATTTTGTGGAAATAATTGTTACGTATGAATAACAGATCATACATCACGCAGAGGGATTAATGTTCTCATTTTAGAAAGTTTAACTTGAAGCAAAATTGCCTTGAAGAGTAGGCATATGTATGTTTATAAACATTATAAATTACTGTTTATAGGGACCAATGTAACTTTATTTGCTAATCTGCAGATAGTCGTAATTAAGGTTAGGCCTAAACCTAAATTATTGTGATATTGAAACTTATAATTAGACAACAAGCATGTAAAACCTTAACGCATGCACAGTCCTAATTTGTTTGAATTTGACAAATATGTTTAACAGATCAGAATGAGGTGGCATTAATATCCCTTACAATTCGGTTTAGAAGTTAATAATTTTTTTCTCTCAAGTGGTTAGAACTGTTTCTGACAATTATGTCTGTTGAATGTATTACATTTAGTCATTGTAGATTTAAAAAAATATATTTCATCAAGAAACTATAGAAATGTGTTTTTTTTTTTCAGAATTACCTAAATCTAAGTTTTAAGACTAACACCTTAAAGTTATGAATAATCTATACATAAATTATGCTTTACCTAGGTATTAAATTTAAAAGAAAATGAATTGGATAATCTAGCTCAATTTCTTGGCCACAATATACGAGTCCATAGGCAATATTACCGCATGCCAGAAGAAATGGTCCAAAAAACACAAATTAGCAAAATACTAATGACTTTAGAAAAAGGACGATTAAGAGAAATGAAGGGAAAATCTTTGTCTGAAATAGACATTGAAATGAAAGACACTACTAGTAAACAAAAATCAATAGCTGTTGTAGATGATACATTATACAAAGATTCTGATGAATCTGACGACTCAAACTCGGAGCTTTTTATGTTTGAAAACCTTTCAGTTAATACTGTCAATGAAAACAGTAAAAAAAAAATAGGCCTATGACCAGGAACAATCATAATTCCATCTTAGAATTTGAAAGTTCTTACATTGAAAAGACAGAAAATAACAATTGTAACAAAAGAAAAAACACAGGTAGCAAATCAGAATCTGAATTCTCTGATTTTGAAGCACCAGGTAAACAGTTGAAAAAACAGAAAGGGAGAGGCATACGAAGGAAAAATTGTGTTAAATTTAGCTGGACCGATATTGACTTGGAAATTGTGAATAAATTCTTTTTAAAAAGTATTTTATGTAAAAAAGTTCTGGGAAAAAAATATTATGACAGTTTTATCAAAATATATCCGCAATTTGAAGAGAGGGGTTGGAGTAAAATAAAAAGGTGTGTATACAATTTGATTAAAAAAAAGTAACAATTGTGGGATAACTTAGAAGTAAATTAAAATAACTGAGAATTTTCTTGACTTTTTGAAGACTGTACCAATTTAATTTATTAAATAATCAAATTATAACTGTATAAGTATTATAGTAAAGTGGTAGTTGTTTGTTTATTACTACAAAAACAAGTGTTCTCTAAGAAGTTCTCAAAAATATTAAGTTATTTCTTTCTAGAAGCCAGTTAACTTATATGATTTTGTTATTTAGGTCTAAGAACTTATATAGGAATTATGTTTGCCAGTAAGTTAAAAAAATGTTCATGTACCAATGATAAGGTTATATTTTTAATAATATACTAGGAATCTTGTTCGAAAAAAAGTTTAAAAAATGTTCATGTATCAATGATAAAGTTACATTGTTATTAATATACTAGGAATCATGTTTGCAAAAAAGTTAAAAATTGTTCATGTACAAATGATAAAGTTACATTTTTATTAATATACTAGGAATCATGTTTGCAAAAAAGTTAAAAAACTGTTCATGTACAAATGATAAAGTTACATTTTTATTAATATACTAGGAATCTTGTTTGAAAAAAAAAACTTAGAAAATTGTTCATGTACCAATGATAAAGTTACATTTTTATTAATATACTAGGAATCTTGTTTGAAAAAAGTTTTAAAAATGTTCATGTATCAATGATAAAGTTACATTTTTATTAATATACTAGGAATCTTGTTTGAAAAAAAGTTTTAAAATTGTTCATGTACAAAACGATTAAGTTTCATTTGTATTACTATACTAGGAATAATGTTTGAAAAAAAGTTATAAATTGTTCATGTACCAATGGTAAAGTTTCATTTTTTTTAATATACTAAGAATCATGTTTGCAAAAGAATAATAAAATTGTTCATGTACCAAATGATAAAAATTTGTTATTGCCTTAGCTCGAATAAATACTTATTGGATTCATAATTTGTAGGTTTCATTGACAACCTGTTTTAGTTGTAGACTGTAGAAATTAAAAGTATTGAAGGTTTGTCTAAAAAATGAATTGTTGGTCAATCGTGACTAAGAAACTATTCTCAGAGTTATTACACTAACAGGGATAAATATAGTTTGTTATAATGTATAGATTTATGTAGTGAAATAATAAATATGACATATGTATTATTTTCGCATTAAAACTATTAAAAACCAAACTATTAGGTATACCAATTTTAACGTAGGCTTACATTACTATTATTAATTTTTTTCATTAATGCAGACTTTATGTATTTCTATTTTATATAAAGTTTTTTTTCTGCAACTCAAGATTTAATTTTACTGTTTGACTATATTTTTCTCAATTTCGATATTTTTATTTTATGTATTCTAATTTAAACCAATAAGTTTTCTCTGATAATGATTTTAATTAATTTCTTTGATATATATTTTATATAAATTAATTTACCTCAATTCACACTCAGTAATATTGTGTATATGTGAATTATCCCCCCCCGCATAAACGTCTTTTTATCTTTTTAACTTGGCTTGTAGATTTTTTTTTCTTTTATTGGATGATAGGAATTAAAATTCTCTAACTGTGCAGATAGTTAATTATATGTTTGTAATCCAATTATATTCTGAATATGTAGGTTAGGGCAGAATAAAACCTCTGCTTTTTGGTCCGGTTAATTTTGTTTTATATCGTAATAAATTCTTGCTTTTCAAAAATCATTAATGATAGACTTTGAACATTTTTTGAATCTCTGGCGATATCTATATATTTGTATTATTTATTTTTCAAACATGCTAATTTATGGTTTAAGACGTTATATTTTCTCGTAGGTCATTGCATACATCTGACATTTCAATATAAATGGAGATAATATTTTTATAAGGTCATACACGAAAACTTTTTTTTACATATATTATTATTTATTAGGTGTATTCAGTTGCAATAAATTATATAAATATATTCAGATGTTCGGTATTTATCTAAATATGCCCGATTTGTTTTATGACGGACGAGCTAACGGTCAAACCGTTGGCGAACTCAAAAATAAATACAATATTTGTGTTTAGATAAAAAAAATAATAAATAAAAAAAAAAAAAAAATACATGAATTGTAAGAAATTAAAATTTTGATGACGGACATACCATTCTCCAAAAATAAGTTCAGCAACAGAAAATACACAAGAATTTTAATTTAATTGGTTAAATTCGATCATTCTAAAGTTGTTGGGCTCGGACAGATGGAATAACGGACCGACCGTTGATCAAACCGAAATATGAATTCAATATTTGAGTTCAGTGACAAAAAATACATAAGAATATAGTCTGTTTAATTCTGTAATTCTAAAATTGTTGGTGCCGGACAGACGGACTAACAGACAAACCGTTAGTCAAACCGAAAAATAAATGCAATATTTGAGTTCAATGACAAAAAATACATAAGAATATAGTCTGTTAAATTTGAGCAGTCTAAAGTTGTTGTCGTCGGACGGACTAACAGACGAACCGTTGGTCAAATCGAAAAATAAATGCAACATTTGAGTTCAATGACAAAAAAATACACAAGAATATACATTTTAATTTTTAATTTCGAACATTGCACAAATGTTGATGGTTGTGATTATTCCGAATGCTTTAGATATGTGAGAAATGGTTCTGTTACAGCTAAGGGGCTACAAGTTAGTGAGACATTTAAACTCCTCATAAAGGTTTACACAAAAGGCTCACAAAGTCTCACACATATCCTCGCAAAACAGTTAACACAAAAACCGTTATAGCCCTCTAAAAATAGTCTAGGACACATTAAAAAAAAACAATATTTCAACGAATAAACTTTGGCACTCCTAACAACTTATGAATATCATGAAATTTGTTAATTGCCACATATAGCTGGAATCACTTTAAACCGATTTATAACACCTTTCTCACAAGGGTCGTAGGGGACACACATCCTCACAACGGTACCAATACAAGTATGTGTGTGTGTGTGTGTGTGTGTGTGTGTGTGTGTGTGTGTGTGTGTGTGTGTGTGTGTGTGTGTGTGTGTGTGTGTGTGTGTGTGTGTGTGTGTGACAAAGGAAAGTCAACAGCTTATGTAACTTCACATAACGGTGAATAAAAGTTAAGTTTTAATTAATATTCCTATATTATAAAAATGTTTCAATCATAATATTATCAAGAACCCGGAAAACTGAGGATGCAATAGAAATGAAAGAAAAAAATCTCTTATTGATTGGCAATAAAAAGTGTGACTGAGCTACAAATAAACAAGAAATGTTTTCCTAATAAACTGTGAAAAATTATTGCTGTGATGGTCATTTCATTGAGGTATATATAATTTATTACAAATTTACATGTTTATAAATTACAGAAGGTTGTACAACATTTATATATTTTAATTCCTCTTAACAAAGGTCTAATCTTCATCATAAAATCTGATTATTTAGTGTGTAATAATATATATATATATATATATATATATATATATATATATATATATATATATAAACTGTTAAACTGTTGAGTGTTCATTTACTATTCAGTTTTCCGTATAAACTTAGATAAGGTACATTATACGTTTTGAGTAAACATTTATGACTTTACTTAAGTTTCCAATACCAAAAGCAAACCGCTTTAAACTCTGTACAAAGAGAATATTTAATTTAGCGGTGGATGTGATCTTTCCACTTTTCCTTTGTGAAGATATTCACCTGAATATATGTTTGAATATTTCCCTTTCCAAGCAAAGCCATCTAAAATGAATGTATGGCAAAACAGGACACTTTAAAAAAGCACTACGTGCGATGATCACAATTGGGACAACAAGGATTCCTTGAACCACAATAACATGGAAAAAAACTAAGAATGTAATAAATCTAGTTATGTTTATTAAATATTACTTACGTACATTTCTATGACTTTAGACATCACCCTGAGAGGGTTTTACCTCAACTGATTCAAGTCAAATGTAAAATATTTACAATAAGAAGAACTAGGAGTCGAAAACCTAAAAAAAACAAAACGTTTTTATAGTTCGGGATATCCTTCTTTTTCCCCAAAACGATACACACTAAAAATATATCTAAATCTAAATGCCAAGTACGGCCCCCTTCAATTCTTAACAGGGCAATAACAATGATCAATATTATGATTCAAGTAGTTGACCTGGATGTGTAAGTGTCAATACTTTTGGTTACCTTATTCAAGTAATACAAATAAGAAATAATGATATAAATAATTTTCATCAAATTTTACAAAATTGAAATATAATAAATCGAAAAATAATATAAGCCCATGAAAATAATTTAAAAAAACTTAAACAATGTACAATTCGAAATAATGTACACCAAAAAAACCAACGAATATCATTATCAAAATTATACACTATGAAATACAAGTTTGATATTACTCTTTAAATAAAAAATAATTAAAAAAATATACTTTACACATTATAATGCCTATTATTATATAATATGATTAAATTAAAATACAAATTAGAATGTAGGTATTTTTAGGTGTAAATTGGAACCAATAGAATAAACTTTACAAATAATATAAATGAAACATAAATTATGAAACAAAAATAAATTTTACTAATAATATCAGACTTATACCTTAACCTGATACAAATTTATTATCTTGAAGTAATGAAGAAAAAAACCGGTGAGTCTGCATTCCGAAAAAAAAAATATTGTCTTCCTAAATATCGAAATACATTCTAAGCTGTCCTATAACCTCTCACACGTAACCTCATTCTTTAATTTAGCAATATTTAAATCTAAATTGTGGTTGGTTTGAAGGACATCTTGTACCACAAAAATTTTGCAAATGTATTGTAATATTTATAAACTAAATGTTCCTTGAATCACGTAATATATATATACTTTTGCCACGGTACCATGCAAGTTATATTAAATTAAAAAAATTCCTTACTTATTCAATATTTGAATTTTATCTTCAGGATTTCATATGTATTATCTAAGGTTCTGACTACTTATGCAGACAAATTAAGTTACATTTGTGAAAAATGGATATTCAAACCTTATGAGTCAAAATGTACACCAATTGCGATTATTTAAATCTATTTTGAAGTTGGTTTGTTGAATTTTTTTTTTTTTTTAGGTATTCGAAAAATTTCCTTACGATTGCTACTTTTATAGGCTTTTTTTAAGTATCAGTTGTAAAAAAAAAAATTCATAACTTTGGTAATGGTTCAGTGAAAAGGTACACTAATTATAAAGTTTAGTAAAAAAACTTACTAAAGAATAGAACAGTAGAATTTACAATTTAAATTAATTACCCACCCAATTCTTAATACTAGATCAATTTACAGACGTGAGCTTTAATTAACGAAACTAAAAATGAGCCTCAGTCAGGATGTCATCCCACTTAGCTGAATTTAAGGATTTCTCTTGTACACCAAGAGAAAAATCACCAGTCTACAATTGAAACGTCTTAGCTTTTGGTTGCGTGTTTTGAACAGTCTCTCGAAGAGCTTCCACTCTGAATGAATAACGTCATATATTTTGACTGAGAATTTAAGCTACTCTTCCCCTTTCAAATAAGAGCTGACCGCTCAGCTTTCCACCTTCTAGGAAACATACCATTTAGTAGACAACAACTAATTGTTTATACAATTTAAGCAACAACAGGGAGGCAGTAGCAGGCTATTAGCCTCAATATCTTGGAAGACATTCCGTTTGGTTTCGGCATCTTTCCGCAATTTATATTTCTATTAAAACTCCTACTATTCAAATAAACGTATATTACACATTCCCTTATTTTGGGAAATTACGTATTGTCAAGCGGGCTATGTTGAGAAGAAAATGTCTACAATCATCTAGATCATTCATCACAGAAAGCGCTCAACTTATTCATGACCATATTATAAACAAAATACCGCGGAATGACATTTATTTTTTCTTTGAGCTGTTACCACATATTAGTTTTACTCCAACTGATTTTCGCTTTCAATTCCTTCCTTGCACCTTTGAAATATCTTCGTGTCAAGCTATATTTTTCTCAAAGCTTTGTTAACCTTACATCTCTCCTCAAAATAGTGATCCACCGTAAACTTGCTCTCGTTATTCCCTTAGTAAAGTGTCGCCCTAGCATTTAATGTAGTTTATTCCGTGGTATTGAGCAATACGAGATTTACGTATGAACGTCATGGTGCCTTTAACCAACGAAGCGGAAATCTCATTTATTTTCAGCACGGCACCCTTTCTCCACACTATTACTAAGGCCACCGCGTAAATGCTCATCTTATAGATGTTCTACCCAATCGGTCAAGATTGCCAATTACATTCATCATATCAGTCCTTGGTCAAAAGGTTGTATAATGGTAAACACTGTAGCGGCACGCTACCCTTCATCGTTACGATAAATTGTAACGTCTAAACTTGTAAATAAATGACACACAGCAGAGAGAGAAACACTGGACTGATAAAGGCCGTGCAAAGCACGTGTAAATATGGGCCTCATTTGCTTCCAAACATTCTGGTTCACAGAGCGACCTACCTTTCTCTCGCAGTTCTTTTTACCTAAATTCTTTTGTTTCCTTTGTGGTTTCTTAAATGTCTTTCCTTCCATGTCTTTCGGCTGATCCTGGCAGCACGGAGACCCCGTTGGTTACCTGAGGGCAAGTCCCCTCGGGACGAGCGTTACTTCCATATTCTGTCGGTTAATCCTTCCAGGATGAACGTTCCAACCTACAAGTGGTTCGTCGGCTGATCCCAACGGCACTCTACCTCATTCGTTGTCTGACGGCTGATCACATCGGTACGAACTATTTACTAAGTCCTACCACGTCATGTCCTTACTGAATATTTATATTTTCGAAGCCCTTCTGATACTTAAACGATAGTAACTCTATCCTAAGTCTTTACCAAAAATAAAAAATAAAATAAAATAAATTAAAAAACAGATCCAAGATTTGATGTCCTGGACGTCATTACAAGACAGGACGATGTCCCAAGAACAATCAGCAGGAACAACTTCAGATTCACTTGCAGTCGTCAACTTTCATAACCCCTGCCGCTCTTCTGGGTTAGAAGACTCAACTCAATGATTCATTCAATTAGAAGCCGTATTCACTACCAACAGGATCACTACAGAGAACACCTCATCTGCCAGCTGCCCTACTTAATTCTAACCCATGTGGCCGACATATCGAGACAACAAGTAGACCATCGAAGAATGTATGTATAAGCATAGGTTTTTGTATAAATTAAGGTAAATTAAAAAATATAAAATCTTTTTCATCATTAACTATTGTTGAACTGTTAACTGTTTTATGTCGGAAATCCATTTTAAATTACCATTTAAAAAAAAATACGTAAATTCCTTTTTCTTGGAAATAAAATTGTTCCAGTGTTTGCTAAATTTGAGTCAACGGGTTTTGCTTTCTGTATGTTTTAAAAACTAATTTGGATTGAATATCATCACCACCAAGCAAAAAAAGATACTGAGTTAAAAATGGGCACGATTCCCTTATCACACTACAGTAAAACATGATCTGTTTACAAGGGACACTATATCACAATTATTGAGGAAGTAGATTGCGTTTTCTATCACTATATTTTCTGTATCTCAAAAAGTAATGTTGTTTACTGATCGTTTACTGTTTGTTTGGAGTATGCAATACACTGGAGTGCAGAATCATAATACTTTATAACGGGACGGTGACATGCCGTTAAATTTAGTAAAATATATTAGATTGAATTTCTAACGCTTTGACGGAGGTAATTGTCTTTGGGAAAGTGGAAATTTTAAAACTTAATATTGCGCTTTTGGCACACCCCATTAAATCAAGAAATATTTAAATAAATTATGTAAGAAAAAAACTTTAAAATATGTATTTTAAGTACTGATATTTTAAATTAAACTAAAATTAACCATGAACAAATTTTGCAATAAAAAAATAGTTATAAATACAACTTTTAAACAAAATTATAAATTTAACAGCGTTAAATAATATAAACCTACTAAATTCGCTACTTTTTCTATCAAACATTTAAGATTATATTAAATTATAGTAGTTTAATTCTGTCATAAATAGTGATTTACTTCATTTCCTGTAATTAATTATTCAAATCTAAATCCGGAATATCATTACAGGAATCTAACAATAGTATTCTGTATTTATTGCACTATTTAACATGTATAGTTCATAATTAATGTAATATCCTGCATTATATCAATCTGATATTTCATTGAGAATTTCCAGATTTTGTTTTAAACTTGTGTAAGTGTACCAGATTTTAAAATAATATACACAGTCACATATATTGTAGATAATTGAAACAATTTAGTTTAAGCCTTTAGATCTAAATAACTGTGTACATGATTCAGCTATGCTCTAGTTTAGAATAAGATATTATTACGGTTATTGCATGTAATGTATTCATACATCGCACCCGGAGACAAAATGATAGGGAGAATTTAGTTTTTAACAATTGTTAATCATTGGTACATAATAAATAATAAATAAATAAATTATCGGGATGAAAGCCTGTTTGTTATGATTCTAAACAAGTTGAGCTTCGCGGTTTAAGAAAATGATTTCTTCAGAATTAATAACTTTTATGAGGTTTGCATATAAATGAGTCCACTCGATTCGTATAGAGTCGGAAAAAACCCAAATACGATCATGGTAACAACGTAGGATCAAATGAATGTCTGAGAATATAATGAGGGTTGATTTTACGTCAAGGAAACTAAAGAAATCACTTGCCGTTAAATGAGTAAACTTGTTTCACTGTTTGCTCATGTGATGTGAAAATTAAATATTCCATTTTATACAGAGCCACTACATTGTGTTTCCAACTGTATTTAGGAGTGATAGTTAAGTTGAACAGATGTTTATTGCTGCAACGATTATTTTATAATTCTGAAATCATAATGACAGTTTAGTAACGTCCATTTAAATAAATTAATGCTAACGATAATTGAGAGGAAGTCAAAAATATATTTATTTTATACTGGTGCTTCGAATTGGAAATATGTAAACAGAGTTTGAACATATATTGCAGTTAATAAGTCTGGCTTTTCTCTCAAATGGTTCGATATTACATTACAAGATATAATAAGTTCAACAAATTTATTGACATACACATTTAGAAATATACAGGTTTTTTTGCTTCGTCTAGAACAGAACAGTGTTTGTTCCACCTAGTATCATTGTAAGTAATCAATATGCTATTATGGATAATTTTTGTGATTTTTGTAAATATATTTGAATGAGAAAGTAAAAGCAACCCTAGTGTTTAGGAGCAAATTAAAATATTATTAACACAAGAAATTTGTTAACACTAATAAATTTAATAAGCGCTATTGATGTTTTTGTATGATTGTAATAGCTTTCTTAAGTTTACGGGATTGGATACGAGACCTATTTGGTTAGATTCATGGTGAAACTATTTAAACATAAATCAGTATTTAGTTTCTGTGAGAAAACAATGTTTCATGAAAATGATAGCAGTTATAATTACAAAATGGTATATGCACAAATAGCGTAAAATATTTTATTACTTAGGTATATCTCACACATCCATAGAAATTAACTAGATGAATTATTTATATTATTTAACTTCCTGCATTTGGTTAAAGACTTGCTCTCATATTGTTTTAAGTTGACATCGAGATTTTATACAAAAAAAAAACTACAAATTTTAATACTATGCGCATTTTCGTTTTTATACCTACAAATATCCTTTAATGTATAAAATGCTTGCAATAATATAAAAGCAAACGAATAATAATTTTCAGTTGACGATTACTGCAATAAACTCCGTCCTATCTGCTGCATATATTGAGCAATTTATCTCTAAGAATACCTTTCTCCCTACACTTGACGTTATTTTCAGATATATAATATATGGATTTATCGTATACCAAAACGTTTAATCAGTCAGAGTAAGGTACTCTCTTTTATCACTGGATTAAACTTTATTGATAGCCGTTTTATTTCAAATCTATTCCAGAAATTTAAAAAAAGCTATAAATTCTGAATTTATCACTCCCGTCGAGCAATTAAAATGAAGAGCTAGATATAACTTAATATAATTATCTAATTGAATGTGTTTGTTCTTTAATTGTTTATTAATAACAAACGTAAATATTTAAATGTTGATCCTTTACTAAGATTATAGTTGTCGTCAAATATTTACGATAATATTAGAACTGTTTGAATAATATTGTTTAGTTACCTAACTTATATATATATATATATATATATATATATATATATATATATATATATATAGTGTTTTTTTCCCTTTTTTAAAGTATTGCTAAATGTTAATCTCCCGTTTTTACATTATTTACCAATGGGTAAAATGTCGGCATGTCAAAAAATGTACATATTTATAAAATTATTATTATTATTTTTATATTTTCTCCAAAATAATTGATTACGCTACAATATTATTGCTTCCTGGCTCTGAGAAATAAACCAATATCCGTAAAATTAGGCTAGTAATAATTTCACAACATCAAGTAATAAAATGAAATAATAATGTTCATACTCAAATTGCTATCGTAATCTTTACGTATTAATGGTTTAATATATTCGGTTATATTTTACATTTTATTTGTTCTAAATTTTAAAACACAATTTCTTTATAATCTTTTTTTTTTTAAATATAACATAAATAATTTTAAAAATGAAATTTTCTTGTATTTTTTGAGATTTTTCATTATTTTATTTTTAAACTAAATCAGCTTGTATTAGATTGTTACTATTATACAAAGTATACATTTATATAGTACTAATGAATGGTAAACAGGGAACTTAACTGTTCCCAGGGAAAATATTTTTAGCAACATTCAGTCATAATCCAAACAATTAAACAGTTGTATTTCATAAGTTATTTTTATTTTTTGTTAAATGCTCTAATTTATTCAAAACATTAAAAATATATAAACTAATATTTGTTGTATTAAAAATTCACAAAAAAACTAAAATCCACTCTAAATTTGTATTAATATTGACTATATTAAGTTAATAGCAACAATCAATGCCTAATTTGTACTAAGGTTTTTAAATTATTATTGGATATTCAGGGAAAATTAAGGTTACAAATTCCCCTAGTTATCTTCAAAGTCTTGGTTTTGAAATACAGCTCTCACTGTATCTTACGAACACGCTAATGCCGGAAGCAAAGAAGCTGGCTGCAGGAAGTTCTTAGCTCTTGTTTAGTTCCGTTCTGAATTTTATCTTTCAATCTTTTTCACAAAACTAATTCTCTTTAAATAGGAAAAGTTACACATGTAACTTGATTTGTTGGTATTGTGTTAGTTATTGAGCAATACGTAGTAGTTATTAAAATTATTGAAATATATTTATAATGTCATATTGAATAAATATTAAGAATTCATTTTATCACACATTATTATAAAATTTGTCTAGAGCGTTATTGTAAAATATTAGATATGTTGTTTATGGATGAGTTTGGGGAATCATGTTTTGCGTATATATCATAGATATTTTAATTTGACCTGAAAAATTTTAACTCGCCTTTGAAATGATTAATTTATTATGCAGACTAAGATAAAAATAATTGCATAGTAACTCACTTTCCTGAAGTTGAGAAAAAACTATTTTGAAACCAAAGTTGGTTTTTTTTTTATTTCCTATTTCGTACGAGAAATCATTGTTAACAAATATAGGTAGTCAGTTAACAAAAGCCACAATGTCAGTGTATATAATAAAAAAATATATAGTAATTATAACACAAAATCTGCATTCGTCTTTACATATGAAACATATTCGTATTTACATATTTCATCAACATTCAAACTCAAAATACATGTTCATTGCTTCCAGATTTTCTTTCAACTATTTTTTTTAAACTTTTTTTATCTCCACAGGTCAGGTTTTCTGTACTTATATTTTCAGTTGGTGATTTGTTTCTCATATAAGTCATATGTCTCCCGCCACTAAACGCAATTTTAGGTTAACGACATAATACAGTTACATAGCAAGATAATCACGCTTACAATGCAATAAACACATCCTATCAACAACCTTGGCCAAAGATTAACAATATCAAATATTAGAGGATGAAGCATTGTAAAAATTCCAAACACTTAATAAAAACGAATTGCAATCAAATGTAGGTAAAACCCTTAAAAATACTAATGTTGACACTTTTGAAGTATTGCACACAAATTTTAAAAACAAAAAACTATTTAAGTTTGCACAATTAAAATAAATATAGAATTAAGTTACTATTACAAGACTCACTGACTCATAGACTCAGAAGTAAAAAGATTTTAGTAAAATATGTAAAATTACAAGTAAAATCGTTACCCATAATAAAGTCAGCCACGAACACAAAATTAGAAATACTAGGTAAGGCTGAAATACCATGTACAATAAATGAAATTCGATTTAATGAAAAGATTTATTTAGCATCTTCCTATTTCGTGATTATCCCCTCCCACTTTTACATATCCGGTTTTTTCACAGGTTACTCCCGTATGTTTCCTCCAACAACAGATACTGTTGGAACGTATCAATTGTTGGGCTGCTTTTCTCTCTTACAAACATCTAAACCTCCAATTTGAGTACAGGAGTTTTTAATTACGACTGCGTATAACGCCTTTTCATATTGTTCTGTCTTTACTGTATTTATTTTCCCTGTATTCAAATTTCGTGCACAGCTGTTATTCGCACTTAAATTCCTAGTTATTTAGCCTTATTTTTTAAGAGAAATTTTGCTCTGCTATCCCCTTATTTTTACACCAATATTTTGGTTTAACTTATTTTTAATTGACTATTTTTGTTTATTTTTACTTAACTTAGTGATTATTTACTATACATCCTTTTTATTTTTCTCTAATCCTCATATACTACCTATGTTGTTTACTTTTAAAACTTACATAACTTCATTACCCACTGTTTGGGAGTGCGGACTTCTTTAACAGATTTTCTATATTATTCCATGAATCAATAAAAAATAATTTCTTAATTGTCTTGAATCAAACTAACTATTTGTAAAGAATGACTAACTACAAAATGACGTATAATAAGCTAAACTATAAAGAGAGTATATTTGTGTAAACATCCTTAATCTGTTTTAAGCCGTCTAAAAGATTGCCGCAAGTGACGAAATGTAGGTACCTAAAGATTCAATAAATATGTTAGAACGACTAGAATTTTTTAATAAATGATTTATTTAATTTAAAGTTTAAATTAACGTGTACTTACTTTTTTTAGTATACATAATTTTACTAATATTTTTAGTTAAGTTTATCGAGCATAATTGTACCTGGATAATCCAGAGGATCAAACCGTCAGCTTACGTACCGACAAATTTTATAAACACTTCATTATTGTATTTTGGAGAGGCTCTACTAACAAGGAATTTATGATTGCGATCTATAGGAAGAATTAATGTAAATAAAACCAACAACGGCAGTACAAACAAAACTGAAACTAAGGAAGTTTCTTTTCCTTAATACTACACCTTTGTAAATTGTTACAAACCGTAGTAACTGTAAATGGTTATGGAACATAACCGTAGCGTTCTTAATAAACTACCGCAGTAAAACTACCTAATTTGCGCTGGTGAACTGTTGTGGAGTGTAGACATGCTAACTATATAGTCTGCAAAACTATAGCAATGCAACAATATTATGTTCTGTATTTATATGTAAATCACAAAATCAATCATATCTTACTCTTTACTTTAAAACATTTATTCATGTCTATGTTTTTTGTTATAAGTATTTTGAATTACCGAGTAAATGGAGTAAAAATTGAGGAGCAATGGAGTTCCGGAAAATTAATTTGTGTAAAACTTGTGAGTAATACACAAGCGTATACTTATTCATTAATAAAATAAACAAGCTCTGAAATGTCACCGTTTAATAAACATTACTACTAAAATTTGTTTAATGGGAAATGTGACATCATTTGTGTATATAAAATTAATACAAGAGGTTTTGAGGGTATTAATTAACTCTGATTAACAAGTAATTAGTTTATAGCATAATAAATAAAGTGAAAAACACTAACATTGCATTAAAAATGATTAGACACATTTGGTTAGGGCTGAGCAGTCAAAACTATGACTAAATACTAACGTCAAATAAATCCAATAAACACAAAACTCTACTACACCAAGAAATTCAAACAACTGTGGGCATTTGGTTAGTTATATTTGCAGCGTATTTGATTCGTTTATCTCAAATATGAATTATTTACTTCAGGTTTACCATTATGTGTGATCATTTGATAACGATTGAAAGTACTTTTTAGTCTGATATAATGCATTTCTTAAAAATAATTTTTTTAAGATTTTAGTATCATAATTATAACATTTATTACATCTTGACATTAATATACTGATCATAATAAGTTTTATTTAAATTGAGGTAATTTTATGCAGATATTTACTTAATTCAAATGATTACTAATAACCAATTGCTTGATTATGATTTTATATTGAGTACAATGTACATGGGAATGAAAATTAAACACATTTTTTTAACTTTTTACCAATTTTATTTTTATATACAAGATAGGTAGGGGTTAGCTAGATACAGAAAAGTAGAAAATGATTTATTACCTTTATATGATTTATTAAAATCCTAGACAGCGCCTCATTTACCTACAATACGTAAACTAGGTTAATATAAAATAACACCCAAGTCAAAGACCATGATCTAAGAGCAAAGGAAGCAATTTGTTCATTTTTATAATTACATAACAATGTATTTGTCATATTACACACAAATATTATTTTATTTAGTGTAAACTACATTTTACTTACGTAACTACACAAAAAAAATAAAAAATAATGTGAACTGTGGATCAAACAATCTATATGCTATGTATTTGTTATGTCGTATTTGAGTTGATAAGTGTATGTTGTTGATGTATATAATATAGATGCATTTAGTTTCTAATTAGCTCACTGAAAAACCAAGCATTTGTTTTACCAGTATTTGAAGTATAAATTGCCCATACAGTTCACTATCGATTTATATCAGAATTCAGTTAGACTTCCAATCACAAAAAATGTGGAATTCTGACATTGAATCTGTTATATTGTAAATGTTGTATGTTAAGGTTTGTAACCATCAGACATAAACATGAACTTTGTAGAAACCACATTTTGCGTTTAAGCTACCGTAAACTGATAATTCCTAGAAAATATCCTGTATGATCATATAGGCCTACTATTTAAATTGACTGTGAAATATACTGCCTAATACATATTAAACAAAAATAATAATTTTAAATTTTTAGTTAAACAAATCCCAGAATGAAAATTAAATGCCTGTATAGGTTGACAATATTTTATACTTTTTTTTTAGAAAACCCATAATATTCTAATATACATTAAAATTTCGAATAATCACTATTGTCGAATTCCATTGAAAACTTACTCTTGTATTTTCGATAGTATAGTGTTATGTAATAAAATCGTCTTGTTTGTAGGCTGCATATTATAATTTCTGAAATAGTAATACCAAGAAATTTATCGCGGAATATAGTATTATGAAATGCAAATTATCATGTAAATTCTTTCTTTAGATTGCCTAATTCTACCATATAATAAGCCGTAATGAGAGCAAAACATATATTCTAAACTTTAGTGAACTATCTTACACTTTTTAATTTTACCTAATTTTGAGCATTACATTTTCAGTAAATTTTCTTAATTTTTAGAACCTATTTGTTAGGATACATTCAATAGTTCTTGAACATAAATATTTCTGTATAGCTTCATATATTGTGTATTATCCGAAGCCTGTTTTAAATTTTAAAATGTGGAGAAATTCTATAAATAAAAAAAAATTAACTATAATATTCTTCAGGACGTTTTTAAAACATACTTGTAAAATTTATTTACAGAAACAGTTCCATTATAGAGTTGTTTTAAAAAATATTCTAGAATTTGTTTTCCACTTTTATTTCGTAATTCATTTTTGCTATGGAATTATATGTGTTGAGAGCATTCTAATATATTAAATTGTTTCTGGTAAATGAATATGTGAAAAAGCCCTACTGATTATTGAACGAATGGACTATTTAAAATAAATCTACAATAATTGATATAACCTCCACCAAATCACTTTTTTTTCAAATGTCAAAACAACCACACGTTTCCTAACTATGTTTAAGCTAAATTTTTACATTAATATTTGTTTTTATAAATAGATATTTCAGAGCCTTAGAAGCAGAATAATCGACAGATTATAAATTATAAGCCTTGTGCTTAGAAAATATGATTTAATTTGGTATACAAATATGGAAGCTGAAAGCTGGTATGAATATTTGCTGCTATATACTTCAATTTTCTACGCAGTTTCTCTTAGTGTTTCGTAGTTGTCTAAAACAGGGAATTTTTTTTTTTTTTAATAAATGTACTGTTTAACTAAATAAAAATCTCTTCATTCTGTTACTTAAATGTGGATTTGTTAGTTGTGTTACTAATGAAGAAACATTAGACATAATATGATTAGATACAAACATTACACAACAATTACAATTTTACTTATATTGATGTGATGAACATCAGGTATTCATTACTTAAACCCATTATAAAATTATATTTTTAGAACCTTATTAATGCATTGGTACACTTGTATTCCTTTGAAAGATGCATTGCAATATATTTTTGAAAACCACTCTCTCTTTCGAATATTTAATTATATTGAACTTAATATATTAGGTTTGCGTAAATGGTCTAAAACGATATTTGCTTTTGCATATCTGATAGTTACTAGACATGCTCCATTTTAAATTTTCTGAATATATTTAACTAATTTAATTTTTAATCTGATGCTTAAAACTATTGATTATCTGTATGTTGTTAATTACAAATTGTGGCATTTCAGTTTGTGCAAACATACCGTAGAAGAAAAAAATGTATCAGAAAAATGAAAGAAGTTTTACACACAATTATATTAAACAACTATGTTAGCTACTTGGTCATATCACATAAACGGTAAAATCACCTACTAGCCTAGAGTTTAACGAGGAGCCAGGATATACTCTCTAGGCCCTCCGGAGAAGGACATGGAAACCATCCTAGACAACCCTATAGGTAGCATCTGTTCCTTTATAAATAAGGATGACAAGTATTACTGAGTGGGTGCAGGGTGGAACTTGGGGCGGCAAAAGACCTTCAGGTCGACGTCGCGTCATTGAGGCCTCTGACGGAGACTATCACAGCCCATAAAAAAAAAAAAAAAGAAAAAAAAGAGGTTGGCTTTGCTGCCACATCTCTTATTAAAATATGGACAGACTTATTTTTAAACTGGACATGGTCGCTCCATTGTCTAATTATTAAAATACATTATCTCCACTGTTTCAGTTATATTGGTTTAACAAAAAACTACTATTTTAAATTGACAAGGGACTTTTGATCAAGAGCGTTGATAGTTTAAAATATGATTTAAAAAAATGTTGTATGGTTAATGTTATATAAATAAAAAAAAGATAAGGTACTATAATTATATTAAGGCAGGGTATTTACAGAGTCATATAGGAAAGTTTGAGCTTTGTATTTCAACAATTCTTTGATAATCATAATTAAAACCAGATTTCTGATCATCCCAAACAAACTGATGTTTCTTATATCTTTATATATATATTAACATACAACTTCCTAAATCAGGTAAGATTATAATTAAAATTAAGAATTAAACTTAAGATATTTGAGGTCTAAGGTCTCACTTATGCCTTTTTTTAAAGGTTATGTTTAACGCCAGGTACAGTATATTCCTTCAAAAGTAAAAATAAAATTAAAAACATACACCTCTTCCAAATTTATATAGCATTGTACTAAAATTATGAATATTGTATAAATAATTAAATAATTGTATTTACAATTATAAAAATAATTACCATAATTATAATTGTACTGTATTGATTAATTATGAATAATTGTATATTATATAATATTTACTATTGTTCATTTCAAAGAGTAGGTAGAAATTTATTTCTTATGGAAAACGCTATTTCAATTGTAAAAAACGTCGAATAATTTTCCAAAATAAAATGTGTGTTTATTCGTATCAACGATACACCCTAATTATACACATTACATTTAATCCGTAATCCATTTATTGTTCCATAGTTTAAATAAGTATTTCAAATGTTTTAATTCTAACGTTGGTTTTTATATCAAGTTAATTCACATCTTATGATGTGTATTGTTATAACAATATAAGTAGCATAACGTAATATTTACTTAACGTAATTCAATAACAATAACGTTTAAACGTATACAAATATTGACAATAATAATCCAATATTACTCAAAGATTTTGTGTTAACAAACTATTAAACTGTGTAAAATAATAACAAGAAAAATAACAGTAACATGCTTAAGATATATTAATAAGGAGCTACTTAAATGGAGATATTGTTCTTAAAATTAAATATTTATATGTATAAAAGACTAAAAGTGACTCAATATTTTCATTTGTTTTTTGCGGGACTAATGCCATCGTATATATTAACGACAATCTAAGATATTTGAACATACTTTAAAACATAAACTGCACCGCCAGCATCAATACCGACAGATTTTCCAAACACGTATATAGCGTCGGTTAATATAAACCAGCGGTGGTACATATAAAGCTGAAACTAAAGGAATAAATTATTTTCACTGTTGCCGTTGTTACATTTTTGTAAATTGGTGTAATTTTCATAAAAACAACGCAACATAACGGTACCGTTGTTTTCATAAACTACGGCAATGAAACTAAGCCGGCTTGCGGTTGTGTAATACAGGAAGAAACGGTGTTATTTTCTGTATTTACACCAAACAAAATAATGTTTATCGTATCCCATTCTTACAACTTTCCATAATATTTTATGTTAATTGTCTAGAGCTATTGTGAATAAAAAGTGGTTTTTGAGGAGTGACAGCTGAAATGAAAACGAATCTGTAGAAAACGTCAATAAACAATGCCTTCTATATTTTCACAGTTTTGAAACAAATGTATGTCTATTTCCACAAATAATCGTTATATAGATCAATTTATTGCTCAAAATATAGATATCTTGTTTTACAGTGTTTAAAGTGTTTTAATTGTTTTAATTTTACAAACAAGTCGTTTACGCAGAATTCTACAGTCAGAACGTAAAGAACACTTTCAACCAAACGTGGTATACGGATATATTTTCTCTGCAGAAGATTCTTGTTTATTTATAAATACTGAATTGATATCTAAGAAGATGTCTCTTAACATAGACAATGTGAGATTCGATATGGGTACTCAACTCTTGTAGTTTTGTGGGTTCAGATTGGGAATGCGCGTGTGTGAGAGATATAGGAGTATGGAGTACGGCATGCTCCCTCCTAATGTTACCAAAAGGGGCAGTTACATGGCAGCAATGAAACTACTAATTCCTGAGCTTCAAACCATACCATGGAGATGGGGAATCTATTTAGTATATAAAATTAATAAATCAATAAATTATAAAATATGTAGAACCAAAACTCGTACTCAAAATATCTCAGAAAAATTACATTTATTTACTCAAACGCGTTTCATCGACATAGTCGCCATCCTCAGTGATACATGAGCTACAATAACAAAACGTTGAATAAATAAACGTATTTTTTGTGAGATCTTGTTTTCGAGTTTTTGTTTTACATAATATTATCTCACAAGTCAAGCTCAATATTTATTTACAACAAATAATATTTTAATATTTGGGGATAATTATCGTTTGATGAAAACATAAAATTACAAGTTTATCTAAACACATTTAGATGAATTTTAGCACACATTGTAGGTGGTAAGAATTAATACATAATTTGTTGGTCGCATTTTCACTAAGAATTCCTGTTATTGGTCAAAATAACGAAAATTAATCATGAACGACATGTACCTGCCACTGGGCACAGTTCTCTTCCCCCTCTTATACATATATATCTAACACGATTTGTTTCGTCTATACCCTGCCAAAATGTTAATTCGGAGCATACTTGCAACAACACAAACCGCTTTATCGTGCGGTATGCACAGATCATTTTCGTTGAATTCACTTTAAACTGAAAACATTTTCTTTTTACAAGAATCCAATTGAAATATTTTTGTCCCGAATAATACTGTAGTGCCAATGTTACAAGTGCATCCAGTAGTATAGTCTTGTTGCTCCGGGCTACCTATATTTGGCAAGACTTTATATTATTCTTAAACATAAATTACCAACTATAGATATACACAAGATGATATGAGGAACAAGGAAATGTAAATGATAAAAGTCACAATGCAAATTACCTTTTACTATATGGAAATTACTCAAAATCTATGACGCATTCAAAGAATGCTTAGATTGTTTCGGTTCCTTTGAACGCTTCAAGATTAACTTGTTTAACGCTTCCTTAAATTTTGTTCAAGATTTCACGTTTCGTGAATTTAGGGAGAAAAGGGAAAACTTAACTACATAAAGTATGGAGTCTAATGCTAGATGGACGTCTAATGCTGATACGAAGATTCTATTAGAAATTTACGTAAAACTGCATAATTATAACTAAGTTTGTGTGACGAGATACTACATTTTAAGTGTTTAAAAAATAAATATAGGTAATTAATAGCAGCATCATTAATTTCAGTACCGTATAACATTCATTTTTATTGTGAGTTTCTAGAAACTTAGAATAAAAAGGATTTTTGTAATACTAATGGTAGAAATTGAACAGCATTTAATCAAGTAAGACCTGATAGGAAACAGTGCCATGATAGAAAGAGAATCAGATAAGTTACTTAAGAGATAAATGATAGGAAACAGTGTCAGGGTAGAAAGAGAACAAACTAGAGTTGCTCAAGAGATACCTGATAGGAAACAGTGTCATGGTAGAAAGAGAACCAGATAAGTTACTTAAGAGATAAATGATAGGAAACAGTGTCAGGGTAGAAAGAGAACAAACTAGAGTTGCTCAAGAGATACCTGATAGGAAACAGTGTCATGGTAGAAAGAAAAAAGCTAGAGTTACTCAAGATAGGCATCGATAGGAAACAGTGTCAGGGTAGAAAGAGAAAAAACTAGAGTTGCTTATAGCTGATATACCTTTGCTTATACCTTTGTAGATACCTGATAGTTACAGTGACATAGTGGAAAGAGAAAAAGCTGGAGTTACTCAAGATAGATCTGAAAGGAAACAGGGTCAGGATAGAAAGTGACCAACTAGAGTTACTCAAGATATACCAGATAGGAAACAGTGTCAGGGTAGAAAGTATACAAACTAGAGTAGCTCAAGAGATACATGATAGGAAACAGTGTCATGGTAGAAAGTGACCAACTAGAGTTACTCAAGATATACCTGATAGGAAACAGTATCAGGGTAGAAAGTGAACAAACTAGAGTAGCTCAAGAGATACATGATAGGAAACAGTGTCATGGTAGAAAGAGGACAAGCTATAGTTATAGTTACACAAGATAGACCTGAAAGGAAAGATGAACATAGGGATCTAACAAAATATGAATTACAAATAAAGTATTCATCATCTAGAAACAATATGGTAAACATAAAATAATTTAATTGTTCACACATTTATTTGGTATGCCAACGAAGTTTTTAATTTCTTACATCTTCCATAATGGTTGGTAAGATTATTTCACATACAACTCCGCTATTAGTTTTAGTTTTGGTATAAATATTATAAATTTGTGGCATTTAAGTCCAAACCGCTTAATACAGCTTAATAAAATCTTAGATATATATTTAGTAATTAGCATAGACCCGAAGTGGTTGTAAATTTATAGAGCAACGTAGCGTTTTACATTATACGGTCGTTCTATATTGAATTTGCAGCCACTATCACCATTTCCAGTCTCACTTATTTTGTAATTAACCTCAAATATTAAGGGAGGTCATCAGCATACATAGTATAACATCTAAAATTATAGTTGGATCTCTCTCAAACTAGACACATCATGTACATTTTACTATCAGTAGAATATTTTCTTATAAAAAACAATGATAGCTGTTTTTTCAAAATGATGTTTTTATTTTAACATAGTGCCTTCATTAAACTACTATTGTAGTTCCTATGACGAAGCACGCCTCCCCACTGTACTTATGAGGGGGGGGGGGGTTGGATCATACGGTTGGCCTGAATAAAACTCCTTTTGTCTGAATAAATAACTAAAATGGAATTAATTAGTTTGTCTATTGTTTGCATTTGTCTTCTGATTTTTATTAATTCTGTTATATGGGGAAAAAAACATTTCACAAAGTTGTCATTGTTGATACAATGTTAATTGTTTTAAAATAGTATCTATACTCATTTCAAGCTAACATTAATTCCATAGTAATGGCTTACACGTTTATGAGGAACATAAATGTAATTGCAACAATTACAATTCTGATACTTAGGAACACAGATAACGTTAATTATATTTTTGTTTTCCAAAAATCTAATATTAAACATGCTCACATATATGCTAGATACATACAATTTGTCAAGTAAAATATGCTGTACACTCAATTTATAAGAAATAAAAAATAAATAAATAAAAACTCCAGTGCTTGAAAGTTTTTATACTTTTGACAGTACAGTGCTTCCCTAAAAGTTATTTAGTTGGTTATTGTTCGTTACAGTTATTCATTATTTTTTTAGTTACGTAACGCTAATTAAAAGAGCAATGCATTAAAAAAGTTGTATAAATATGAAGATTTGTTTCACAGCGAAACAAAAATTATAACTGAGACCTTCAAAAAAAAATTAACCTAGTTATTCACAAATTAGTAGCCAGTAAAGAATATTTAGGATGTCATTGACGGATTTTTTGTATATTTTGTTTAAGACTTTTAATAGAGAGATGGTTATTGTATCCATAAAAGAAACTGTATTTTTAAACCAGGTCCGTATCTTGGTTTATAAATGATAAATCACTTGTTTAGTTAACTTTTTTTTATATTTATGATATGTAGTTATTAGCTTTATTATATCCCTTGGTTCTCCCTAGATCCGTGGAAAATTAGGGTATTTGTAAAAATGTATATATATATATATATATATATATATATATATATATATATATATTTATATATATAATTAGTTATTATATATATATATATATATATATATATATATATATATATATATATTAGTTATTATACCAATAAAACTGTTATAATTTCACAGGTTTAGAAGAAATATACAAAAAAATAAAATAAATATTTAGTTCGATTAAGGAATAAAACTTTTCAGTAGAACTCATGCAACCGTGTATAATATGAAGTATATTTTTATTGAATAATAATTTTTTCTAACAACGAAAATATGAGGGAAAATGCAAGCTCACGTATGCTGCGAAACCAATCTGTTCCCGCTTCACATTAAGTGAAGACATGCACAGTTAAAACGGAATTTTGTAAAAACCAAGGACATATTTTTTTAAAAGTATTTATATGACGAACGAATTATATACAACTAAATTTCCATGTAATTTAATCACATGTAAAGCATGTTATGTATATTGAATTTTAACAGAATATAATATAAATTTAAATATTTGTTTGTAAATTGTACTATATTAATTTTGATTATAATATCTATAATTGACACACACACAAATATATTATTATAATAATTGCTTATGAAATCTAATATGGAATCTAATATGCACAGAATTGTAGATAAACGTTTATTTTTTCTTTATTTATTATTATTTTATTTTGCTGGTATTTTAATATACTGATATCAAAGTAAATGTTATTTTAATTATCGAGGATATACTTAAATATCTAAGCACATTGGGCTAAAAAACAAGTCAATTAAAGCCTTCTGTGATTGTTTTGTGGGTAGGAGAATATATGGATGATTAAATGCGAGTGGTATCCCTTATAATGCAAAATCATTTTTTACATGTTTAGTTATAACTACTAGTTTGTTTTCCATGATACCTACAGACAACTGAGATAGTTTTAAACTAAATAATATTATCTCTGTTAGTGGCTCTGTATTGCTATTAGAAAACGAAAAACATATCTTTTTTATACAGATATGTTGAGATCCACAAAATGGCTGAATTTAATTAAAATAAATTGTAAATTTTCCTGAACAAATTAAAATATTTGTAACAATTAGAGCGCTCGCAAGCTGCAAGAAAATTATACTCTATTATACAAAAACTACTATATAACAGAGTGAAAAAAAAAAATAAATAAAAAAAAAAAACAAACACTGCAAAATTAGTGAAAACATCATAAGGGATTAGAAAAAGTTAACTTTTTTTTCTAAATTGGAGATGTTCCAAATTAATTCATTTTATGATATTAAACAGTGCGTCATCAAATTGTGCATTAATTTATAAGAACAGGATGTTCTTACAATCTTGTATAAATCTTTAAGCATTCATTATATACGAAAACACTTTATACCAAATCTAAACAATTCGCATAAAAAACAAAAGGTATAGGAATTATTTTTTTAAACATATTTAGCAAGCTTTATTTTTAGTTTGGCTGAAATAAAAACAGATATTTTATTTGAATAAAATATCTGTTTTTATTTTAATGTAGGTCAATGTAGAAACTAAAATTTAATAAAACAAGCGATACAGATCATGAAAGTCTCTGGCCGTAAATATTCACATTCGCTTCCGGATTAGTAACGGTAACACTATTTGTAAACTTTGAAATAGTAAATATTACCGATCAGGTAACAGAAAGATTTTCTTTTGTTTGAGGTCTTTTAATACGTTGAACAACTTTCACTATAAAAAAAAGTCATATCCAGATGAAATTGTTTAATTTCACAATTTTATTCTTGTTAGTATACAATTAATATTTGTGTTTCTATTGTCTGGTCACATATAAAGATTGTTTTGTTTGCCGATTCTAGAACACACAATATATATAACATAAAGGTACCATAAACAAATAACACATATATGACATAAAATATCGCATTCCAGTAAATTACCCTCATCATAAAGATTCTGTACTTATAATAAACAGTAAATGTGGCAAATAATTCCAATCTTCATAGAGAGATCTATGTAATAAATATTTTACAATAGGTGTAAAGGGGGTGGGATGAAAGACTATATGGTATGTTAAATTTAAGTTTCATTCGTTGACACGAAATAAGATGTGTCACAGCTTACGAGTTACTTACCCGAAACATGTGCATAATAAGATATGGTAATATGAGCTTTGTATGCGTTGTCCTGTGTTATTAGTTACTGTATGCCCTGGGGAAATCATCACCTTACCTTTGCTCAATATTCTAGTTTGTAAGATATATGATGGTTACCATTTATAGTCTATAGTTTAGTAAAACATTTTTTGAATTTTATGGAAACATTGCATAATACATTTAAATGAGAGTGTTTGTGTCCTTTCTACATTTACTACAGAGTTGACATATAACAACAGGAAATTGTACTATATACTAATAAATACGGATATTTAAATCAATTATTTTGTCGGCGACATCTACACACATATAGCTTACCTCGTATTATTAGTATCCTGTCAATTACTTTTGTCTATTATTGTTGTATTTTAAAATAAATATATTAAAAAAACAAGAAGTAAATAATTTTAAACAAAGAAAAACTTGTAAATGTTGAAATATAAAAAGTCTTTAAAAAGGTAGCAACTTACAAAAATGAGGCAATAAATATTAATGCTTTATAGGTCGCACCTGAAATGTTTTTAGACAGAAGCAGTACGCATGTAAGAACCGAAAATAAACATTTCATATTAAAGATACATAAACCTAATCATTAGCTATAGAGTTGCGTTTTTACACAGGGAGCTTTTTCGTGTATAACAGCATGTCAACTGTAGTCTCAAACAACTTTAGTCAATAATCTATGTGTTGAGGTAATTCTTTCTGTACAATCTATTATGTGTATTTGAAGAGGAAGGGGGAGATATAAGTATAAATATGGTTAATTTTTCACTCAAATAAAATATATTTACTCTATAATACGCTAAGTAGAAACATGAATAACATCACGTAATCTATATGAATGTTTTACATCCTTATGAACAACTACATAAGCAAATGACCAATAGGGTCGCAAACTCAAAATCAATTCCTATATTAAATTTTACCTTTAAGATCGTGGAATAATTCCGAACGTTGGTGTCGACTAGTGTTAGTGATATGAGTTCACAAAAAGGCTTCTTTAATAAACATTCATGTTTGATTACTTCTCTCAGAAACTGTAGATCATTTACCAGGTACATCGACACTAAGTCAGACTTATTGTCAACAAAATCCTTTTTTCTCAAAATTTTAGCCAACATAATTAGTACCAAATATATCTTTCGTGTGCTAATGAAAAAAAAACTGAATTAAATCAGTTAATTCTTTAAAAAAACTTCCCATCTGAGAAATAACCAATGTAGGCTAAGTATTGTCATACAAAATGTTGTCATTTGAGTTAAGATATAGTAGTTGTATGTTGTAGTTCCAAAATGAATTTGATAATAATTTAATTAATTAATGCACGTAGTTATAAGAACCCTTATTACGCTCTTTGGTAATTTAAATTTTTCTTAATCATAGGGGTTGAGAGTCCTGGTTCAGTAATGAACATATATTGTCCAGCTGCCTGAAGTGTCTAGTCTTGTTGCCAAATATCAAACAGTTTCTCAATTTTGGAATCATTTCTTCCAGTGTCGTTTCCGTGATTTCTTTTTCCATTTTTCTAAAATAAGTACCGGCAATGAATTTGATTTTTCTGTATAATTGGCTCTGCTCTCATCGTGACCTTTAGATGTGTAAAATAGCTGTAGAATACAAAAGCTGTATTATACAAACGTCAAATATAATTATGCAACACTAGTGCTTACATATGAAAACTATTAAACTTGCTTTGTCCTAAGATACAGGAATTTAGGTAGCCCACTGTATAAGGAGAAAAAATGCAAGACTTGACCATTTAGGCCAAGGCAATGTTTTTAACTCTAGTGGTGTTTTATTTTCAATTTTAACAGTTTTTTAAACATGCTCATACATTTAAAATGTCTTCACAGATGCCACAGCAAAGTGGTACAAATTGTCATAAAAAGATAGTCTAGGTTTCGTTAGGTTAGGACATTTCACATTTAATATGGGTTCATATTTAGGTTGAGCTATGTGTTAATAAATCTGTGCAAGGAAATACGAGAAGCAGGATCATAATGGGTATCACAACTTGATTTATAGCTCTCGCGTGTATAAAATTTAACTGGTTCCAAAATTCACCTTCAGATTCATTGTCAGGTTGGTTTCTGGAATTTCAGTAAAAAAAGGGTCACGGTTCTTTAAAAGACTTTTCCATTTTTACCAATTTATCATTTAAGGTTTTTCTAACAAAGTTTTCACCGGTGGATGAGCATACATTACACTATTTTCGAAAAGTAGCATCCGTGTATTCAACTCATTAAGTTTATCAGATTCTACTGACTCAAAATTCATAATCTCATCGACAAGATTAATTGCGGAATACTCGGCTATCTCTATATGGTTCCCAAAAGTAACAAAGAAAGTTTTTTAAGATCAGCGCTGACATTGATGTGTAGTTTATTTCTAAAAGTTATTTGTATTTTATTGAAAATATCTAAATTTTTACCTCTTATTTATATTTCGAAAATTATTTCATTCTTAAATTATCTATGGTTATATGATTTACAATAACATTACACTATACAACTTATTATATGTCTTTCATTATTACAAGGACTAGTCATATTGACAAATTTGCAATGGTAAATTTCTGTCTCATTTGATAGTATTACATCTGACCCAGAAAATTTCAAAATGGTTTTATAATTGTCATTTTATTTTTATGACAAGCTAATTTCTCAATTGAACAAAATTTTTCTTTAATTAATGTATTTGTTGGAAGTTATTCATTTTTTTTAAACTTACGTCTGCATAAATTTTTTTTATACATAATTGTTCTATACATGCGAAAGGTAATAAGATCTTCCCGAACACCTTATATAAGCAATCTTCACCATAATTCGAAACATGGAGTTTCATACATATTATAAACATTTTACTAAATAAATAAAGTGATTTTAAATTATAAATCTAGTTTGAACACATTTATTTTTGAGTAGTTCACTACAAATGCCTATACATTACTAAATAATATTTATGTATGAATTTTAGTTTATAATTTACACAAAATTTCAATCAATTTTAGATTAATAACTCATTTCGATACTAGGGACATTTACTAATTTTAATGAAAATAATATTTCACTTATAGATTACAAATATACAAAATCTGTTACATTAATCGGAAATCCTACTCAAAATAAAGAAAACATCGGATTACATATTAATAAAGAAAAAACAGAGAAATAGCAGTAAATAAATTAAAAAGCCGTAGGGAGAGATATTATTGTTTTATAAATATAACAAAACAAAGTACAAAGATATAATAAATAATAATAATTTAATAACCAAATGAAACCATCCTTGTACTACACAAAGATTCCCATACAATTTTATCGTTTTCACTGACGTTATTTATTTTTTAAATTTTAGTTGTAGCATTTATATTTTATTGCTAAACAGAGTTCTTTGTTATGTTTTTATACTAAACTTCCTAAAGATGAGTTTTAATAACGTAATATTTTGATATATTTTAATTTGGTAAAGAAAAAACATTGACGAATCATCGTAGCACGTCTGTCGAGACTTACTACGGTATTCTTGTTCAACTGGTTGGATTATATAAGAGAGTGGTTGGCATTCATTGCTAGAATTTTTTGGTTTGCCAGATTTCGTACAAAGTAAGTACTAAAGAGAAGTAGATCACTGCACTATCTATGAGTAGAAAGTCGGAACCCTGTTGTCATTTCTTTTTACGTAAATTGTTATTTTACTTAAAACGATCATGAAGTAAAAGGGTAGAAGTGGAACAGGGTACCAAGATCTGAGAAGATAAGGTATGACTAATATCTATATTATAGCTCCTAACTCCTCCTTAAATATTGTTCAAGCAATGATGTTTCAAACTATAGGTGTTAGCGTCAGATTGATTTGTAAACACAACTTGAATAGGCATGCACATTGCACATCTTATACACAAAAGTACCAAAACCGTTCTGGAAAGAGTAGTATCATTAACTTTTGATATTAGAATAATACGGGACGACTGTAATGTGGTGATTGAGTAACTAGAGTGACCCATGTTGCAGGAATTAAGTAGAACTATGCTGCTGATAGACTTGTTCGATCTCGTCTTTAATGACTCTTCCAATGTCCAAAAACCTTCGATAGAACGCTCAAGGTCCGTCTTTGTGTTAAGTTGAAGTGTGATGTCAATCTATTGGGACATATTACTGGACATACACAGATAAAGAGGTTTATCAATTTTTTCAAGTCGTAAGAACCTAAGTTGGATGATATGTCTGTTGACTAGTAACTATATAGTGAAATAACATCTTATAAAAATGGAGTTTGTAGACGAGGATATCTTTCAGTTCAGCTTCAACGAGACTAAGAAGGTAGAACAAACTTTGTGCGAGTGTCAAGTGCTTAGTAGGTGGAGACTCAATGAATTGCGTAAGATACCTGTGGCCAATAAATAATTTTAATAATTTTATCCCAGTCGTTATTATTGGAATCAACAAAAATTTTTATGAAAATGTATTGCATTAACTGACTGTGTAATGTACTGTGTAGTGTTTTGTGTTTTTTGTCACAATTTCAGAACATATTATTCATCGCTTTTGTTTTTTTTAGTAAAGGAATATGTACTATATTTTTTGAAAACTTAACCTATTGTACAATTTTTAAAATTTTTAACCTTTGTTTTTTTAAGGCAAAACCCCGCCTTATAAAAAAAATAGAAAAGAACATTAAGTAAAAAACTTTTAGCTCTCGAATACTACAATGGAGACAGGATCGGAAATGAACTAAAGCTCGTAAAGAGAGACGGAATAGACAATATTAAATAGATGAACCTAAACACAGACTAAATGAAAAAGTGTAGCCTATATATTTAGCAAGATCCTTTAGGGATTGCCAAACCCTTGCACACAATAGTGAGACCTTGAGATTCTCACTACTACGAAACTTGCGTAGGGATTAGGTAATTTAAAAAAAAAAACTTGACCTTCTACAGTTACCATTTACGTTAAAAAAATCATAAAATATGTTTAACTCCTTTTGTGCCTTGAATGTTAACACAATATTTATTAGATGATCAATGAGCAATGAGATAAATTTGATTATTGTTTACACTAAATCCCCTACCACAAGTTAGGTACAATATCACATAACATAAATAAACTTTCGGCAAACATTTAATTAGCCTAAGTTATTACAGTTCCCTGACGTGCATTTCGGTAAACAATTACCATAATCGGAGGGACTAAACTGATACTCACATGAAACAATATTAGTAAAGAACACTCTGATGATGGTTACTTGGTTACGGAAATGTAAATCAAGGAACTGTAATAACCCAGAATAAAAAATTTAAAAACTCAAAAGTTTATATGTGTTTTATTTTACCTACCTTGTCTTCGGGGACTTAGTGTTTACAATTACAATATTTAATATAAGATATAATTTTAAATTTACAAATTGTCTTGGCTTCATTGTCGTGGTAAAATATGACTTTCATATATAATGATTTCTTCGTATTTTATTAGCTATTTATTATTTATTTTTAAAACGTTTTTGAGGATATCTATACGCAAATTCAATACCTTTTTAAAAATCAGATGAGTGATGCCAAGATAAATGCTTCCCCAATATAGATATGTAAATTTATCTTGGCGCAATCGCAAATATCTTATAATGGATAGGGTTAGACAACATTTCCTTGGCATTGCTCATCGTGTTTTAACTTGGAGCTTGGAAATGCTCTCAGATATAATCCGCATAGGAAGAATCCGTAATGAACTACCCTGATGATGCATTATTATATGATGAACGTTCTGAGTACGACTCAATCCGCTCTAGATACCTACCTAGATCTTATTTTTTAATTAAAATTAATTTTGTGTATTCGGGTGTAAATATGTGAAGAGCCTAACAATTATTTGAGAATGATTTGGAAATGTATTTTCCTACAAAAGTTTTTCTTAACTTAAGTAACGTATATATATATATATATATATATATATATATATATATATATCAAATGTTACAAATAATATTTTATCTTCGTTGTAATAAGAAATTAGTTTATTAATGTATGTTACTAACATGAACTGTAAATATTTTGTAAAAATGATTATCTCATTTATGTATTGCAATGAATGGATAATTTTTTTAAATGTAAAGTTAATAAATAATTATAAGGAATCAGCAGAGTTAATATCTACGTTACAATAATCTGGATTTATTTGGATAATATAAGTAATAAGGTAGATAGTATACGTAAGTGGATTTTAAAAAAACAACAACAACTTACTAGTAAAACAGGTAAATTAAATTTACCTTGCTCAGGTTATCATCGACAAACTTTCAGTTGTTACAATTTGACCCTTAGTTATTGCCTCTCGTGAAACTGTAATGAACGTAGTACTAACATTGCTTAAAGTCCCTTATAGTTTTAACACAATCTAAGAAATTAAAATTCGAAGTTTAATAATATTTCAAACAATACATACTCATATTGACTGGTGTTGTGTGACAACAAACACACAAAATACCAGTTCCATTGTTGGCGCCAAATAAAGTAAATATTTTCAGCTAATTTTGACGACATTAGCCGTCTGTTAATCAAACGGGTGTTTACTTATGCCCACTAATGTGCAGCATTTTTTTGTGTTGTTTTTGTCGTTGGAAAGTTTTTGACGCCGTACAATTTGACTGTGTTTGTATCTTTAAGGTCAGACTTTTTATTAATCTCTTACTGTATGGTATGTAGCTATTAATACGTAGTCTAAATAGGATGGGTTTAAGTTTAGCAAAATGTAAATATAACCACAAAATTTGGTCTTGTTTTTGTCAAGGCGACTATGCCTAATATGAGCCCCTCACGAGGGGTCTCTTATTAGCCTTACTTTTTCAACCTTAATGTCATGTTTATATTATTGATAGCTACTGATAAATGTTTAGAAGCTAAACGGAAAAAGTGACAAAGGTAGGATGGTGCGAGCTATAAAGGTTGTCAAGCAGCTTAAATTGGATTACAAAAAGAACTTTGAAGCATTATGTTAATCAATCTGATAAACTGCCGAATCGTGGAGCTTCGTATGGGACGAAATGGAGTATGGTTACATACAATAAAAATACTTGAAAATATATAGTAATCTTTAATAAAGCATGTAAGATATTCAACTAACTCAACTATCTGCCTGCAAAATATTATGCTTTATTTATATAGGCTAAATCGTTTAGAAGTGTCCATGTCAATATAAGCATACTACTCCAGATAAGTCTTTTGGGAGTATATAATTAATTTATAATATCTTCACTGTGCATCACGAGTATTAAACTGTTACCTTCAAATCAATACACTTTAAGCTGTTTGTTACTCGGAATTTCCAAATACTATGTTGTTAAAACTTGTAATGTAAAAGATTGACATTAATAAATGATTAGTGTTCTTTTTAAATTGTCTTCGCCAATTACACATCCCTTTATATCTTTTCGTTTATTTTATCTCTTCACATTGTTAAAAACCATCTTTTTATCTTTAAGAGAGGCACGGGGTATATGCCACTTCCTACATATCTCCACTATCTGAATAAACACAAAATAAATCTTACACAATCACTTTCAAAGTCGATCTTCCTTGTTTGATGCCAAATTATTCCGAGCTCTTTCTTCAAGACTTTTTTTGGAGTGACAATTATTATTTTGACTTCATATAAGTTAGAGTTTTGGTTTGAGTGTTTTTTTTTTTTTTTTTTTTTTTTTTTTTTGTTACGGCAATTTAATTTGTTACAACTTTATTTAATATAATTTTAAACCTAAATATAACAAAATTACAAAAACTCATTTAAATTGAAGTTTATGGTGAGAAGCCTCGTCTAATCACTCTAGCCAAAACAAAGCTTGTTCCCTAACATAATTTTGAAATGCTGACATGACAATAAATTAAAAAACTACAGTACAGTACATAATAAAGTTGTACAATACGTGTCACACAATAAACTGTATGTTAAAACCATTTCTCCAAATAACTTTACCATAAAAAGTCTTTAATCGTTTTCTGACCTGATTTTTTTATCGACTTACGAAATATCCGCAACTGAAGACCGTTCGGAGAAGCGCGGCGTTCGGAGTACCGTGCGTGCGGATTAACGAGGCCCGCCTGTATTTAACTATCCACTAAGCATTAATTACTGCAGTCCACGTAACTATTCTTTACCTATCTTATATGTCTCATATATCCATCTTTTCCACCTCTTGGGTAAAATTATTTACCAAAAACCGTACTTGAGGCATTAGCGAATAAAACCTCAGAATAATTGCTTGAACCGAACTTTTGACAACAACAAAAACACAACATTCTCCATATATTAGACAAATAATGTACTTTGCTCTATGAAATTATTTTTAGTCCATATCTATAAGAAAATTTTAATTAACCGTTTACATGCTTTCAGTAACAAGATAATATACAAAGTATTATTATGCACAGATATTATACTGATTCAATGACAGTTAAATGCATGCAAATACAGTTTGAAACTTCTGTTATATCAAAGTGAATACTTATAATTGAATTTCACTTGCAAATTTGAATTTGTAAAGACATCTACTGTCTTAATATGTGTAATGACTTGTGCAGTACTTTATACCCATTGTGGTTATCAATATTTCTGCTCGATTTACAGTTATTGCGTTATGTAGTACTTGATAACTTTTTTTGTCAACCCTGGGTTCGTCTATATGTACATTAAATTGTTTCCACGTGGTTAGATGAGTGCATACATATTCCATAGAGATAAAATGTATTCTTGTATATATTTATTAGTAATACTATCCGCTCTAATGTTTTATTTTATTAAGATGGTAAAAAACCGCTCTGTCATTGTTGTTTTATAAGCGACGAACTATCAATTATTAAGGCAATGTAATGAATGTATACTTTCTTGTTCAACATAACGGATAAAAAATAAATTAAACGATAAAATACATATCGCGGAGATGGAGGTATGACAATATGTAACTAATTAGTTCGAAATATTTCCAACATCTTTATGAAAGAATTTAAGACGAACGTCATTTACTCGTCTTTGTTTAAACAGAAAAAAAATATAGCTACGGTATATGGGCGACACTTTTGTAATATTACCACATAACAACACTTTATTTAAATACTTTCTTGAATATCTTAATACATTTTTTTATACAATCTCCTTAACGAAGTTGTAATAAACATCCATTTTTATATATGTGTTGAGGGATATTGGAAAGTTCTTATGACATTATTTGCAGAAAAAGACAAACACCAGTCAGTATCTAAATCATTTCTTTTACCCATACTAAATAATAGTTCATGCCTTACTTGGCACGGTTAGTAAAATTTGTTCTAAAACAGATAGCATAAATATAAAATGAAATCTTATTGCAACAGATTTAATTACCAATAGGTACCTTCAATCATTAATTTATAAAGTAAAAAACTAACTTTAACGAAAAGAAAGAGTGTTAAGTCAATGATAAACCCTTATAATAAATGTTTAGCAGTAATTTACCAGCATTATTACACTGATGACACAAATACTGTAATAAATGTGAATATAACAGGCAATATATTGGTGAGAAAAATTACTTTTAAATAAAGGAATTATTTGACATTAAAATAACACCCAAATAGATGTAATGGATAAATCAAAATTACTAGAACATATTTTTACCGAAAAAGAAAAATTTAATTGGGAAGAAGTAAAAATAACATCCCGTGGAAAAACTTTCAAAAACTAAAACTACCAAACAATCCTATTATGGAAACCAGTTTAGGGCCAAATAGGGCCACTATACCTTCTATTAATAAAAAATATATATAAAAAAGGTGATACTAATTCTTATACTTAACATAAGGCCAAACCACTCCCGCTTAAATCCAGACGGAAATATTGACGGCATCGAGGATTAAGCTTTAGAAAGAAGGGGTAACAGTTTGTTTGTCCCAATAAATAGTACAAGTGTCTGTATTCTCCGCCTAATTAAAAATGAGTTATTTCACGGCTATGGTGTGGTTTTTTTTATCAGATCACATTATTATTTTTATCTATATTTAGGTTTGCCTTCTCGAGCTTAGTTTTAGGCTTCATTTCTTTTCTTAGATTTTATATTTTGTTTTAGTTTCAAACATGGCCTGAGGGTATCAGGCTATATTGGTGTTTTTCTCTTTTATATTCTAGGTTTTGATAACCAGGGTTAGTTTTACTTTATAAACTATGTGTATTAGTTGTCATATACAAATTGATGGCAAACTATATTAGTAATATAATACCTACTTTTTAACAACTTTAGCATAGGATTAAAAGTTTTACAGAATTTATGTAGACAACTTATAAAGTTGGAGGTTATGTGATATATATCTATTACGTTGGTAACAGAAACTCTTATATATTTTTTTTATTTAAGATTTATACCCATAACAATAGTATCAATCTATAATCTAAAGTGAACTAAATTTAATATATTTCATTACAATATCGCTTATTATTATGTTATAGCACAATATTTCTTTAAAACTTAAACTAATACTGTAATTTTAAATAAATACAAAATTAGGAAGTCTTTCTCCTTTTCAGTGATATAAATTCTAAAAATGTATTTCCCATAAGTTCCTGAAAAAAAAAAATATATATATATATAAGAGAGAATAAAATAGTGCTAGGATATATTCCGCTTATATTTTACAATCATTTTAACTTTTTATGTAAGAAAATAAATTAAAGTAGAAAATGTATATAATTGAACTAATTCACATTCTACAGCATCAAAAATATATTGAATAAATGCAAGCCGCTTTATAATTTGAGGTTTTTGTGTATTTTGACCGTGGTGTATAATAATGATAATATAATAATGATGACCGTGGTGCCCTGGCCTACCAAGTGTGATAGGATCTCACTTTGGATATTTAGTCATGGGTGAAGCGCCTTGCGCACCTTATACTGGTTCTACTGTCACCTCTCAGATGTCAGCAACGTTCTTATCTGTTATTGACATCGACTTACACAACTCGTTGCAAAGATTCTGGCAACTAGAAGAGCCCCGTATAATGACAAAACAGTCTGAAGAAGACAGGCTATGTGAAGAACATTTCTTAACCACTCATTCTCGGGACCAATCTGGCCGTTATTGTGTCCGACTACCATTCAAGAAAGAACACTCCGTTCTGAACCACTCGAAGTTAACAGCTGAACAGAGACTTCATTCTTTTCTTTAGAGATAAGGTTCAAGGCGCAACCTGAATTTAAAGCGCTCTACTCAGATTTTATGTCTGAATATTTCATTTCAGGTCATATGGAAGTCGCTAACAACACTAACCTAACTGATCCTCACTACTTCCTCCCTCACCACGGGGTCTTAAAGGAATCCAGTAGTACTACTCGTTTGCGCACTGTGTTCGATGTCAGTTCTAAAACTTCTAATGGTTTCTCCCTCAATAATATTCTTCTCACCGGAAGAAAGATGCAGACTAACATTTGCGATTTGTTGCTCATCTTTCGGACTTATAATGTTGTGTTTTCTTGTGACATTCGTCAAATGTATCGACAGATACAAATGCACCCTGAAGACCAGTGCTATCAACTGATTCTTTGGCGTAATAGTCCTGATCGACCTCTTTCAACTTTCAAACTCACCACAGTGACTTATGGAGTAAATTGTTCTCCATTCCTCGCCATTCGGACTTTACATCAGCTCGCCATAGATGAAGGTGATTCCTACCCTGCAGCTGAAGAGATTTTAAGTAATCAAACCTTCGTAGATGATATCATCGCAGGTGGAGACACCGAAGATGAAGCGATGAACCTCCAGCACCAGCTTATTTCCCTTCTGAGTCGCGGTGGCTTTGAGTTGCGTAAGTGGACTTCGAACATGCAACTCCTACGTAGACTCCCAGATGGTCATCTAGAAACTCCCGTATTTATCCAAGAAACTCTCCAACCACGTTACACCATACTAGGCCTACATTGGTCTCCTTCGACAGACTCTTTCACTTATAACTTGAGACTACCTCGCAATTCTACTACTAAGCGTGAGTTACTTAGTGTGATAGCCCAGATCTATGATTACTTGTCACCCATTGTCATGTGGGCAAAACGCTTCATGCAACTCTTATGGACCAAAGGACTAGCCTGGGACCAACCTCGTCATTTTGAGCTACTTGAAATGTGGCAAACCTTTATAGGTATCTCAGAGAGTCTAGGAGATATCACTATTCCTCGTGCTCTAAAAATCTCTCATTCACATGACATAGAACTACATGGCTTCTCAGATGCTTCTGAGAATGGATATGCAGCTGTCTTATTCTTAAGATGCCAGCTCAACGACGGATCTGTGACAGTAAGGCAGTTGATGTCCAAAACTCGAGTTGCCCCTTTGAAGAAACTCACTATTCCGCGGTTAGAACTGATCGCAGCTCACTTACTCGCCCAATTATTGGTGTATGCCATTGAAATCTTACCCAAGAAAATAACTACGTCTGTTACCCTCTGGTGTGATTCCACCGTCACTCTTACCTGGTTAAACACACCTCCTCATCGTCTCAAGACATATGTTGCAAACAGAGTCGCTCAGGTACAGGAGCAAGTACCCTCTAGTTGCTGGCGACATATCGCTAGTGAATACATCCACACTCTTCAACAACGTGGAAAATGGAATGTGCCCACAGATAATCTGCGCATCGGAGACATAGTGTTGGTGCATCAAGCCTCACCTCCGCTCTCATGGCCATTGGCCAGAATCATAAATGTGTCCCCTGGTAATGATAAGTGAGTGCGCGTTGTTCACCTCAAGACTCAATAGGGAACCTTGACTAGTCCAGCTCACAAGGTTTTCCCGTTACCCTTTAATTTAGAGTAAACTCAGACTAATATACACACTAGAATAATTAAGTTAATTTTCTCCTGAACAATTAAATTTTATGTTTTTTTTTGAACAGGTTTGTTTATTTTGAATCCTCAGGAGGATTCAAGGCCCCCTGTATGTTACGTAATAGTGTTTAAGGTCAAATCGACAATTCTCATTTTCTAAATTGGGTTACATGACACAGCAACTTTCACTTTGTACCTGTACACATTTTGGTCAGCTGTTGTTTTATGATCTCGTTTCACGAGTTTTGCCGTTTTCATAATCGAGGTATTTCAATTTAGTTTGGCCTATAGTAAACCTAGTTTGTAAAGTTATATGGATGAGTATTACTCGGTTTTTATGACGATTCTTCTAAGAAATATATTATAGTCAGTATGGTCGAGGATGTACCTTGGGAGGGAAGGAAACAAACAAGGTAGAAGGGCTTATTTTTATAATTCCGTAAGCGTTCGATTATGCCACAATGAAATTGTGTTCTCAGTACTAGGGGGAAAAAAATAAATCTTGTTAGTTTGACCTGTTAAAATTCTGTCATAATAATTGTGAATTCTACATATATTGGATATTTACAACATATAATTTTTTAAGGAATTATAAAAAGCGTTTGAGAAAAACATTTATGCTTGAAAATAATTCAAAAATAATGAATTGTCAAGTACTTTTAGTCTAATCATTTCAACTTTTCAATTAATCAAAGTTTGAAATGAACAAAAATAATAATTGTAATATTTTTTATTCCACAAAAATTATTCAGGTTTTTCTTTGATCGAAAAAATGTTTTACTTGATAAAAAAAAATTCTAACCATAAGAAGAATTAAACAAAATATCTTTGATTACTAATGAAACACAAACTTTAATAAATTTAATTAAATATCAGAAATTACAAACCATGAAAAAAATGTTTAACATGAAATATGGGTATACACTACGTTAAGTCTTTGTGAAAAGTTACAGACAGTAAAAAGTCAAAACAAAAACCTTAATAAAAAAAACTAAAAATTTCACTTTCAAGGAAGAATAAAATATGGTCAATACTCCAACGTTTTTAATATTATCATTCAAGACTATTATTGTTTAGAATGTAACTTGACATAATTATTTATTATTATGTCATACTTACAACTCAGTATTATTTTAGAATCAAACCAACTACATTTAGAATTAAGTGCAATTATGAAAACTGGAAGCAACAGAATGTGCAGAAGCGCCTCTGGTAAATTTATTGGTTCCTATATTTCATGTGATCTAGACCAGAGATTTTCCTGAAGTTGAGAATATGTTAGTGGCTAATTATGGGGATGATACTGCTTTGCTGGCGGTAGATATAACCACATGTAATAAATAAATAGAGATTGCAGAAGATAAAGTTAATAACTGGCTAAACAATGGTGAATGGAAATCAATTAGACTAAATCTACACACATAACATTACTAATACAAATGTAGCCCCTCTACAAGTTAAACTTATCTGTCAAGTATTGGCATTGGTATATGCTGATAGAGCGAAGTACTTGGGAATGAATCTAGATGTGAAATTAAAGTGGAAGGAACACACAAAGAAGAAGAAAGAAAAATAAATATAAAAATACGTATTGGATAATTCTGGGTTATAAATACAAAATAAACTCATGATATACAAATAAGTAGTCAGTCCTGTGTGGACATACAATATGCAACTCAGGAGTTATGATTGTTAGACCCAATATAAAAATAATTCTAATTTTTCAGAACAAAGTTTGGTGAGGTACATAAGAAATAATTACCTAAATTATGATCTCCAGGTCAACATAGAGCAACAGGTAATCGAAAAATATGCCCAAACAACATGATGTGAGTCTTCACCATCATGCAAATCTAGAAATGCCGCCGGTTTTTGAATACGTTATTGATTTACGTCGACTAAAAAGGACTATGAACTAAATAAATTAGCTTCACTACGAATTAAGATATTGTAAAAGTGATTTATTGTTAGAAATATAAAAACTTAGTAGATGCTAATTAAATTGGTTAGATAAAATTATTATAAAATTAAAACTTTAATTATAATGTTTGTTTATATTTTTTTACAGGATAATAATAAATTAATATTTTCTCTCCACATTTTTAAGTTCGTTCTACCAAAATATATGCTTAGAGCATAGCATAATTAATTATTTTTACCATTTAATATATTTCAATACCCTATATATTGTTTATTAAAATGAATATAAATTTTATACACAATATCAATAAATATAAATAATAATAATTTCCAATTTTTTCCCGGCTGATATATTTAAGATATACTCAATTTCGTCTTAGGTTTAGATTACCCCAGATTTATAGTTTCTTGCTTAACGGGAACTTTGTATGGAATCTAACTGGAGGATAAATGACATTCGTATTTACTGGATTATCTATGAGCGAATCATATGGAACCACCTGATGTTCACGTGAAGGATATTAAGGTAAACTAAGAGGGCCTTGTTTTCGTTGAATTGGATGTAGTGGTAATTTTGTGCCATTTAGTCAAGGTGTGCATGGAATTTATTAAAACCACAATTAGATTGAAATATTAGATTGTATTATTAGGAATGTTTTAGTAATATTTGTTGTCTTATAAACAAAATATATACTTATACCCTAGTTTAAAGTTTGGTACCTTATACGTAATGTTTGACACAAGTGATGATGTTTTATTTTAATATATACATTTTGTGCTTTAAATTGTCATTTCCTGAATAAAAGTTTTGAAAAATAAAATAACCTCTATAATTAGTAAAAATGCTTCACACATACCGTGCTTGAGATGAATGTATTTTATCATTTGAAACTATAGTGGTAATCAATTACCAAGAATGGATTAAGCTACAAACAAATTACAAGTAATAAAATCACTGATCTGGTAACACTCTAGATTAAAATTCATTAAAATAATAATGAATATAAATGTAAAATGAAATATGCTAAATTATTTAAATTCAATAAAGGACAAGAACAGAAAACCACCTTTTATTTTTTCCACCTACGGGACAGTTGCATATTTTGAAAAGAGTTAATTAAGATGTTATATAATTTCTCATTACTTTAAAAAGTATTTTGTATTCTATTTTATTTAAAATAAACCTAAAAATCTCTGGCTACTTAACAAGAATTAGCATTATAATTGTATACAATACTCGTAAAAATAAACTATGAAAGAAAACGTTCTTCCTTCTTCCATAAATCACTACTTTGTGAAACATTTATCATCAGAGAAGAATGTGAAGAGGTGATAAGCTAAGATAAATGAAGACGAATGGATAAAGATAAAGTAAACATATTCATACGCCCAGCGTAGATCCCACTGCACATTTCTCACAAGTATTGTATTGAACTCAAAGTGTACAGATATAAACGCTTCTTTTCTAATTTTAAATAACAAAATACAATAAATACATTTTAATTTCTCATTCATCACAGTGTCTGAAATCTATGTACAAATAGAAGTAACCCGTTGAATTAATATATTTTCTTATGGGGTAAAATTCATCTATATATTCATGAACACCGGTTTCGATACTAGTGTATAATTTTTCTACCGCATTAATGATAATGAAATCACTATAAAATGTAAAGTATTACGAAATCAAACAAGGCGGGAAACACTTGTATAACACCTGTAACTTAACAAAATGTTTTGTGGACATCGATTTGATCATATCAAAAGATTTCCGGGTATCGAAATAAACATGTTCCCAGAATGTTATTCTTAGTTTCCTCCTCGTAATAAATGTAATTGTGGGATACAGCAATAACAGTGAATAATATAAATACATATTTTAGGTATTTTGTTTACGTTTTATCCAGTGTGTATAACTCTAGTGTTATTTTAAACCGTAAGAAAATTAAATGGTATTAAAATGTTAACTTTATTTTTATTTTACAACCATGTCAACTTATTTTAAACCACAAATATATAATAATTATGTACATTATATATATATATATATATATATATATATATTTGTGGTTTAAAAATATTCTAATAAGTTCAGCATTAAATTACTTATTAAATATCATGATTTTGTTTATTAAATTTCTTACTTACTAAGTTGGCCAACATATATATATATTTAAAAAAAGAAATTAGTTTATAACATAAGAAAATTTTTAAATAGTGAAAATTTTGAATACTGAAATTGTTTAAATTTAAAAAAAATTTAAATAAAGAAATTTTTTTAAATATTGAAAGTTTTAAAGATTGACGTCAATTTTATTAATTTTGAAATAACCTCTTTGAGGTTGTCAGGACCGAAAGATTGCATGCAGCACCACCCAATTATATTTTATATTATAAATAATTACACATAATCACATATAGACATTATAAAGGACATATTTTTGTTAAACAGAGTTCAGTCGATGAACAAATATATATATAAACAGTTTCACAAAAGTCAGTATTTAGAAGAAAATCATTTTTTGTGCACTTGTAATGTTAAGAGTTTGTTTTGATTAAACAGGTCTTAGACAACAGGTAGAGTCCTTGACAAGGCTGCAGTTTTGCTGTAGAGTGTGCAAAAATCAGCAAAGTTAGACAGGCTCTGACTCTCGGACCAGCTTTTGCTGTAGCAAAAGACACGTTGTCTAGAATTATGCAAACTTAAACATGTTATTGAACAAGATTCTTTTATTAAAATGTCTAGTTATTTCGTCAAAATTAGAGAACATTAACGGTATTACAGAAATTCATAAAGTTTATAAATAAATCCTTCTTAGATGTCATTAAGAATTGGATATAAGTACTTTGGTTTCTGTTTGAAATAAAACTTGTATAACACTTAGAAAATCTGTAAAAACAAGGATTCTGGTCCAGAAAAACATTTCTCTAGATAGCATTTTGACATGTTTAAAAGTTTAATATTCTGATTGCTCAAAGTTTAATACAAGCCTGTTCAAATTTCAACATAACTGCTCAATACCCAAAGTCTGACTGTTTAAGGTTTACGTTTAGATTCTGTAAATTATGTTTTTAAGAAAGGAAATGTTTTTATAATTATTAAGTTTCAGTAAAATTTCGAATATTAAATAAAACATCAAATACATATTTTAATGAACAAAGCCTAAAATATCTGTAAATTATGTTTTAAAGAAAGGAAATGCTTTTACGAAATATTAAATTTCAGTAAAATTTTGAATACTAAAATAAAACATGAGACACATATCTTAATGAACAAAGCCTAAAATATTAACAAATCTTATAATATAGTAAAATCTGAAAAATAAGTTACCTGGACAGGATGAGAGGTGCCGAGTAATTTTGAAAGAAGGCTTTCGCCGTGTTTATAAAAAGAAACTGACCTCACTGACACATTAATTGTAACACTAAAACACTGACATCGTTTTTTACAAAAAACTTATTGCATCGTAACAAGCTGATGATTATGACTTGGTAAAGATTAGAACTTGATTGTAGAGCATTGTGCCAAGGAGGTCCAGTAAGATTTTTGCGACTTCATTTTCTAGAAGGTTGAACGGAACTAACTTGTATAGGATAACGGTAAAGCTGGACTTCGTCCGTTAGAAGGAGACGACGATACCGCGGACGATAATTTTCAGTACTTACCGCTAGACTACACCACTATGCAGGGGCAGGTATATGGACTAGGCAAGGGGTGGAAGGTTGATAATTTATGTGCAGATTCATTTAGTGTGGATGAATTAAGTTGTTTTAATTTCTGAATGCTACACGTAAAACAGTTTAAAATCAGAATAATGTAGGTTTGGATTTAGTCACAACTTTATAAAACGTTGGTCTCTTTGTTTAAAATATGCTTAATGAATTATATATAGAAAGAAATGTCTGGTAAATTTGGTCAGACTCATATACAAAAAAATAAAAAACAAATAAACAACAACAATAATCCGACTCCTTAAAAACCTCACATTTTTAGCAAATTAGGAGATAGAAGTTGGTGACTTAACCAACACCTTTAGTATTGCATTAAACCCTTATTATAAACGGTTCCCATATAACTGAAACAATATGACAAGAATAAACTCTGGTAGATATTTATTAAATAAAGTTAGTGAGAAGGACCTACAAATAATTTTATTAAATATCTACGTAATTTTTTTTTTATCTAACGTATTATAACAAATTACATTTCAACACAATTAGAATTTAACTTTCTTTTTTATCTATAACATTGAGTTTTAAAATCTTTTACAATATAAAATCAATTATTGTCCAAATCTGATGCACTTTTTACTTATACACTAACGTCTTAACCTACTACTTATTCTAAGTAAATAGTTAAAAATAAAATTCTAATTCTACCATGTCTTAACCTAAATAAAGAAATAAGAGTGCATCATATTTTACTTTTAAATATTTTACTTTTAATTTATTTATTATAAAATGCTCCGGCTAACTGAAATGTATTATTTTATTAATTTTTATTTAATTTCTCTTTACGTGTTCGTGAGGTTCTTAGGTGACTATAATTTGCATGTAAAATAGAATTTGGTAGTAGTTTATTTAATTGAGATTGTCCATTAATTTTTACTTATCGCTTGGAAGTTTTTCACTGCTCCGATGTTCCTGGTTCCTTGCACGTGGTTCCCGTGTAGACTGCCAGTAGATGGATCGATTTGCCTTGATCTTTTCGACAAATCTTCTTTTCTTCTTACACTTATATCTCACCTACTTTCGTGACGACGATTACTGTAATTTATTGTATTAATATTCCTGTTCAAACATTTTTATAACGACGCAAATTTCTCACTCACTTTTATGACGACGAATACTTAAACTTATAACAACGATTATCTTTTAAACTATTATTCGGAGATTATTATTAATACTTATACAAAAAAACGACGCGGATACTGTTTTATTTTGACTTTCATCTCAGCAAAATCTTTCACAACGATCATCTTTTCTACTAAAGAAACACTTGCTCCGGAACTCTATCCTTCAATCAGTAACAACCAAAAAGAAAGAACCCCGTGCGCCTCTCTTCCACCCTATATATATAAGTTCTAATTTCAAATGCTTTCTTCCGATCCTCTTCCTTCATTATCTTATTTTAAATCTTGTACGTTACTTTGAGACTGACGCAATTTATTTCATCGGTCCATTTCAAACATTTTCGGTTGAAGGCATTGACTTTTGGAATGGTTTATTTGACTTCTTGAGATCTGTGACTGATGTTAGAATAGTTTTTCTAGCTGTCAACCCTTTCAACTCTTTACAATTTATGGCCTGCTGAGCACTGACCTTTTGGGATCCCTCTATTTCGTTATACAAAAAAAACGCAATTGGGAAATAAGTCAATTGGGAAAACGTCCTTTTCACGTTTGCTTCTATATTATGGATTTGCAAATAGCGTAGAAACATACAAAAATTTCAATAAGGTAGAATAAATATTTTAAAAATAATTTTACGAATGGAATAATAACTTTTAGATATAATACAAGAAAATATTATTACAAAGAAAATTAATATTGGACAAAGGCGGATTTTGATTGAATAACAAGTTTACAATATTAAATTAAATAAATAATAACAAATATAATGTAATTAAAATTTGTATTAGATATTATGTATTGCATGATGTATTGTGTGTATTATATGGCATATAATGTTTTAAATGTCATTAATACAAAATTTCAATTTTATTTTCAATTGATTTGCTTTGATTTTGAATCAGCTGATATTTTCCTTCTATTTTTAATACTGTATTTAATGACAGATAACTCGTACAACTTGTAAGCTGAAACTAAACGGAAAATAAAATATCAGAATATTCAAAGTTGTTAAGTGTCTCCTCTGATTGTTTCCACGAGAAAAACTCAATTCATCTTTATATTTTAAAGAGTTTTTCTTTTTCTCTGAAGTACTAGTAATAAAGTGCAGTAAGATGCAAATATTCTACTTCTAAAAATGGAAACTAAGAATTCTGGGAAAAGCAGTGCAAGTAATAGTCAAGTTCATAAAGAAAAAAGGTACTCTCTCTTTCTCTCTCACTCTTTCTATATAATATTAATCTTTCCTGTTATTACAATTTGCTGTTTTAAATATAATATATACATTTTCTAAAATATTTTATATCACTAGGTTTGAGAAACAATTAGATAGATTTTACCTAAGGGATTAAATAACCAATTTTTATTAAATTAGTATAATGTATATATATTAAAATTATTACAAAGAATAAATATCTACCAGAGTTTATTCTTGTCATATTGTTTCAGTTATATGGGAACCGTTCATAATAAGGGTTTAATGCAATACTAAAGGTGTTGGTTAAGTCACCAACTTCTATCTCCTAATTTGCTAAAAATGTGAGGTTTTTAAGGAGTCGGATTATTGTTGTTGTTTATTTGTTTTTTTAATTTTTTGTATATGAGTCTGACCAAATTTACCAGACATTTCTTTCTATATATAATTCATTAAGCATATTTTAAACAAAGAGACCAACGTTTTATAAAGTTGTGACTAAATCGAAACCTACATTATTCTGATTTTAAACTGTTTTACGTGTAGCATTCAGAAATTAAAACAACTTAATTCATCCACACTAAATTAATCTGCACATAAATTATCAACCTTCCACCCCTTGCCTAGTCCATATACCTGCCCCTGCATAGTGGTGTAGTCTAGCGGTAAGTACAGAAAATTATCGTCCGCGGTATTGTCGTCTCCTTCTAACGGACGAAGTCCAGCTTTACCGTTATCCTATACAAGTTAGTTCCGTTCAACCTTCTAGAAAATGAAGTCGCAAAAATCTTACTGTACCTCCTTGGCACAATGCTCTACAATCAAGTTCTAATCTTTACCAAATCATAATCATCAGCTTGTTACGATGCAATAAGTTTTTTGTAAAAAACGATGTCAGTGTTTTAGTGTTACAATTAATGTGTCAGTGAGCTCAGTTTCTTTTTATAAACACGGCGAAAGCCTTCTTTCAAAATTACTCGGCACCTCTCATCCTGTCCAGGTAACTTATTTTTCAGATTTTACTATATTATAAGATTTGTTAATATTTTAGACTTTGTTCATTAAGATATGTGCCTCATGTTTTATTTTAGTATTCAAAATTTTACTGAAATTTAATATTTCGTAAAAGCATTTCCTTTCTTTAAAACATAATTTACAGATATTTTAGGCTTTGTTCATTAAAATATGTATTTGATGTTTTATTTAATATTCGAAATTTTACTGAAACTTAATAATTATAAAAACATTTCCTTTCTTAAAAACATAATTTACAGAACCTAAACGTAAACCTTAAACAGTCAGACTTTGGGTATTGAGCAGTTATGTTGAAATTTGAACAGGCTTGTATTAAACTTTGAGCAATCAGAATATTAAACTTTTAAACATGTCAAAATGCTATCTAGAGAAATGTTTTTCTGGACCAGAATCCTTGTTTTTACAGATTTTCTAAGTGTTATACAAGTTTTATTTCAAACAGAAACCAAAGTACTTATATACAATTCTTAATGACATCTAAGAAGGATTTAATTATAAACTTTATGAATTTCTGTAATACCGTTAATATTCTCTAATTTTGACGAAATAACTAGACATTTTAATAAAAGAATCTTGTTCAATAACATGTTTAAGTTTGCATAATTCTAGACAACGTGTCTTTTGCTACAGCAAAAGCTGGTCCGAGAGTCAGAGCCTGTCTAACTTTGCTGATTTTTGCACACTCTACAGCAAAACTGCAGCCTTGTCAAGGACTCTACCTGTTGTCTAAGACCTGTTTAATCAAAAAAAAACTCTTAACATTACAAGTGCACAAAAAATGATTTTCTTCTAAATACTGACTTTTGTGAAACTGTTTATATATATATTTGTTCATCGACTGAACTCTGTTTAACAAAAATATGTCCTTTATAATATTGTCTATATGTGATTATGTGTAGTTATTTATAATTTAAAATATAATTGGGTGGTGCTGCATGCAATCTTTCGGTCCTGACAACCTCAAAGAGGTTATTTCAAAATTAATAAAATTGACGTCAATCTTTAAAACTTTCAATATTTAAAAAAATTTCTTTATTTAAAATTTTTTTAAATTTAAAAAATTTCAGTATTCAAAATTTTCACTATTTAAAAATTTTCTTATGTTATAAACTAATTTCTTTTTTTAAATATATATATGTTGGCCAACTTAGTACGTAAGAAATTTAATAAACAAAATCATGATATTTAATAAGTAATTTAATGCTGAACTTGTTAGAATTAATATAATTTTTGAACTTAAAATATTAATCTTGATTATAGAATCTCTTTTTTTATTGTTAAATTCTTTGTAACAGTTTATATAAACAAGGGGGGGGATAAATGTCAGAGTTTAATTATTAATATTTTTTTTCTCTTTTACTTTTAGGGCATGTAAATTTTTGAAAATACAATTTGTAATCTTTTTAATTATTAAGCTCTTGCCTAATCTTTCTTAAGTAAACTAAGGTGATATTTTTTTTATAACTGTACATTGTAAAATCTGATTCGTCGAAATTCCTTTTTTTATTTCAATAAATTTGAGCCTTGTTGATTACATAATTTGTCTTTGTCTTTTTTTTATTTAAACATTGTTACCAGTTGGTTCCACCTTTCTTTAATTTAAGTCGCCTGGTAACATACGAATTCAAAATGTTACATATGATTTCTTTTTAGTTTTACAAAACATTATGTTTTTAGATATATGTTTTTAATTGCATGAGTAAGCATATCAATTTCCTTTATATAAATGATTGATTGAATTCATAACAGAATTCTTCTTCCTCTCCCCAAAATTTGTATAGTGCTCTGAAATATCGCCAATTTAGAAAAACCACTTTGCTTTTTTAAATCCGATCTATTTTTTAAAGGTATTCAATATACTATTTATTACGGGTGAACCTACAGACAAGCGTTACATGTAGAGCAGGCAAACCAAATGGAACAAGAATAGTTTTGTTGAAAATGTAAATGTATTAATTAATTATAAGTAATAAACCAAGAGTGAAATAATTGGGAAATACAAAACTAAAATTATAATATGTAATAAACCAAAATTTACGCTAGAAAAAAAAGCAGCTTACAAAACTCATATGTGTAAAAATTGTGTAATAAAAAAATAATTTCAGGATAAAGTTAAGGATAAGGTTAGATTAGGTTAAATAAACTATTAAAAGTGAAGTCATAAAAAATGATTTAATAGTTATTCTAGATCAGTTTTTCACTAATAAACATAACAAGCAATAAAAATCAAGAAAACTAAAACTAGCTTCTGATAAAGGTAGTAAATCTACGCATAATAATAAGTTATAAACAAAATTGGAAAACAATTATTTAATAATAAGTAATTAAAGTTGAAAATGAGTTGAAGCAGATTAAATGGCGTAATCCGAAAGAAAACCAAAAGGCAATGAAATAAATATGTGTAGTAACATCTCATGTAGAAATTAGATTTTTTTTTTCATTCCCAAAATATTGGGTAATAAAACCCAACTTCAACGGCGTATATCTTCTGGACGAAGTAAGATAAAGAAACAAAACCAAGATTGTTGTTTAAAGATAGAGCGCTTTAATGGGAAAAAAAATAAAATAAAAAAAAAATAAATAAAAAAAATCTAAAATATCCAGTTTTTACGTGTATAAATAGGGGTGTCACCATTCTAGGCCGTATTGTCAATTACATAATATACAGTAATGGGAGACACCCGATATGTTAAAATAAAAAGGATAACACCTAAAAGTATATTTTAAATTACTATAAAAAACATGAGATGTTAAGTAACAAAACTATATACAATAATCTTCAATAACCAAGGAATTGGCAATAATATGAAAATAATGGAAGGTAAAAATAGTTAGTGAACATTAGCATGAGGGCAATGGATATTCCCTAAACGAGAACTTGTAAATTTGTTGAACGAGCTTTCGTAAAATCTCAACCAGAAAACACGTAGGCTCAAGGAATCAGGGGAATCATTTACACTTTCCAAACGTGCAACAAAAGACACATTATGAAGACTGAACCGATATGAAGAACTATGAGAACTGAACTTCATCATCTCTAAAATATTCAAAGTTTTAAAGGTACCCAATCAAGTTATTGGATTATACAAAATATAACGACAACTAATATAGTATATATAATATCAATCATATATAGTGATTTTTTTTTTAATTAGCTTTGGGAATAATTCAAAATTATTAATTTCATTTTTAAATGAAATTTATTGTTTTTGGTAATCCATAAATATATATTATTTTTAAATTGTATATAAAACTTGAAAATATGTACTTCATTTTAAGACATAACAAAGCACGGTGTTGAGCAAAAATTAATTCAATGGGATTATTTCGTGAATCTTCATGATTTTTGGTTTATAAAGTTTGCTTCTTTTGAAGAAAATAATCTAACCAATGACTATTTATAACTACTAAGAATATATTTACAAGACTACAAGCATTAAAATTTTGTAAAGCTCATAGTAGTTCAGTGCAACTACTCATTACCAATCAGACACATTTACATATAGTCATCCATACAGTTTGGTATACAATTAGTTTTTCTCGCAATTGTTATGATTTTATTATTCTTACGCCTTCCGTTACCTTTCATTACATCGTTACTTTAGTGCCGCGTACGAAAAGTTGCATGTTAGATTATTGAAGGAACTGATAAGTTTTCTACAAAAGGAACTTTTCTACAGTTTGGGCGACTTTGTAATGAAGATATTATCTAGTTCAGAACCGTATTTATCGTAAAACTGAGAACTTACGTATAAAATCAAATTCACAAAACAGAAAAAATTAGTATGTATAGATTAATTCCTGTCGGTAGTATTATAAAGAGGGTATAAAACCTAAGTTATTTCAGCTACAATATCAAATGATAATTCATTACTTAAAATTTCTCTCTAGGAAACCTAAATTGATTTCGTCAGTTTCGATTTATTTTATCGAAAATATATGGAGACTCAATTTTGATGTCGAAATTGACTACCTCGTCTTTATTTAATTCTAGTTTAATATTCCAGGACAATTTATTTCTAGAAAAAACCAGTTACTTAATAAAAGTTATAACAAATACTTTAGGAAATAAAATAAATTACGGAAACGTTCCTATGATACTGCTAAAAAGGAAATGGCTGAAATATCCGTTTTTATTTTCATCAAAATAGAGAGAGAATATATATTTAATTTGTATGAGAATTATTATATATATATATATATATATATATATATATATATATATATATATATATATATATATATATATAAGAATACATTTTAATGTATTTAACTGTAACACCTATGACTGTATATCAATAGTCACATTTTCCCACATTTATTTTTATATTCGCGATTTCTGTTTTCATTCCATTGTGTGAATTCGATGGTGCATAAATCATGTTATACCACTTTTGGAAATATTGGAATATTTAGTTATACATTTGGGATCATATGTACTATATTGTCAAGAAAATGTATATTTTTGTTAGTAGAAATTTTCGGTGTTTAAGACAGTTTTTGTTTGTTCCAATATTAAAAAAGAAAATGAAATGAGTGCTTTGTATAATTGAAAAATATTTGGTAATTAGTATTTTTAACATAACGATAGAGTTAAATGGTATGATTTATGTTGTTGAAATGTGAAGTTAATTGATTTTGATTACACATAATTAATATATCTACTGATTAATATACACTACCTGCGAACTAAAATTAACTTTAATTCACAATAATAAACACTGTTGATAGAAAGGACACATATACATCCTAGAAAATTATCAATATACTATAAATCAGACATTTACATTAATAAATAACTTTTAATTATAGTATGTTTCAAAATTTACCATTATTTTACGAAGTATTTTACTTAGCTTATTTACTCTTTAAGACCTCTGTACCAGCTCTTTGGACGTGATATAGTCAAATTTTATTATCATTGATGTAATAAATTATAATAAAATCAATACAGAAAAAACACACACAATGTTATTTCATCCAATTGTGCTCACACATTACTTAACTTACAGCTATTAAATCATAGATGTATTTGTCTAGTGTTTGTTTGTTTGTTAAGGAAGAACACGTCCATTAAATTGTGTTCAGTTAATAATTGTGATATATAAATAAGCTCATTGTTTACTAACAGACATGCAAACTAGATAATTCATATGTAAGATAATAAAGCATTACTGCTAAACGCATACCAATTACATTACACAAACTAGGCTTTCGAAAACACCCCAACTCTATTCTACCTTGTAATGTTAATAATGGTAAGGACGGAAATATTTATTACAACTTTATTTATTTTACGGATATTACCTTTAATAATAAACACCACCTATAAAAGAAAAATATTTCACCAACTATAATTTATACTACATTAAATATATTATTTTGTGTTGTATAAATAATGTGATAAAAGAGAAACCTGCCTACCATAATTTAAACATGTTATCACATTTGAAATGACTGACGTATAATTCAGTCGTCTTAGCAAAACACAAAACAAAATTTTCAACACCTATTCTTGGTTATAAAATATTATTATCAAATTTGGGTAAAAAAAAGCCTTTGTTTAATTACCAGAAGCGTAACTTTGTTAAAAAATTGCCATTTTAAGGCTCTTGTTGGATAAAATTTGTTTTGTTTATGTTTTTGAGAAAATGTTGATACAAACTAAACGGTAAAAAATAACAGAGTGTATTATTTTCTCTCAATATCATATAAGTTGCTTCCTTAAATAATCTATCCTGGAGCCGTTAGATAATTCACCACGTGGAACGTTTTCGACGAGTCTTAGTAGTGCAGTGATTTATGTACTCTCAGAATCAGATTTTACATCTTTCAATAAATAACCAACTTCCTCAAGTTCACCTTCATTATTTAGTTTACTATTTGTATAGTCTGTTCCATTGGAAAATTTTAGAAATATTAATATTCCATTTGAAGCTATCCACACCAACAGCTGTTTGTATAGCCATTTATCTAAATGTTAATTATACTCTCTGACACAATGAAATGTAGTTTTGTGAGACCACCAATCTAATAACTCTCAGATAGAATCCCATAAATTAATAATTTACTGAAAAATAAATGAAGGAATAAATGTTTTTAAGAAACATTTTAAAAGATAATCATTAAAAAATTGATTAAAAACTCACTTTAGTTTAAGACCTAATTATTGTCATTCTTAAACTGTGTACAATGTTCCACAATTCCCAGCTTCGTTAATCTCATGTTTATTGACCCATTTCGGATATACTAGCCTCCAAAAACGTGTGGTCATACGAAGCTGGGAAAATTATAACTCTCCTAGCGGATATATAATGATATAAAAAATATTCTTAACTTACTATTTTATACTACACGTTAAGACAATTTTGTAAAACCGTGTGTTATCTTTATGACTAAGAATTTGTTTTAAACAAAATAGTTAATACATAAAATTAATTACTCTCTATAGCTACTAACATAGATTTGTGTAACTTAATTAAAACATGACTTAAAACCAAAGCCACTTCACCAATATAATCAATGAGCTGAAGCAACAGAAAACCTATCAGGCTCCATGCAGTAATTTAATGTCACTCTCGAAACTAATCTTGTTTCACATAATCTAATATCAATATAAATATTTGCGGGAATGGTTATCATGTTGGAAAACCTTGCTTCCTAGTTGGGAAATATTCAATTTTATAATTTTCATCAAGGATATTCTGCTTGCATAAGACAATAATAATTCCTAATTTAAAGTACGTAATACGATCTTATACGACGGATTGAGATAATAAGGATATATTAAGGTATTATATAAACAACCACGTCTAAAATAAACTTTGGTTTCCAATGCAATAGGTTGGAAAAATACATTTCATTTTTGAAACTGTCTTATTTTCCTCTTATCATAAGACGAACTTCATTAGACTGAATAAAAAATTTATCAAAAAAAGTAAAACATATCATTTTTAAATTATACCATTTTTTTTCTTCATTCATTCTCCTTTGATTAATGACATATATGAATCAAAAACGTAATGTTGAATCTATATTGTGTGTATATGTTTATTTAACAACGTAGTTTTATACACCAGAGCGCTAACAAATTGTAACTCAGAGCTGGTATCTATTGCCCTAGGTGTAAGAAAAACTTAATTTACTATGATAATTATTCTTAACTTTAGATTTTCTACTAAGAGAAAATTACAAAATAATTTTTTTTTGTGAAACTGTGGGTTATCTTGATGGATAAGGAGTTTTTTTTGTACAAAATAGGCAATACATATTCCATAATTATACATCTTTAATTCTGCATTGATTTATGAAAAGGAACTTTTTATTTAAATATATATATATATATATATATATATATATATATATATATATATATATATATATATATATATATTATAGTTAGTACCCAAAAGTTCTCTCCCCATATCCTTGGGTGTAGTAAGGAGAAGGTTCACAGGTTTGTCAACTACCAGACACCACATAAGTGGTATCCCATTGCCTAATGTGACTTCAATGACGTCTCGTCAATCATTGTACCAGAGTGTTTACACTTCCTCCAGCTTCCTATGGATTACTCTCCAGTTTGGTATCGTTAGAACTTTGTTTTTGGTTTACATCTTTTTCAGAACTTGTTCTCGTGGTAGTTTCCATAGAGGTTTTTGTACCCAGACCAACACCTTCGTTGTTATAAGCTCCACACTAGCTAGATCCACCTTCAATATTAATCCCTCTTCATTATTAATCTTAGGGACTTTTTCCATCAGCCACTTCTTGGCTTTTAATTAGGAGAGCTCCTTTCCCTTCTCTAGATAGAGATTATGGAATTTGGGAGCTGTATTTTCCTCTTCAAATAACAGTACTTGATGAGGAACGAACCAACACAACGTTTAAATACGTGTAAAACGTGTTACTCTAGAACACTCTGCACTTTGTGGTCCACATATCCCTACTCAATAGTTATTTAAATATTTTTTAAACGTACCTGGTTTTTTTTTCGTCGAAAGTGCTTCTGTCGTTTTTGTTACTACAGCTGTTTCACCTCTACATGAGCTTCTTTATGCATAGTTTGAACACTTTTTATACACACTACACTTTACACACCTTACAATTACTATAACATTTATTGTTGTACTAAAATTCTACATGTTAAAGAATGTTATGTTATTTTGCTTGTGGGTCAAGCCACCCATCACGCCATTTCCTATACTTTTACGCAGTACACTAACTTAATTATTGTTCTATTTCAAACATTTCAACCTTCTTGCATTCAATTGCTGATATCGTGTCCTATATACAATTGGATGCAAAATTGATTTTTAGTTAAACAAAGATTCTAGCTTTATCAAACAAATAGCCATTATTAACGCATACATCACATCTATAGTGGATGAGTGTTTAAAAAAAGAGAAGAAAACAAACACAATTACAATTCAAATTAACTAAAGCCTTAAAACATGATATATATTGCAAGTACATTACAATCACTACATCGAATACCAAAATAAGACCATATTTCAGAAACAAAGATACAGATTAACATACTGCATATATAACAATTTCAACCAAATATATAATAACCATAAACAGGCTAGATGCGACCCTTATTCACGTAGTGGAGATCATAGGATATTTTGTAACGACTGTGAGAAACAATATATAGGACATACAGGTCGAGAATTTAGAACAAAGTTTTAAGGAACATCTACTCTATAAGAACCGCAACAACATATCCAAATTTTTTAACACGATTTCAACACTAACCACAGTTATATTAAAACTGATGAAAATTTTGAAATAATACGTATAATATATATATACTTGAAAAACCATGATCATATTGAAAGAATATGCATATTTTATAAAAGCAATGCAATACAAAATACTGAATTGTGAATCGAATTGTGTACACGATATTCCAGCAAACGAAGATAAGGTTTGAAATGGAACATAATATGGCTTATAAAGTTTTAAATTGTAGATGGATGATATAGCATTACCACTACAGAAATATAACGTAATAATTTCTTACAAGTAACATTTTAGTAAAACAATACATGTTAAAATTGTAATGTGTGTAAAGTTTGATGTGAGTATAAAAAGTGTTCAAATGATGCCTCATGTTGAGGTGAAACAGTTGTAGTAAAAAATACGGCTCTCAATGAAGAAAATAACATTATATAGATAAAGAATAATTAGTTCAATAAGGCAGTAATGGAAATAATCAATATTTAAACCACTGTTCATAATAATTATCTTTTTGTTGTAATATTGATTAAATAACTACATGTCAGACCCTGCAGTATTATTATTTTTGACACAAAATTCATACTCCCGACAAAATGTAAACGTATCAATGAGTTTTTTTTACATAATGGAAGTAATATTTCATTGTTAAAAGTGGTTGCATATTTACCAGTAGATAACACTGTTGATTGCGGTTATCGCGAATGGTTTTTACATTAATTGGATTTTGTAGATACATTCTTTTCATGAGCACACTATACTAATACATGTTATGGAATATGTTCTTTGCTTTATAAACTTGATTAAAAAAATCAATGAATGGATATATGAACATCTTAGTATTAGTAGTATTATCTTGGTACTACCTACAGATGTATCAAAACAATTCTGGATCCTTTTTGCACGTAGTTTGCATACGTTTAATGATATTTAATCTCTTGTTTGTTTTAGACAAAGATGTCAATGTACAACTCTTTATAATGAATCCGATCAACACCTTCTTCATGCAACGTTTCAGAAGTTGATTACGCTTGTATGATTCTGTAAAACGTTTAATCTTCCTAGACTGTAACCAAAAAAAGCTATTTTATTAATTTTATCTTTTGCCCAAAAAAACTGTATCTTTAGACGATGTAACAGGTCTGGCTACAGTGGGTTAGGGGAAATTCAATTCTAATGTAGAAATGTTTTCGGACATTTACCTTTTTATTTTAAAGTATATTCAAGGCCTATCACGGAATTTAAAAAATATCATGGTTCAGGTATAATTAAAAAAAAAAAAAAAAAAAAAAAAAAAAAAAAAAAACTTTGAATCCCGAAAAGGGTGTATTGTAATAAACACTAGATACGTTGTAGATGTGATTATGAGACCTTATTAAATACGCAATTTATAAATATTATTTTTTAAGTTAATGGTTATTTTTCAGATCTTTATTGACAGCTACCTAACTAAAAAGGTTAGTGATTATTAGCTTTAGTTCATTTATTTAGTTTTGTGGATGAGTGATTATGCAATTTTCCGTAATGATAAAGTTTTATATTGAATATTTAAGAAATAAGAAACAAATTGACTTAAACAAGACAATATATATATAACACCTAATCACCTATTGTTATTCAAGTGGCTTCCCTTTGCTACAAATAACGTGTCTTTCTACAGGATGTGGCTCAGCAGAGACTAAAACGTGATAAGATTTGCATTTTTTCAAAAAATATAGCTAGCACCTAATAAAACTTGAAAGTTAGTATCATAAAGAAGGTAATACTAATAATCTATTTCAACGTGACAACATTATAAACAGTTGATTTAGGTTGAATATAGCCAATAAAATATGCTTATATCAAAATTTTTATATGTAAATTAAATATTATTATTAATTTTAATATATTTATAACAAATCTACTCATTCAGGTTGGAGTTCCAAATATTGACTATAATTTTGCCTTGCAATTTATTGTATTTCGATACAGAACTACATTTTTAGAAATAGATCTCATTTTATCCCTCCTATTTTACGTCGAGCGTTTACAATTAAGAAGACGTTATCATTTACTAGGTTTACAATATAATAAAGGTGTTGTTACTGAAAATAAAAAAGATACATGTTCATTTGCTTCTTTTTGATTTGGTCCTGATTTGGCCATCGCAATATAGATAGACCAACACACTTGGCTAGGAAAACGCAATTTCATAGTGCAAACTCACGAAATAATCTATAATCGTACTGATTAGAGTCATGAGGCGAGACATGTTGCTCTTATTACCAAAACTTGCAAGTAATATTGGTATGAGTGGTGCTTGCATTCAAAATTTTAATTTGTGTTCGGTTTCGATTTCGATTTTATATTATAGTATTGCTTCTTTTCTAAAATAAATACTAAGGATAGCTTTATTTAAAGCATCAATTGTAAAGCATTAACTTGTTTCCCTGTTTCATTGAAAACAGAAATTTTTATTTTTTTTATCTCGACCAATAGTTTTTCGACCTCATTATTGGTATCTGTTAAAGTATTTAGTGACTGACGAATAGCATCCGTTAACGAGTTTCTAAACAATGTTGTAAAAAGTTAAACATATCTCACTATTTTTGGAAGATCAATTGGGAAACATTTCTCTACATTTTTCATAATGTGTTAAGTTATATGTCAAAATTATAAATCAACGATGGAGCTGCTAAATTATTAACATAGTTGTACTTTCTTGAAAAAATCCATTATGTTTAATTGAAAATAAGTTTCCTATTTATGTAATTCTGAATTTAACAATATCAAATTGTATTTATGGTTTAATATTTGTATAATTTTATTACCATGTACCACTGAGTCTATTCCGATAATTAAACTTACCCTGACTGAATCTATCGTCTATTTTATTTTACCCAGGTTAGCTTTTATGTCTACTTGGTTTTGTTAAATGATTTGGTATTTGGAAAGGGGAAAATGATTTTCTATTATTAGTAAAATCATGTCAGGATTAAATCTGTATAACATCAACATGGCGGTCAGGTCTTGTTTGATTATCTCCAAGTCATTGTTTATTACACCGGAAACATTTATTTGAATTAAATTTTCAACATCAGTTGCAACCTTGCCAAAGTTATTTGTTTGCAAACAGATTAAGTCATTAGTTTCCTGGGCAGCATTCGAAATCATCAGAAAGGTGTTGGCTAAACATGTTTAAATTTTTTCTTCTTTGAAGATTTACACTTTACACTTTTGGAAAGCATAGATTGGTGAGGTTGTCTTCAGAAACATAACTTGAATAATTTATATACTTTGTGTAAATAATATAAACAAAATTTATGAAATCATTTAAAGACTTATTTTTATTTAATAATATATTGTTTTATTTTATTATTGCGTCTTCCACATTCATGTTTATTATTTTATGCTTTTCCATTTCATTTTCAATGTAAGTCCGAACAGTTTAAGATAATTTCCGATTAAATGCATCGATTGAACAAATACATCCACGTTCTTGTTCATTACCAATTCAGTTAAATTTAATTTATTAGGACCGTGTATTTATTTATTGGGACTTCTCTAGTACATTGGCGTTTTTTTTTAAATACTCTGACGTATTGGAGTTTACGTTTTCAGCTTGGTTTAATGTAATTTGTACTGGTGTTTTGCTATTTAGGTTGACACACTTTTTAAAGTTTCAACGATTGCATTTTCAGTGTCTATCTCAGCTTCGGCCGTAATTGTAATTGAAATCAAAGAACCCTTTTTATTCATGACATTCTTTAGATATTATTCCCATTATTGTTGTAATAGTTTGTACTTTCTTTGTTAATTCTTGCATAGCAATTTTATAACAGTTATTAACTCCATTATTGATAGTATTTTTGTATTGTCGAAACATAGGGATCTCCGTACCCAGACTATACAAACTGACGTAATTCTTGGGAGCTATCGTGGAAATCTTAAATTTATCTGTCACTAATGTAAATATATCGTTGTTAGTGTGAACTTGCGCCTGGTGTTTGAGGACGATTGTGGACGAATCCATTCGTGCCTTAGCAGCACAATTCAGACACCCTGAACTCGTTGCCAGATTAGCCGCAGCGTTCAAGTTAGTGATTGTATCGTCGTAGATATCCTTCTGCGAACTTAAGTAGGTAGTACTTGCATTCCATTCAGCGGTTGTAGTGTAATCTAACATTTCAGTCATATCTTCTCGTGCCTTAACAACAGTCCGGAACATAATCTCTGCTTCCTTTTCAACTCCAGATGCAGTCCAGTTATTAAATGATGGAGTCGTCTGCAAAAAAACTCAACTATTACTAACTTCATTGTACAGGAGATAAAACAAAACTTGTTTTTAGTAAAACAGATGATTGACCAAAATAAATATAATTACACGAAATTTAGCTAATCAATGATAATAGGTCGTTAAGTTATTCCCCTAAAGATATTTCAGAGGATACTATGTATTTTCAACATATCGGGGCATATAAAAGTTGCCTAACCTAAATGTTACATTCTTATCATTACCAAGCAATTTTTGAGTTATTAAATATAAATTAACGTAACCAAAACCTCACTAATTTAACGATTGTTGTTAGTAGTTGCGTGACGCTATTATATTTATTTTATTTCGTAAGTATTAACAATTTCGTTTCATGTATAATTTAATTAAAAATGTTAAAATATCAAACAATTAACATCTATTTATAGTCATGGGAATTGAGTAATAATTAGTAATCTATATTCCATAGTTTAATATTTACACATTAATTTCTACAAAATATTGTAATCAGTAAAAACCTTACCTTTAATAAAGTCTGAGTTGATAACTCATAATTACAGATCTTGTAAATAAGCCTTATTAACTTGTTATTAACTTATTAACAAGCTTCTTCTACTATATGAATGTCCAATGAAAGAATGTTCCAGTTAACATAAGTATTCAATTTTATTCAAATTATTATTCACCAAGCACGTCTATTTTACACTTTGTTTCAACTACTTTTCTTTTCACGACTTATTATTATTTATATTATCTATCCTTTCATTTAAGGTTAATATTATAGCATTTCATAATGCACACTACATACAGTTTGTTTTGAGTAAGGTATTCGTATAAAAAGTTTCGCTTCTAATCGTTACATACAACAATCGTTAATAGTTATAAGATCTCTTGCTCACTCATGTGACGCACAAGGACACAGAAAAGTTCAGATCTAGTCTCAACGTTTAAGAACGATGAACGTAGATATGGCGTTCTCTTAAAATACTTAGTCTTAAGTAAAATTATAAAATCACCCGAAAGTATTTTTAAAAATGGTCACAAGCCTATCTTTGACTCGTTAATTAAGTAAGTGTCACTAACCGCCCAAAGAGTGGTCCTAATACATAGTATACAAATCATCCTGGCTTTCGCCTAACATGCCTGACGTTCCATATTAAAATCCATATCACGAAGCAGAGGTTGGTTTGAAATGAGTTTTCTGTACTTTACAAACTATTTTATTGTATTTTCTGACATTAAAACTATTGTAATTTCACTTTAAACTTTTAATTAGAAAAACTTACTTTTTGTTGGAACATATATTGAACTACGCTTTTGGAAACTACGCAACTATTTGCTTCCTATATCATAGTCTTCATCTTTTCTAAGGTTGAACCATACACCTTTAGGACCAATTTGCCTAATTTACCTAATCTGTCTGTAATTTTTCTTCACAGCGGATTGCAATCTTGTTAATTCTTGTGTTAGATACTCTCTCTTATCAGAATTCTTCTAGAATGAAGTTTGTTGACAGTATCGAGTCTTTTAAATATATTTTTCAAAATCCGTTACAATTCCGTCGTAACCAAATCGGTTTCTTCATTTTTTGGTTAACACTCTTTATCTATTACTACAAATCCGTGATTCTCTTTCCACCTTTCTCAAAGTCACTAAAAAAAACATGGCATTGTTGGCGTGATAATTATAAATGTGCCGTAAATTGAGATCGCACTGTTTGAAAAGCACTAAAAATTAGTATTGACCCGACTGAATGTTTTAGGAGTTATTCTGTAAGTTTCTCTTAATATAAATGATCTTAAATGATGTGACGTAACATGGTGAAAAAATACGTAAATGGTCGTAAATGACTTCTCGCAAACTATGAAGTCAAACATTATTATTGAATTCGGTTCTGGTTCACAAGGATAGATGAGATTTTCGTTGTCGTTTGAATGTGTAATATTTAATTTCATTATTACATCCCAGCACACTTTCCAAAAAAGTTGGTAATTGGTTTTTTTAAATACGTAGATGTGGGAAAATTTAAGCACGTTTGGATTGAACACTAAATTATTAAAATATTTTTCTTCCCGCTGTTTGATGAGGCGTACATAATATTTCTTTACCAATAAAGAACTTATTATTGATATAGCTCTATAAACAGCGTTAACGTTTCTTACACGTAGCGTATCAGATAAGTATTTGATTATCATTACGGTGAACGTTTTTCTTAATAATAATAAAACAAACAGCGATTTTTTTTTAAATAGGACAGGTAACCACAACCTGGGTTTGTTCAATTTTATAATTGTGTTCATCGTCAAAACTTAGCCACCACGTCATTACAATATTACCATTTTATACAGAACTTTTTCAACGAGATATACGTTGCCGATGTTTTACTTAGTTAATTCTTTGAATCGGCCTTTCATAATGTCACCTTTATAGTCTTATAAAACGTTCGTTACAGGATTTTTCGGCACTACGGAATACACTGTAAAACATTATTGTTTGTCCAAGTCTTTTTGCATTTGAAATTTCTAACTTTGTCGTCACCTTTTCATACGTTGATTTGCTTTTGTAATTGTAGGAGCTATTTGTTCCAGTAAAATTTGTTCGTACTAATTCCACTTGAGCGGGATTCATACCGGTTATTCTATGCACTTTAATGTTCGTCCTTACTACGCATTTCAGCAATTACAATCACTCCCAACTACCTCAGTCCTTAAGTCACGCCATATTAGATTTATAATGTACGTTTTGTCTTTCCAACACCTATGCTTTCTTTTCAGACTAAGCGGCGTAATGATTTATAAAACTGACTTCACCATAGATTTCCTATTGAAGTCGCACATTAAAATGATGTTTCATAGTAACCCATTCCCATTTAATTATTTTAAAGTTAAATTCAAAGTAGCGGAAATCAATATGGCGGCGGAAAATTAGGTGTGCTTAAAAAGTAGATTTTTTGCATCTGTACTGATTCCTATCGGTTAATTTCGATACTCTCAGCCGTTGTCTCATAATCAACCAGTTCTAGTTTTTTTTTTACACACACTGTGTAAATATATATTTAATTTTCGTTTAACGATGATATTCATTTTAATCTTTTAAATTGTTTATGAAAATTATTTATATTATATCAATGGTCACAATGAATAAAAATATTGTTGACGGAATGATTCTAGATAAGTAAAATGAATTTCTATTCAAAATCTCCTGGCTTGTCCGTTATTTACCTTCCAACAATAATAGAGACTATCGTAAAGCTCCCCTAGGTTGTGAAAAATGGTCCGTGTTATATGTTGTTTACTAAATAAATTTCGTTTAAAAGTACCTTGTAATTGTATTATTGAAAATAATATACTTAATAACAACAAACATGGATCATTGCTGGAGACATGATTTTCTGTAATGTTGACAAAATATTTTATGCATTTCAACCATTATCGCAACACGCGTATTAACTATGGAGAATGATTGGTAACAATAACTGTGAGTTCTATACTTGTTTATAAGCATTTTTGTTGTATTTTATAATGTTATTTACTTACATCTTTCCGTAAGTAATTGGTAAACTAATTGTATAGAAAACGTTAGTGATGTAAATGGAAATAATAAATATGTGTTGTTTGTGTGTGGTGTGTGTGTGTGTTTGTAGGCGCGCGCGCGAGCACGCATGTATAGGTGTTTAATAAACGTATTTTCGCCGTATTTATTAACTATATGCAAGATAATACATTCAATAATAATATGTGTTTCACAATTAATTACAAGAATGTAACTTTACAAATACTGTTGTATTTGAAAATTACATATACTTATATATGTGTGGAAAGTCCTTCATCGTTTCTCATTAGCTGAAGTACAAAATGAAGTGCTACAAACATTTGATAATTTGGATAAATTTTCCAAGAGTTCTAATTTATTCTTCATTAAATCACTACGTGATGTTCAACGATTTGTTTTCAGTCCATTTAATTGTTTGTGAAAAACTGTCATGTGATAAATATGGAGCTAAGAGACATATAATTTAGAGTGTAGTGAACACAAAATAATGTATGGGCATATGATAAATTTCTTCCACGTGGTAAGAGAAAGGAACCGTTGCTGCATAATGTCACTCTGGAGAGCCATCTCTGTGAAAGTGTGGATACGACATTTTAGTCTAGGTTTATGTGAGAAGCAGTTACAATATTTTGTATTGAAGTAAGCAACGCTTGTAGAAATGTCAATCACGAAACGAGAGAAATCACACAATTTTCTTCACACAATTTTCTTCACACATATTATATTTGTAAGAAGTATATGTTTCAATGACTAAGTCGTCATCCTCTGTGATACATGAGTATAACTAAATTAGAAATATAATTTTTGTGACATCTTGTTTTACAGTTTTATTGTAACTAAAATTATCTTACAAGTCAAGATCACAATTTATTTATAGGTATAGATTTGATGCCATTTATGTTCGCGCAGAGATGTATATTTTAATATATTTTTTAAATGGAGTTTCAAGAATAAAAAAAAATGTCTCAAATAAAAATTGTGCAGTCGTTATCCGTAAATAAATTGATTTGGTGTGTCACATTTATTTGTCCTATTTCCATTATATTTATTATTTTTTTAAAGTTAAAAATTGCTTACATTTATAAAAAATGAGTTTTAATATAAATGATTAAAAGCACATGTTAACAAATTTGGTCACACATAACTCTTATAATGGGTTTATTATTTAACATATGATTCCATAAAATAAATTTTATTTCAATCAGTATTTATTACTTTTACAAAGTTAAAAGTAATAAAAAGTACCAGTTTTATAAAGTCATTTAAAACTTATTTTCCCTCTTTTAACCCTACAGTCATTCTTTAATTATAAAACCTTTAAAGCTGCTATCTAAGTAAGCTTGAGACGATTCTAAAAAATCATTTTACACAAACACAATTTGAAAAGAGGAATTAGAAGGTACCTGGTTCTTGGAAAAAAATACTGATCTAAAATACTACTATTATGTATAAGTACTCTTATACAAGTACTATAAAACGTAATCATTAAATCTTAAGTCCAACGGGCCATCCGACATTGTTTCTCTTAGACTACTGATCATATAATATTAACACCTTTCGTTCATAACGTCTACGACGAATGATGCGGAATATTGTGAAAATGGAAAATTACTCAAACTTTTTCACAATCGTGCCCGTTTTAATGTATTTAGAAATAATATTTAACCCCAATCCAGGACAGGAATTTCAATCTGCAACCAAGATTGTACTGTCTACTATAAAGCACATGTCGTTCAAAATGTTAAGTGGCCGTCCACATGAGAACTTCCACAAAAAATACTTTGACATAGACATGATACTTCCCACAGTACTAATTTGGAAAAAAACATGTTTAGCTCATTGTTGTCATACAGACTTAGCAAACGGACAAAACGTTTCCCTTTATGTCAGAGTTTGTTCAACTTTATATTGAAGCTTAATGAATCACTGATATCGTTCATTAAGTAGAAAAGGAAGTGACTTTTGTTCTAGGGTAAATAGTAAACTTTTTGTAACTAAGAAGCAAATAGCTACCACATAACTCCAAATAAAAAAAAAAGTATACAATATAGGTTATAATAGTTATTCAAATCTCTTTGAATATTGTAATATTTATGAAGCAAGTCGACAAACGTTTCACGTTTGATTTATTTATTTAGCGATTAAATAAATTTTACATATAAATAATTCTAAAAATAAAATGTGTTAGAGTTCTTAGGTCCTATTTGAGCCTATAATAGCTCATTTTTGATCATTTATCAATCATAAAACGTCGATAATTACAAGGTCGAAAAATTAGTGTGAAACACCAAACGAAATTAACCCTCTATATGAGTCTTTCCCAGTATTAATATTATATAAATTATCATAATCATTAAATTTGATTATGTTAATTTTTTAATATTTATGTCTTCAAAAAAAATTTTTTATGACTTCTCATATAGATTTTCATCGGTGTGGTTTTCATTTTCTTAAATAATAGACTATTATTTGTTGAAACTATTTTGTATAGTATTGCCTAAATGGTTTAAGAACTACTTAATTCGCCTTGATATAGCCTTATTTTCAACGAGTAGGAGTTCCGTCATGTTGATATATCTGTTTTCAGGTCATCAGAGTATACAAAACTGTTTATCCTCTGTGGTATGTGAAGTCCCGTTCAGCCCAAACAGTAGAAACAACAAAAAAACTGCATTGTGGCTATTATTAAGGACGTAATTTTTCAAACTTTGTTCTACCAATTTCGTTAAAATTTTAGTGAAGTTCACAGAAAACCCTACCCCGTGAACATAATCGTTAGTAAAAAAATGTTACAGCTCATGGAATAATTATTGAAAATAATTAAATAAATCAAAAATTACCCTTGTCCGCCATCATTATATTTACAACCAATTTTAATAGACATATATTAGAAGTCTAATGTTTATTGAAGTCAACTACAGAACTCACATTAATGATAACACTTTTGTTAGACTTATTTGATTTGTTGATGGGTTATTGTAAAATTGTATTTGTAATGTTTTGCACCATTTATTTGAATTAAAATATAGCGTTACTTGAATTTAATGAAATAAAGAAACATTATCTACATTATTGGCAACGATTATATCTTGTCGGCCCTTCAACTTGCCCTACATTATTTTATAGCTCCACGAAGACTTCTTATCTTCTTTTGTGATAGGTCTACATAGTAAACATAAACTACTTTCACAGGCGAACCTTGGTATATTTACGTTATACTACAAGACCTCAAGCTATATTTCTAAAAGTTATATTTCAATATTACTCATATTTACCTAAAACTTCTCCGCATAAATAAATAAAAAACCAAACAAACTATAAACAATATCGCTAAAACTAAAAATCACACATTATGAAGGCTTACTTCAAGTACAAGATAATAATATAGGAAGTGCAATAATTACACTAAAAACGCAACCACAATGAATATAAACATTATAAAAAATTTTAACTAGTATTAGTATGAGATATTAATTTTATTTTTAGGTATTGATTAGCTTCTGCTACATTTTAACTAAATATGCAGAATTAGGAATAACATGTTCTCTATGGCAGCTTAGAATTTGAATGTTGTAATTTCCCTTATTGAGTAAAATAACGTTAGCTTCATTTTACGCATACTGACGAAGTATAAGAAATAATTTTAATTACTATTTAACAGAAAGCGAATGTTAATTGTATACTCCTTTGTGAAGTATAGATAAGTAGTGACGAACTGGAATTACATACAATTCCGGGTTATCAAATTTTAGGAATCCGTAATGACACATACAAAGCAGGGGGCGACGGGGTAATGTTGAAGTAAAACTTTTTTTTTTTTACAGACGGAGGTAATTATAAAAACAGCAGATTGTTTATTATTGATAGTAAGACTTAAGTAATTGTACTTTAACATGCGCTGGTCTTATAGAATTCATGAGTACAGAGAAAACGAGTTAACTGTTGAATATTTGCTTATCAATACTAAAATCAAATACAATTTGCATTGAAAATATTAACACGGTTGTCTTAAAATATTCCTATTAGTTCGAAATCTTATAAGGTTACTGAGTGACAATGGTGGTTCATTTCGTTAGTAAATAATTGTTACCGGATAACTTAAATTTCGTCTACTGACCTGGATTAAATTAACAATGCGCATAGAATTTTGTATGTTGGGAATACATATCTGTCTAAGTTTAAATACGGAAGGTTATAATATAGTTAGTCAATAGTAATAGTAATAAACATATTAAGAAAATCTATCTGGCAATACAACAACATATAGAGAAAATTTATTGGAGTGAGGTGTATATCCTTGAAAATGTAATTAGTTGTTATAACAAGTTCAATAATACTATAAACGAAAATGTACTCATGAATGCAGAAAAGAGATATATGCTTTGATAGCGTTGACCAATGGAAATTGTTAAACAGTCTTACTGGGAACAATAGTTCCTTACTGATAAACTACTTCTGATAAATATGTTGTCCTCCATTATTGCAACAAGACGAGCATATTTAGACGGCATCGTAAATGTATCTATCAAGACTCTGTCATGTCCACAGAGGATTTGTTCGACGTTTACATACTATGTCCCCATTGCAAGAAATATGTTCCTCTATGCCCTGTGCTCTAGCTTGGGTAACTCACTCTCATAAATCTCAAAGACCACAATCAGAACAATGTGAAAACCTATTAATCGAAGATCTATGGATTACTTGCGGTCACAAAATATCGTTCAACTTAACTAATCGATACTTTATACTTTTTAATTAGGAATGAAATATTACATTTGGAACAAAATGATGGTTTTTAAATAAGATGAAATGTCATAACCTGATTTGTAATAGTTATAATCAGTTCGATCTTTGCGCTTTATAAAGATGTTTTATCAGGATCAAGTTACTTAATAAATAACTCTTCCAATTCAGAGAGTTGTATTTACTCAACTCAATTTAAGTGATAGAAACTTGTAGAAATTATGCATTATTTAAAAAAAAGTTATGTAGTTTCAATAATATAATATACATAACGAATAACAATTAGAAATTACTATTACTAATAATTAAACACCGTAAAGTAATAGGCCCCTCCCTACACACAGTGCCTTATCTTGCCACCCTCTGGCTAATCTGGGTTATTTATAGATATATAACATGGGGATTTATCGAAAATCAAAGCTATAAATCAGTCAACGTAAATATCTCTTCATTATCACTGGATTAAAGTGCATTGACAAAGATAGATTGTAATTGAAAATCTTAGATGTATTTATTATTACTAGATATAAACTGTTTATTTGTGACTTCCATTTTGAATCCAGAATTATTGCAAAATTAGTAAATTTCTTTATGTATGTTGGTTTTTAAAATAATTATATCTAGATGTTTTAGGTATTATTGTGTATGAACCAAACTTACAGCTCAGTTTAAAAAGCTTAGATTTTCAAGAACCAAGTTGCGTCACCAAGAATTGACTAAACAAATCTTTAATCTTTAACGCCTTATCATGTTCCGAACACTGGCTTGAGATTAATATTTCTTCTTATTGTATAAATCTTTTATATTAGGGTGGTCTGAAAAACCAAATAATAGAAGAAACATTACATACATTAAAAACTAATTTTTGTTAATATTCAGTTTTTAAAATATTTTGTGTATAAAAAAAAAAGTTTCAATTATTTAAAACTTACAATGTTAGTTTTAAAAGCGAATACACCAATTTGTATATATAATAAACCTACTTATTATTTAAGTTTTGTAAAACCAGGTGACGATAAATCTTGTTTTCTTTTGTATAAACAAGTTATAATTTGATTGTTGTAGCTTCTGCATCACCGGTGATGGTGATATTTTCGTTGATTCGCGTTTGAGTTGACGTGTTCAAGTTTAATTTAAAATTTACAACACTTGTAAACTTTTATGAGTAATTCCAACACTTACGTATAGATAGTTTTACTTGATATGGAAACAAATTAATATGAAAATTTAATTTAATATTATTCACGTTTTCTACACAGTCTGCTGTGTTTAAAGATCTTATCGCTTTAAGATGACGTTTGCTAATAATCAGATTGTAAAAAAAAAATTATTGATAACAATTTATTCATTTATTCGGGTGCTATTCTCACAATATACTTTAGATTCAAAGTACACTACTAATTCATAAAAATGTCAACAGAAACCTTCCCAAGTTCCCTATTATTTATCAATTTAAGTTACTAAATAAATTATATTTATTTATAAACTATTTCAAAAAATTATTGTCAAATTATTTGTGAAACAATTTATAGTGGTCAATTTTATTTTAATTCTCGTTTTTTAAAAAAACATTCAGGCTACATTAGGTTTTTATTGTTGCATTTTTATATATTATAATTTAATATAATTATTAATTAAAATTATTCATAATTTAATATTGTAATAATAAATATGTGTGTATATTTTGAAATAACACATTGTTGTAAAGATTAAGGAAAAAATAATGCAAAAACTAAATATATAAGTTAAGTCATGAAAACATAGAAATGCTAAAAGGGCAATTTTTCAATAGAAATAGTGAAGTTGCTTCTCTTTTTTTCCATAAAAACCAAAAGAGCTTGGATACACACTTTACTTCGGGCACTTCTACAGACACTAAGAACACTATAACCAGCATGTGATATTTCATTGATAAATCTAGATTTTTGTGAAACGACTTTTGTAAATCACTATAATTGAACTATATGATGAACAAATTACAGTTAACTTCATAAATCGAATTACTTCCAATAATAATAGATTAAGCAATGAATAATCAGATAAAGTGATAACACCTAAAATTAGGAAACGGAGCTAGCAACATTTATTAAAGTAATTATAATATACAAATTTTAAAAACCTATATAATAAGGATTAATTAAGAACTTCTTGTTTTTTAAATGAACAACCTTCTAATGACATTTTATTTCTAAAAGTTTATAACTGATGAACCAGGACATAGAAGCAACTAATTTCATGAGATAAACCATAGTAAAAAAGACTGGTGTTTCTTCCTTATAATTCCCTTCTTAAAGGTACGGTAAGTCGAGTGAGCTAATATAGTTAACGTAAAAAAAAATTCAAACTGTATACTTGCAAAAGATTGAAGCTGGTCCTTGTTATTGAGATATAAGCTTTGTGAACACCGAACAAAAATAAAATCGGAGTGCCATGGAAATCGGTGCTCATAAATACATATTTCCTTTCTTTCAGATTACATCTCTAATTGGTATATGGATTGTTTTTGTTTAAGTGTGTATTTGTGCTTGTACTAATATAGAATTGTGAGTAATTGTTCACTTTCTCTCTGTGTTTGGAAAGGTAAATCAATGCTATTTTAATATTATTCTCAAACTTTTTTTTCCTAAGTACGTCCACATAATGTTTAATATTTCAGTAGACGACTAGTACACATGTCTATGTTAGTACTATTAATTTTCATTTGATGCTAATTTGCTTCTTTGTATTAATTTTTTTTTTTTTTTTTTTTTTTTTTTTCCTTTTTAGAAATAAATGTTATAAATGTGTATGTAAGATGAAAGGGGGTGAAGGAGCATGTATGTAGACAACAAAATATATTGGGTGAAGAAAAGCAACGAAAATAAAAAAAAAAAAAATTCCATGAAGTAACAATAAAAGTAATGTCCAACAAGACTATAAAAGGGAAAGAATCGAGGTTCATGTGGTTCTTTAATATTAGTATTTCTTGTGTTTGTCATAAAATGTACTTTTATGGATGTGGTATCTACAAAACGTTCTTGAATATGGATAAAATCTTGTAACAAGAATATGATTATATTATATTTGTTTTCACCAAATAATAACAATATTTCAAGAGTAAGTTATTTTTTTAAATAACGCAATGACTTGCTGTTTTGAGACTTTTTGTTGTCATAAAGACTAATGGATAAATGTAAAATGAATGAATGTTTTTGACAAACTTAGTTTATTTAAAGAATCAAATTCAATGACACAATACGTCAATTATATATATATATATATATATATATATATATATATATATATATATATATTATATAACGAAATAGAGGGCTCCCAAAAGGTCAGTGCTTGGCAGGCCATAAATTGTAAAGATTTGAAAGGGTTGACAGCTAGAAAAACTATTCTAACATTAGTCACAGATCTCAAGAAGTCAAATAAACCATTCCAAAAGTCAATGCCTTCAACCAAAAATGTTTGAAATGGACCAATGAAATAAATTTCTTCACTCCAGAATAACGTAAAAGAATTAAAATAAGCCAATGAAAGAAGAGGATAGGAAGAAAGCATTTTGAAATTACAACCTATATATAGGGGTGGAAGAGAAGCACAAGGGGTTCATTCATTTGCTTGTTACTGATTGAAGGAGGGACTTCCGGAGCAAGTGTTTCTTTAGTAGAAAAGAAGATCGATTGTGAAAGATTTAGCCGAGATCAAACGTCAAAATAAAATATTATCTGCGTCGTTTTTTTTATATATAAGTATTAATAATAATCTCCGAAGAAAAGTTTAAAAGATAATCGTCGTTATAAGTTTTAAAAAAATCATCGTCATAGAAGTGTGTGATAAATTGCGTCGTTATAATTGCGTGTTTGAACAGAAATAGTAATACAAAAAAATAAAGTAATCGTCGTCATGAAAGTGAGTGAGAAATAAGTGAAAGAAGAAAAGAAGTTCGTCGAAAAGATCAAGGCAAATCGATCCATCTACTGGCAGTCTACACGGAAACCATGTGCACGGAACCAGGAACAACGGAACCAGGAACATCGGAGCAGCGATAAAACTTCCAAACGATAAGTAAAAAACTAATGGACAATCTGAATTAAATAAACTACCACCAAATTTTATTTTATATGTAAATTATAGTCACCAAAGAACCTCACGAACCCGTAAAGAGAAATTAAATAACATGAAATTAATAGTACATTTCAGTTAGCCGGAGCATTTTATAATAATAAATTTAAAGTAAAAAATTTAAAAGTAAAAATATGATGCACTCTTATTTCTTTATTTAGGTTAAGACATGGTAGAATTAGAATTTTATTGTAACTATGTACTTAGAATAAGTAGTAGGTTAAGACGTTAGTGTATAAGTATAAGAGAGTGCATAAGAGTTGGACAATAATTGATTTTATATTGTAAAAGATTTTAAAACTTAATTTTATAAATAAATTAATTAATGAAAATTAAAATATAATTGTGTCCAAGAAATTTGTTATAATATATATATATATATATATACTTCTTTTGTTTAAAATTAAACACGATTTCAAGTAAATTATTAAATTAAATATTTAAAGTTACACCTTGTCCTTTCAAAATCCTACAATGATATTTTACTCAAATAGTTATGAGGTGTAAAACGAATCGATACTAAGGTGATTACGAATTGGCCTAAGATTATGAGTAAATGAGTTTTAAAATGTATTCTTATAAGTTAGTGTGTATGCATTCTTCAAAACGATTTTATCAAATATTGAATATTCATGATTTCATCAAATATGACTTTAAGAATGAAAAATAGTATTTTGTTTTTTGTTTGTTTATTATAAGCTGTTCATTTTTTAACGTCATTCTTAAAGTAATAAAACTTTCCCCGATAATACTCATACACAATTTGTCTATGATCACGTTGCCAAAGTATATAATCATTTGAATATTTAAATTCTTGCTTTTAGTATATCCCTTTGGAACGTTCGTAATGAAAGAGAGGACTTTGTTCTTAAGAAACAAGAAGAAAGATATATCTAGATTTATAATAATTGTTCAATATCCCATACTAAGGAAAATGTTTCAAATTTTTAATACATTTTAACTAAAACTTCAGAAAAACTTAAATAAAAACAACTATAAAACATTCATTTTTATACTTAAAAAACATAAATTTAATATGTTCTTTACATATGTAGAAAAATGTTTTTTTTTTAATGAACCTCTAAATAAAAGTAAATTCGAAATGTAAAGTAAATATAATTTGGTGTTACACAAATTCATAAATAGTAAAATGTAACCATAGTTTAAAAAAGGAAAAATAATGTGTATTCTAGCTTGTGTTTATAAATAAACATAGATTTTAAAAATGGGGTTTAGAAATATTCATTCATACTAAATATTGAATATTGTGGGTAAATATTCATTGATATTGGTGCTTTCTCCATGTACATAACTCTTCATAAAACATCTATTCTGACTAAAATAAAATCTATATATTAACCTTAAAGTTTAAATTAATTGATTCATTTATTAGAGTGTTAGTTTATATGTAGACAATAAAATAAAAATTTGTGGTTTTGCTATAAAAATTTGAGAAAATCCTCGTGCCAGTTAAATGATATTCCAACAACTATGTTACTATATCCTTTTCCTTTTCAAAATGTAGTCAAGTAACTTAAAATACAACTAAACTCTTGTTTATAATAACAACAATTATTATAATTATAATTATAGAGTTACAGTTTTTAAATGTGTTCAGTATTTATTAATAACGTTAAAAATCAATTAATTTAATTATTTTAAATAATTAACTTAAGAACATTTCGGAACATCCTAAAACGTGGTAAATACTGGTATACCAATAATTGTCCCCTATTGTTTTACTATCGATTACATCCTGATCCTTTCCGTTTCACTGCTAGAGATTAAAATAATATGAAATGGATATAATTGTACATACAATCGTTTACACTAATTGGACATTGCCCCAGGCATATGGTGCTTCCTTATTATCTGTAGGTTCTACATGAGCTAGAAGAATAACACATTTAAGGCTTAATGTGGTCATTGCTTTTTAAATGCATCTTCGTCTAGAATGATTCCTTACAACTTTACTCGTAATAGCACATTTATCAACTGTTTTCTAAACCGTTATCGACCCTATAAATATAAGCGCTTGAAATTCACTAAGTTCAATTGAGGCAAGGATTAAAAAATCTTTTGGTACTGTAGACTTAAGAGCTCCATTCTTACGAACTTGAACGATTACAGACAAAGAATAAGTCTCCGGGATCTCATACAAGGAGATTGGAACGGCTAGTCCAATGTGTATGTGATCAAAAGTTTACAATATAATCACTGCAATACTCTGGGAAAAGTGAGAGAATTCCAGAATTAGCAGTCTCATTTTCCATTAAGAAATAATAATGATTTTTTTTTTCAAATATTATTTCTTAGTTATGATTTGCAAATGTCTTTAAATGGAAATTTTTTGATGTATTAATTAGTTGATGTAATTATATGACCACTAATTGATCTAATTGATTGAGTGATAAATCATATTTTCTATTGACTGTCAATAAAACTAATATAATTTACAATCCAAACAAAACTGTGCTTCACATATTCAACCATATAATAGTAAGTTTAATATGAAATAATAACACGAAGATCCTGAAAATATTCTTCTAAATTATCTTAACTTTTTATCCCACTATTACTTACTCACTATTCTAAACTATAACTGAATGAACGTGTATATCATCATCCATTATGACCCAACTTATTCTAAGTTGTGGGCTTACCCCCCCCCCCCCACCACTACCAAGACCAGCACCACCATAGATGTATTTTATATTGTTTTTGATGAAAATAATGAACACATTACATACATTAACCTTAAAACTCGTCACAAAAAAGAAAAACAACAAAATTTTCCACAAGAAACAGTTTAAGTGTACAATACAAACACAACACGAAGTTTCAATTACTAGGTATTCATCCTCAGTTGTCTCACGTGCATACAGTTACGTGAGACAACTCCTGCCACTGAACCAGAACTGGAGAGACCAATACTTCACACAGGTAAGCAATACGGAAGTGTTGCTCAATAAATAGAATTTTCAACTTGTTATTTTGTCATTTTCCTAACTTATGACTTAGTATAGGAAAAGACTGATAATTGTAAAATAAATTGTAATTCCGTTATTGACTAAGACTTTTATTTTACGGTATGGTTTAAGTAAATCCAGAAACACTTTACATTTAACAACTTTCGTGCCGTCATAGACTGCACGCAAAGACGGCAGCAGTCGCACAAATGTTGATATGCTAGTATGAAAATCTATAAAATCCTAACAAACCATTAAAATAATGTGGTTCCTTTTATACAAATATTTACTTTTACATAGAAACAAATTTAATACACAATTTTTTTAATATGACAAAACTAATCTATTTCTTCTGTTTTTTTTTTCTACATGTATGTTCTTCTCCGTACAACAGAAATACCGATTGTATTGCGACAACAAGAATTAGTTAATATTCAATTAATCAAGAGGATAGTTTCAAAAAATAAAATAAAAAGAAAGAAAAATATTATTTTTTAGTATTTTACTGTGTAAATTTTTATGCTAATAATATATTAAAGACAAAATTGATATACCATTTAGTAATAACACATTTTAAAATTTAAATTTCGTTGAAATAACTCTAAAGTTCAGGAAAAAACTGAAACAAATAACATCAAACTAATTGATCAATAATAAAGTTATTCAAATTAGACAGATTATGCAGTATCAATCATGTTCACTTTTAAAATTAAATTAATCATTTACTCTCAAAATTAAAGGTAACACAAAACTATTGTGATCATTAAATTATTAAATTGTAGTTTAAAGAAGTAGTAGAAAATAATTGACAAACTATGTATAGAAATGGTGGGTTATATTTTTAGAGTACTTTTCTAGTATTATAAGTATTAGGATTACTATAGTAAGATATAGAGGTTACTCCTTGTGAACAAGTATTATAACCGTACTTGTGATTCTCCCTGATGATCTTGACCACCTTGCAAATTTCATAAATTCAGCTTCACTCATCTAGAGCACCAAAAGACCATATCTGCATACCAACCAAACATGTTTATAAATACAAAATATACTAATTACATATATTTCATAGAATTTGCAAACAGATACGATCGTCCTTGAAATAGGATTTAAAAAAAAAATAGGTCATAAGTCTTACCTATTATGTTTCGAGGATTTGATGTTAGAATTTGTTGATCACGTCTTGAGTTTTACTCTGTTCAGCCTCATAAAAGTTATTTCTTCGCTACACCAGGCCCATATTCTCCTTGCGTATCTATAATTTGTCTTATCATTCTGCCTTTCTTGATGCACTCGTACTTTTTTTTAAAAGTTACTTAAGTAATCAGCTACAAACGTTGAATCTGTTCTCGAGGTCTATGACTTCATCAAATCGTCTGTCTTCCCAATAATTCAAATTCATAGTAGCCCTTAACTCAATTTAAAAATGTTACATATGACAGTATATCGAGAGCAATATTATATCCTTTTTACGAGCACGGTAATTTACGAGGTATCAAACACCTATCTTAGGAGAGTCTGTTAAAGCTCTAGTTGAAGGCATCCTGGTTATATCATAAAATCACTTGTGTTAGGATTTTTTAATTAATATTAACTGTGCAATATGACTCTTACATTATGCAATATTAACTCTTACATTATGACTTCTAGCTCTTCTGCAAAGTAGTCATAGTGATCCTATGTTTCCCGGGGGATTTTAGTTCATGCTCATATTGATTTCAGATAACTTTTTACTTTCTCTAATTATTATCGTCATTACATCAATGTTAGCTGATCATAATGATCATACAGAAACCCTTGTCTTTCACTAGCATGTAGAATATTACATTTCCTTCGTGTTATTAACATGATATTTAAAGGCTACGACTAGAGAGTACGGTTAAAAATTAGTAACTAAAACATAGTTGATATATTTACAAGTTGTATGTTTTATAGTAAAGCTATTACAATTAAATTACTGTAGAAAGACTGATGAAACTCTTGGTTTAAATCATAAATAACATAACATAACTTTATATTAAAAATATAACGTTCTCATTAATCACCAGGACACAAAACCGTATTTTTCATGACTTATATTAAAACCGTTGCTGTCAGTTTGGATGTTTTATATTAACAGCATGTCTAAATTTTTTAATCCATCTCATCTAGCTCTGTCTGTGAGTATTAATATTATCATTGTAGTTTATATTGACATCAAGTATCATTATAATTATTATAATATCATAAAAATTAAGAAAACTATACTCTTAATAATAATAATACCCACGAACAGGGGGAGAAATACAGTTCTTCTCCAAATATAACCAGATTCAGTATAATCGAAAATAATCAAAACAATTTTGTTAAATATTATTATCCGTTTATTTAATCTGTATAAGTGCTAATCAACCATTTCGATAAACGCGTACATTATATATGGCCCTTTTCACATACTTCATTTTTGACAAACGCAAACACCCTTGTGTATTTAAACATTTTCCCTACAATTTATAGTATATTGGATAGTCTTCAGACTTTGACTCAAATGTAGAAATGCAGTGAAAATATAAGTTTGGAGATACTATAATTTATTTATATCAACAATTACTACGCTTACGTACTTATTAAGATTAAATATAATATGTTTAACGAGGCGAGAGACCGAATATAGAAACGTATATTCTAATCACAGTTGTTCTCTTTATATGTTTATATTTAACACTCTAATAAAAAAGGACAGCCTTTGTGAAACTGCACAGTTCCGTTTTTGTTTGAAATTAGTTGAACCTTTAGTTATGTAAAAAGAGGCCAAGCACCGATTTACTAGGAAGATAGTTGAATTTTATATTACAGTTGCGAGTTACTGACTCGTGCAGTATTATTTACAAATAAATACAAATTGTGGCCAAAATATGAGTTTAGAAAGTTTTTTCAAAGTGACATTAATTGTTGAACACAATGTTTAACATACTGCAGAACAACAAAAAGTAAATATTTGGAAAATTCTAAAAAGTGTCGGACAGAAATTAACTTCATACCTACAATTTAAACTCTAAACATCAACTTAGTCATTTACAATCTCCATTCAGTTCTAAATGATGTAAAATGAAGTGGACAACAATGATTGGCTCTTGCAAAAAAAAAAATCTTAAAAATTTAAATAACCCCCTAATTGGAATTGTTACCATTGTACAAACAACGAGACAATTTTTAACTGACACACTCCATCAGAAACTGCGACTAAGTCAAACAATCTAAAAGTATTCAAAATTGTTGAAAAATGACTTAATATTTTTCTATACGAACATTCCAACGGCTACTATTCACAGAATGTTGAATTAAAATTTGAAATCTAATTTAAACTAATCTAGCTAGTTTTAAAACAATCTTTACTAACATTATAGTACTTCGACGGTTGAATAAGGTCAATTTGTGAACCAAGATATACATTTTGTCGTTACAATAACTCCCAAAAAGTTAGGAAAAATAATACTAGTTTACTTTTAATTCCCCTGCAATTCGTCGTATAGACATGTCGTGGTACCAAAAATATATTAGGGTAGACTATTTATAAGGGACCTAAAAGTGAGAAAGAATAAAATTTTATTATTATTATGGCCATGTATGTAATGTAAACCACCTAAATTTTATAAGTAATTCCATTATATTTCCAGTACAGGTACCCAGCCTAATATAGATTTTTCTTCTATATATTATAACCGTTAAAATGACGTAACACAACAAACAAATATTTATAAATTCTATCTCTTAAATAAACTACATTTTACCCCAGTTTTAAACACCTTTCAATCTACTGTATACTTGAGCAAATAATACATTATAATTATGTCTTATTTACTGACATTTGCATGTTTTAATAAACCTATATCTTTAAACAAAAAGCTCTCAAGAAGCGTATATTCTACTAGTAGACACACTTGTTATATTTGTATGTTTATCTGAAATCTAATAAAAAACGGATGGCATTTGTTGAGATTTCTAAGAAAAATGTATTTACAACAAATTTAATAGCATTGTTTCCAATATATATATATATATCACAAAGATATACGTAAGCAGATTGTTTCAATCGTAAATGGATAATAAGAGCTAACATTATATACATAACTTACTTTGGCTTCTTTCGGGGATTTTACACTATGTACAGTTGAATATACTTGATTTAGACGATGGTTTCCACTTTGATATAAGCCATTGTTATTCATGAATCTAAACATAGATTTAAAAATTTATAATTATTATAGTGTAATCTGCCAGAACATTTTAAAATAGATAACCCCAGGTATACAAATGCACAACGTGGTGTAATCATTGATAAATTTTATTCAATAATAATCTTTAAAAGAATAACTGAACAATTTATTAGATGTTTCACTATAACTGTTACAATCTTAAGCTTTTCCTACCTCAACAAACTTTTCTTTACAATAATGCCGTAATAGCAAATTCCAATCTTAAAAAATAAGTTCTTAGGTGTATCAGAATTGTAAAACCAGAACACAAAATTTTTGAACTTGAAATGAACTTGGTATTCAAGTGCATGTTTCTTACTGGACGAGTCAGCTTCATTCTAAAAATAGCACTCAGGGGACGTGGACTTGATATTGGCCAATGTTGGAAAAAGATCAGTATATTTTAAGCGTAAACACTTTCATATTTTTAGTGATCAGTAAATAATTTTAATTCATTTGCATTTAATGGAAGGGGTTATTTTGGAATTCAAGAATAATATAGATAATTAGCATAGAATGTATAATATATTGTTTTAATATTTATTAGTGTACAACAATTCTACTGTAATCAAGAATCTATTTGTATTCACATTTAACCTGTAAAAATAATAAGTTTGAGACAGTTATCAGATTAAAACTATCTTACTTATTCGGCATCAATAGGCTGACTGATTTATTCATTACAATATTCATAATCCATTAGAAAAGTCTCTCCATGTAAATTTAAATTCCTCCATGTTGTTTATTGTGAATGGGAACATTACTACGCATGTCACTCTTCGTTCTCTCTACTATTCCAGTAAGTTTAATTCGTTGTAGTGACAATATTCACTGTGACAATATGTTTCGTATTTTAAAACAATAATTAGGTCGCTAAACAATTACCATTTTCTGTATTCCTATCCATATTATTAAGAGCTAAATGCATATAAAATAAGTTAATTTTCAACCTGGCAGTTAAAGCATTAATGCGTAAGGAAATGAACCAGTAGTCGCCAGTAAGTGTCTCAAAGCATTACGTAACAGGTCAATTTCGCTTTTAAGAAGCTTATATTTTAAGAGATATTAACCCCTGTTCCTTTTCAAGTATTACACATTACTTTAAAATTTAATCGTGTCTGTCTTTTATTAAATTATATTTAATCTACTACTCAATATGTTAACAATTCAGTTCATAACGTTTTTCAGGTGTAAATAGATGGAAAAAGGCTGGTAAACGAAGGTGAAATCGGACATTTTCAACTATAGTTGTCCCATATTGTTAAACTGTGCTACATTTGATTTCGAGACACAGGCTCAGTAGCAAATGCACCAAGATGCGACAAACACTAGAAACAAATTTCACAATGTTTCTGGTAGTTTTTTTATTAAACGTGTCAAAGTAGTTATGCAAATTTATACTTAAAACAAAATATAGCTTAATAAGTGGTTATATGGTGGTAGAGATTAAAATAATTAGATTATGTGCACTGAAATATACAGAAAAAATCGAAATGTTCAATATCCTCATAGCAGCGAAAAACTATAACTCAAAAAGGATATAAGTGTCTCATGTATGTTTATATAACAACGAAGCTTAATTTCGTCTTTTAATATGCATACATTTTCAAACTAAAACTCGGTAAATACTGATAATTCAAGAGCAATTATTGAGTAGCCTACACTACATCTGAAACAAGGTGAAAAGGCTATGTTAAATATAAAAATTCCATTACATTATTGTATTACATATTGTATATTGGTAATTTAATACATTATGTTTTTGTTTTTTTTACCATATAACCATATATATATATATCCTAGTTAACCTAACATAACTTATTATACAATTGTGAATTTTTGTTTTAATTTGATCAATAGTTCAATATGTTTGTAGTAACGTATTACATCAACTGGCTACGATATCAGTTACATCAGACAAGTTTTCTTAGGATCATTATTATGTCACCGATTAGTACAATCAATGCAATTAATGGAGTAAAACTCCTCACTTAATGTAACCTCAAGAGTATGTAAAGGTTCTACCTGATAACGTATCATAAGCCAATGAAAGTCGCTTTATGAAAGTTGAATACCCAGCATAAGAGAACAACCAAATAATTTGTTGTTTCAAAACAACTTATGTAGCATCCAATAACAGTTATAGATACAGGAAACTACAACTTGAAATATTTTGTAGAAAAATATATTGCAAAGAGTGCACCCCCCCCACACACACACACATTTTGATTTTGTCTCTTTTTCATTGTGCATTGTTATTCCTTTTTCTAATTGTAACGTTATTTATTAATATTTAAATTTATGAATTAAATTGTACAATTTGTTTTGTACACTTACGTCTTAAAATATTTTATTAAACATATTTACTCATTATTAGAAAATAAATATATTATCAATCAGAAACAGATTATAAAATAGCTTCCGTATGTCACAAAAGAGTTATGTGTACTTGTTGTTATATAGAAAAGGTAAATCTGAGCAATAACTCGTGTACCATAAGTCACTTACTCTAAAAACTTAAAATTATAATGCATAATACAGTAGTGGAATTTGTGTTTTGGTCAACACAATCTTGTGCCGTAATTTGATGTCATAATGTCCATCTACGATGTTCAGAGTAAATTTTACCAACACCTCGTAAATTAAATTACTTCTGGAAATCTTTTTTTAAATTTGAAAATGGAGGAAAAAATAGATATTCATTATATTAAATCAATATTCAACTATATCCTAAGTTTAATTAAAAATATTTATGAAAAAATTTGCGTAGTTTACAATGTAATAGTAATCAAAGAAAATAAATAATTTCCATCATATTAATCATACAGATGTTTTTGATAAATTACTGTAACTAAAGTAGCATGGAAAAGGCACAGATATTCACACACGTCAAAAAAAAATATATAGAAGGTAAACAACGTCTTTGAGAAATCATTTGCACATCAATATTTACGTTGAAATTTTGTAATTTTTTAAACGTTCCTGGTATCATATTCTATTTTCTTTGCTGATCCTTGTTCTATAGTATGTCTAAAATACAACAATAAAAATAATAGAGAAGAGAAACTTATATTTACCTTTCACAAACAGTCAGCAAAATCTTAATATCTTTGTATTACTGTCTTTAAAATATCATTAGTCTGTCTGTATAGGTCAGTATCCATTTTTTTAAACTTCGTTCAGACAGACATAGTAATAAGTTTTCGGTTAATTTTTTTCATGGCAGGCACACTAAAATTAAATATAAACTTTTTGGGTCCTCTGAGATGCTTTCAGGCCCTCACAACTTAAATTTTGGGTCTTATAAACGTTAAAACCACAGTTTTTCATTTCACGAGTAGTTGAAACCGATATTTGAGCCACTTAAATCAAAAATTTTAGACTGTATTTGATATTTTTCTCGGAGCAAAGTCTTTACGTCTTTGTATAAAAGCAAAATTTGTAACTGTATAACGTTTACAAGGATTTTCATTTAAACCTTTTACCTTGTACGATTACATAGATAAATTAAAATAAATAATGTCAAGGTCACATAGATAAAATGCAAGAATCAGATTCTAACTGAACTTTCGTGAGATGTATCTACACTGTTAATAATCATAATTTTAAGTTTTTTCTAATTTGTATGCATTTCTCTCAACACTTGTCTTCCACATTCACGTTTTAAACTGGTTTTGAACATATTCTGCAGTTTAACTACATTATGATGGAGTAATAATTGTTTATTTTTGTTGATATTTACAAAATGTACATTTTTTGATATTCTATCCAAATTTATAATATATCGTGTACGATTACTTAAATTTACGTGCTAATCTCATTTTGAGAGACCCAATTTCACAGTAATTCATAGGGAAGCTTACTTTAAATACAAAGATTAATTTAAATGCCTTAAATGTAGTTGTAACAAAATGTGTATATTTTAGTACTGCACTTACACTGTCGGAAACTTTGTTTGTGATTTATACGAATAATTTTTCTCGGAAACCTATACTAAAAAATGTTTAAAGTCAAAATTGTGACTTTCTAATTTCCATTAAAAAACATTATTTTTATTGAAAAAATATTTTAACTATTACTCTGTTTCAGAAATATAAAATAAATAAGGTCGATCATAAGATAAATATTTATATATTGGTTTGAAAAAAAAAAGTTCTCGCCATACTAATTAACTACTTTTTAATTTCCTCTTTGAATAATGGTTGATAAGAAATCCGATAGAGAGCGCAAAAAAAATTAATTGCCTCAAAATCCCATAGAATGCACTCTTTTGAATCTTTTATTTGATTTACTATGGATAATTTAAATATATATTCAACATTTGAACACGCATTCCGGGTTTGCAACTAAATATATTTGTATAAAATGACTCCTATTGTTTCTATCAGGACGTAAATTGGATTGTTTGTAACTAAATATTCTTTCGACGGTTTCTATTGGGTTTTTGACTAGAATTTACTTGTATAAAAGTTAAAGGAACACAAATTATGAAAAAAAAAAGTTAAAAACTATTGAGTTGAGTACTATAAAATTTGTCCAAAAATGTCGACATTTCTGAGCACTCTAAAATATCAAAATCTAAATCAACAGATTTGAGTATTGTAAAATGGCTATAAAAGGAAAACATTTTAGAATACTACAATTTTCCAAAACAGGTCAACATTATTGAGTACTATAAAACGACAAAAAATGTATATTTGGAGTACTATAAGATATCAAAATATCAACAAAAAGCTTTAAATTTTGTTTTCAGGGTGCAAGGAAATTAAAAGCTTTAAAGTGGTGGTTTTGGACTTGTATAAGACCACAGAGTTTGTAAACTTTGGTCCTTAGGGGAAAAATTAATGAAAATGCTTCAAAATTTAGGATGTAAGTGCCCGAGAATTGAACAATTTTGGTTTTTAACAATTATGACTCATTACATGTAAGGTTTAAGGTCTAAATACGATATCGCAGGGTATAAATTTTGAATTTAAAGACTTATAATTGGGCCGAGAAATGAAAATAGGAAACCAAAATCTCATTGGTAAGTCTGTCTGTCTGTCTGAATAAAAAAATCCAAATTTGCATATTGACCCAGACTGCAATAAAAGTTAAAGTTATACAATAAACATTAAATAGCATTGAATCAATATAACTTGCAAAAAAATCGATTTGTAAGAAGATGAAATATCTGGTTATTTGACTTGGTTTTCAATTGAAGGATTAGTAAGATAAGTCAAAAATATTGGGTTAATTTTGTAACAAATAACTAATGTGTCTTATAGTGTAAATCAGGGTTTATAGTGTTAGAATTTCCAAAGTTATTTGCAGTTAGAGATGGAAACTTGGTCACTTACTACAATTCACTCCAGATTACCAGTTCTCTGTTAATGCAACCGTTTATAAATCTAAATAGTACGCAAATCTAAACTTTGTCATTTACTCATTTCTTCACTTTACAAATTAAAAATGAAACCAAGTTGGTGTCTTCCAAGTTTTCTATGCTATTTTAATAAATATCGAAAGAACAAAAATAATATGAAAATAACATTGCCATTAATGTTTTACTACCACAACTTGACTTTATAGATGATCTTATACTGATAGAAATGCATAAAATTATGATAACTTATAACATATTTCAATTTCAAATATCATAAATTATTGAGGCTATAAAACAATATTATGTCACTATTTTACCTGGTAAAGAATTTCAATTAATATAGAAATGAACATAGGGAATGTGTATTTAAGTTAAATTAAGATCAGCAAGATGTTAACAGAGAGGTACCAACAGAACTGGTAGAAGAGTTTTTTATTATGTTTGTTTAAGTTGTAATCGTTGGTTTTATCAAATGGTTTTAAATATTTTTATCTTACATTTTTTAAAATTGTTGAACATTTCAAATCTTTTATTGACTTGTAAGTATTATAATTACCCCACATCTTAAACGGGTTTGTCTTTGAGATAGATAAATTTAATTCATTTCTAATCAGTCTTCTTTTTGTAAATATTGATGTTGATTATAAGTTAGTTTATGTGTGAATTAAATTTGTAATACATAATCTTTTGTTCTAAATATTTTAGTTTTGTATATATTTCTTGGAAAACGTTGCCATATTTATTAATAGTTTGTCTATTTTGTTTTTAGATAGTGGCATTCAGGGTGTTTTTTACATGTTAATAAAGAACCTTACAGGAACTTATATGGAGGGATGTAATAAATAAATACAAGTAAAGTAAATAAATCAGCAATAATGAAGAAAATGATCCAACATATAAGTAAAACAGAGACAATTTCATGGAGATGATAACGAGTGAAATTATTTTTTTTTAAATAAGTTAGTATTAAGAAGTAATTGAGATAATCATTTTACATAATCAATTGCTCCGAATAAACACATTTTTTGAGAATATATTTAGCATGAGGTAAAGACAACACTAGAAAAGTTTTCTAATGGTCTGGCACACAGCTTATTTCGATATAAACAATCGAGGTCATTAATATTCATACTTCCAGGTATGCGGTACCATAGGGCTGAGCTGTTACCTACTGGGCTCTGCTCTGTTCACAGTCTTAAATATATATTTACTTATCACTAGTAAAGCGACTAGACTCCCAACTAAATAGCACATGTGAACAATTAGCCTCCATTGTGTTTGTTATGGAGTAAGAAAATCAATACTTAAAGTTGTGATTTTACATAAGAATCTTTTTATTTGGTCGGTTCGTTATTAAAGTTAAAAATAAATCATTACAAAAGAAGGGTATTACAATTATATAGATAGTAGTAAAATTATTGCCCAAGTCAATTAAAACTGAACAATTTATTTAGGCTATTGAATATTATGTATGTTTACAAGAATCTTATACATTTAAATATTGTTTCAACTCAATAACCTTCATCCATGTGGCTTTTCATTAAGTGACAAAAGTGAATCATTAATAAATAGTAATTAAAATTATTATTGAAGATTTATAATTTTAAAAATCAATATAACTTCATTATAAACCAGTATTTTGTTTATATAATTATTAAAGGACTGAATTATTAACGTGAAGAAATCAGCAGTTTGCTGTTAATTTAGTTGTGTATTAAAGATAATAAATAGGATGGACTCACTAAATACTATTTTAAAGGGAAATTTTAGACTTTTGCCATCATATATACATGTCATGTATCGAAAATTAAAATTGAAATGATCAAATTCTCTTGTAATATAAACAATTAGAGTGTGTAAATTAAAAAACAAAAAATAAGACACTACACTTTGTGTGTGCTCGAAATATCTCCAAAAATATATAAAAATTACAGGTAGATTGTAGTGATAATATCAAACACCATTATCAATAGAAAAGAAACATATAATTCAGATTACCTACTAAAAAGGAAAAGAAATTTCTAATTTTATATTTAAAGTTTACACTAACTTGAGGCACTAAATGGTAGAAAGATAAGTTATGGCTCGGTGTTAAATGGACATAATTCACAACCCGATTGTTCCCTCCTAAAAAAAATTGGCCCTGAAGACACCCTTAAAATAGTGTATACCAGTACACTCCAGAAACAATAAGAAATTATCATAAATTTAATTGTTATCAAATAATTTTCTTGTTACTTCCGACATTGAGGAATGAATTCCTTATTTATGTATAAATAAATGTACAGTTTTCTTTGCTCTATTGTGAACAAAGTTTTAATTGTGTAAACAAACGCTGGTTGCAAGGTAATGAAAGATATTTCCTACGCAGAGAGGACTCATCCCTCGGTGACACCACTGTAGGGTAGCATCGCCTTCCTCGCTGTAGACTATAATATAAAGGGTTGCCTTAAGCCCTGTACTTTAAATGTATTGTATGTCACTTATAAATTTTATAATGAGTAGTACCTCTCGCTTGTCGAAGCGTTATCCCACAATATCTCAATATCTCTCTACTTCAATGCATTTTATTCCATCCCAAAAAGCAGTGTCTTACCGGCCCTTACACCGAGCACTTGGATTCGCCCGCGATATTTCATTTTCTCGCATCAGATTCCCTTGAACTTCAAGTGTCTGTGACTGGTGAATTTGAATACACTAGTCTTTATTTTTAAGAATGGACGCAAGTACTTTAATATATATAACTGCTCTTTATTTTGGCGAAGAAATCCCGTTCCTTTTGTAAACAACCAGAGAGCACTTATCAACTCTCCGTATTCAGATATTGCGTTTTCTCTCAACATTGAAGTAGAGAAGTTGGAATTACTTGAAGCTATATTATAATATTAGCAGATTTCTTTCACAAAAAAGCCAAAAAGCAGTTATCATTTTATTGGATTCACCTCTTCCTGTTTCACTGTACATTTTAAATAATGTATTTCATAACAATGTTATTTTCTTCCTTAAATTGCAGTTATTATCCCAAGTTCTGTATAAAATGATTACAAAGCAGAAAGTAGTAGGACTGAATATTCCTTGAATGTGTCTTAAATTTTGAAACTAAATTCACTATTTGATGACCTGAAGTAAATTACGATTTAAGTGCCTTGCCTAAAGTTTTAAGATAATAAGGTTTTTTCTTTAAGAAGAGGTTTTTAAAGCACAAATATATCAAAGAGGGCTTTTAGAAGATAAAGATTGTACAAATCACTAATTCTCAAAACATCGACTGTGTCAATTCTTATTAAATGCAACGACTAATATAGAGCAATGAAAACAAGTGCAAAAGGTTACACTTTAATTAACGTTTGCTAGCAGAAATTACATAAATATGCAAGATTCACATTTGAAGTTTATCCGGGACAATAATAAAAATTATAACTTAACAAATACAGAGCTTCTTAGGAAAAGGCCGTATATAGAAAATAAATTCCAAATTAATCATAATATCTTTGGAATTGTAACCGATATTACGGGCTTCACCGAAGAACTAATCGTTAACCCGTGCCATATTTGTTAGTGATTATATGTTAACTAACTCATTAAAAATCAATAACTGTGCATCGGTTTATACCATATCATCAACACACTATTTCATCGATACAAGATAACAACTTTCTTCCGATTATCATCGGGAGTTTCACAATTAAATTTGACTACTCGATGAATGTAAGTATGATAACAATCAATATTGAGTTTTATAAAAGACATAATAGCAATCAATAATTAACTAGTAAATGGTTGTTTCCAAAATATCAGTAAAATACTATACTGATAATAAAACCAAACGTTTTACAGCTTATCCTTTTTTGTTTATTAACGACGTAAATACCACAGATTAGTATTATTGTGGAGTAATTATTATTGTATTATTATTGGAGTAATTTATTCACGCACTTTACATTAAAAGTACAAAATATTAATCAATCACTAAAACTCAGAATAACATTTTTTATATTTTATAAATTACACAAATTGATATCTGTTCAGATATTATACATTATTATTGAACTATAAAAAAGTAATTATCAACATTTTGTGCAAATTCATTGGTCGTAAGACGTAAAAATAATTACAATTCTAAAAAGTCCTTTTTGTATGACTTTAAATTTCTGATGAAACCTTCAAGTTCTTACTTGTGGAAAATATTCAATCAAAAGATTTGGTTGTTATTTTTTGTGTTTGGCTTACACTAGTTTGATTTTGAAATAAAACAAAGGATTGTGTAATTTTTCATTTGCGAATTATGATATGTTTTGTGTTTAACTATACTGACGTATTATCGTAACAGAAAAAAATTGCTATTAATAAAAAAAAATTATTTAAGAAACACCGTTTGTCATTTGCATAAATATCAAGTATAAATAAATGTCATAATACTAGAACGAGAAATATCGAGATTTATAAAATAGTCTTTTTCTCTGACGATTAGACTACTAAATTTTACGCTTTAGTCAATTATTTGATAATATTAATTTGTTTATGGAAATACATTACACCTAAAAAATACAAATCGTGTATTCTGTATCTAAATGTAAACACATTGTTATTACAAAGGTTACATTCAAATTATTTTATTTTTAGTCTTTAAATAATAAAAAAGGGTTACTTACCTGTATTTTTACTAAAACTAAATGTTCTTCTTTATTTATGTATTCATATTCGTACTTAAAATAAAAATATATACCTAATAAATAATCAAATAACCTTATACTGTTGCTATTTTGTTATATCTTTAGCGAATATAACAATTAATTTTAATGAAAACAGTGTAGCACCAAATGTTTTAAGAATTTATTTTCTGTCGTGTGCCATCAAGGGATTAACAAAAACAAAAACAAAATCATTACAAGTAAATCTTGTGGTATAATAAAATCAAAATAAGACAAGCATTGATAGGGAAAATATTTTTTTCTCTTGTGTTATATAACTAGAAACTTAAATATTTACCGAATGCTTTCAATTGAATAAACCTAGCAAATAAATCAAATGAATAGGTCACATCTATTTTATTTGATTGAAAGATTTCTATTTTGTATTGCAACGAGCACATACTTTAAAACGATCTAGATGTTTCTAAAACTTCTTTAAATTTTAATTAACTGTTAAATTTCCAACAACAATATAATGGTAATTAACTAAATTTCCACTCAACTGTACCAGAATGAGGCAGAATGATTAGTAATGAAAGGGTACAGTGACGTATTTTCCATTTTATCATATATGAAGTATAATCAAAATTGGGTTAGTGTAGTCATATTACATATGGATATCATTCCGATGTATTTAAAGTAACGTTCATCAAATCATTGTAATGTAAAACTATAAGCATATTATGTTTATTAATTAAAAATTTTGCATTATAATTTAGTTCAATATATATGGCTTATAAAAGTTAAATATAACGAGCTTCTCCGATTGTATCTTGAATTAAATGGTTAGATTTATGATTACCTTCAAAAATTTAATTGTATTTTAAATTAAAGCGACAACGTATATTTACACATTTATATTTGCAGACATTAATGTAAACAAGAGTACTTAGACATAACATGTCTTTTTACTGATATGAAAGGTTACAAATGACTACTAGCTTTAGAGAATTGAATTCAAAAACGAATACTTTAATAAACAAATAATTTTTAAAATACCATATTTATAAGCCAGATATTATAAAAAATCATACTAAATTAAACTCATTATTTATAAATAATGTCTAAGAGATTTTATAATATTGTGAGTTTACAATTTTAAGTTTTAGATAATAACAATATTATAAACACTTAAATAAATTAGACATTTGTGATTTCTAGTTTCAATTTATTGACGTTGTGAAACTTTATTTATCATGTATTGATCTTAAGAATCAAAGTATACATTTTTAAACAACCCCTTGAAAATTCTCTCTGGAGTTTCAGAACAGCTACATAATTATTTACAAAAAATACGATATAACTTTTTAAGGTATATCACATCTTTACCTACTCCATCCACCATGTATTTTAAATTCGTGTATTGTTTGACAAACGTCTTGTTAAGTATATTCTAGCGATTACTCAAATGACATATGTAATTTTTTTTTCTATCCCCGATTTTTAATTCATTGAATAAGGAAATCATTGGATTGTGGTTCAAAAAAAGTAAGATAAAATACTTTGCAGTATCCCCTGAAATACCTGGTTGTAGATTTTTCTTCGAACTTAATTATTTTATAGGCATAATTACAAATTAAGTCCCTAATACAAATTGGGCTTAAACCTTAATTAAAATTGAGAACATCTAATATTTGAATAGGAAATTCACTAAAAATAATCGTCATTAATAATTTTGTATTTCTGGAATTATTAAAATGATATTTCAGTCCACAATCCTAATTTCTTTCTTATGTTTCCGTTAAAATAATAATTAAAAGCTAAAGCGGTAAACATAAATTGAGAAAATAATATTAATTTATCTGATCTGAGGGCCATGTTATAATAAACATGGTTTTTAGAACATTAGATTAATTCCATTAAACTTGAAATATTTTGTGCTGGATTAGATTAATTTGGGATTTTTATTGGTCAAATTATATGCTTTATTAATTTTAAAATCTTGACTTTTTGGAAACTAAATATGTAAACATTTCCAGATGTTTCTAAAATTCCATATTTCAAATAAACTTCAAGCGGGTGGAATACAATTTATTTATTACATACGAGTACATTTATTTTATTAACTTTGAATATTCTACAAAATTCAAGTATCGATTCTCCCATCTTTTGTTATGTAAAGCAAAAAATAATATATCCAAAATTAGTTGTATGAAAATATGTTACATTTCTAAAATTTAATAAACCCAATGACTATAGACAGAACAAAATATTTAACACTATTTTAAAGAAACAGCATATTGTCTACAGGATATTTTCATTAATTATTAGAAGCTTTTGTATTCTGTAACTTTAAGCACTCTTGGTATCATGGTAGGTGATTTTACAGTAGACTGCTTGTGATATATTGTGTAGAAACATCAGTTGCAGATGTAAGTTATCAAAGTGTAGCCAACTACTAAAACAGTTAGAGTAACATGACAGAATCAAGTGTCAGATACATTACTTGCCATTACAGTTATTGAGTGTGATCCTCCATTGATTAATAACAATCCAAAACTCAGAATTGTTTAATTTATCTTCAAGATAAAGAACCAAAAGAATGTATTTAGAAGATCCAATATTTATTCCATAATTTGTAGCTCTTTTCCAAACCAATTAAACAAAATCACACACATTTTGGAAACAGATATCTTTGTTCACATGTTTAGTTATTATACAAAGACGTTCAACATTCACATCTCGAAAACCATATAAATGATAAAGTGTTCCATAAAATTTTAAAACCTATAACTATAAACAGCTGACTTGTGTTTAGAATTACTGACTGATTTATCAAAATTCTCAACCTAAATGTTAGCGGTACACCAAATATACTTCCTGAGAACCCGCTTCCACTAATTGTTATTTTAGGTTGCATTTTATAGAAAAGGTTTCGTTAAAACTGCAGGCTAATGGGTTGTTCAAAGTCGTTTATGACGTTTAATGGTAAGACTTTTTTGTACCGAAATTGTCCATATAAAATGTTTATATTAGGTATCCTAAATGACCGTTGTTGATTAACATACTAATAAATATAGATTTATATACAGTACTTGCTACAACAATTATATTAAAATAGAAAATTATTTTTGGTCGTATGAAGCACTTCAAAAGAGCCTATTTTTAAACACCTGCATTAAGAACAAAATAACATTGTTATTATTTCTTAAATGATGTTTATATGCTCATACGTGTATTTATTTTAAATAAACTATGTATGTATTGTTCACAATTTTAATTGATTTATTCTCAAAAAATTGTCAAACATAAATACACAAAATATTGTACTATTAATATTATAAGAACCGATTTCAAGTATTATCCTTATTTAAACGCAGGATATATTAACCCTAATTAATAAACATTAATTCAACAATGCGTAAATAATTGATTTTTCCCCCCGCAAGAATCATATCTTTATTCTGTTAAAGGGCTCAGTGGGGAGTAAAACTTGATATAATATTTCATGATAAACTATCATAAATGAGGAGCATCATTTAGACATTTATTATTTTAATTTTTTAAATCCAACTCCCAATATAATTATAAAATATTAATTTCGGAATATTTCTAATTATATCTGAGGAGTTACGTGTTACGATTCTATTATTAATAGTGGGATGATCACAAGAACGGAAGTCATAGCGTAATAAGATAAAATAAAAAGTCTAAGCTTGTGCTAAAACCACAATAATATAGAGACGTTAGTTTTATAAAGTTGAAATCTTTTAAGCGGTAGTTTAAATTGTACATACATACATATTTACGAGGGTGCAATTATAAGGGTCCTTGATTTTACCGACAGACATTAATAAAGAGAAATCAATTAAAACATTATCCTTCTTTTAATGACAATTGAATTTTTACTGTCACAACTATCAAAATCTCCTTTTTCATCTTATACTCCTCATATTTCTAATTGAATGGTTGAATTGCGTTGTATTCTTCAAATAAATCCTTATTTCATATTGTAATTGAATTTCTAATCCATATAATGTTTATTTAAAGATATTTAAGTCACCTTAGGTTCAAATTAAAAGGGGGGGAGACATGATATTTGACACTTTAGAATTGGCCTAGCACATAATAATTGTTTGGTCAAATAAACATAGCCTACATATTCGCAATCAGAATAAACTCTTGTTTTGTTTTAATAAAATAAATTCCACACATAAAATTAAAAAAACAAAAACAAATTTTCATCTCGATAGTTTTTGCCCCTAATTTAACAAATTCATTATATTTTCTTACTATTTACGCTCTGGAAGTTATATTGGTCCGTGTTTCTACTTAAACAAATCAAAGTTATCACTATTCCGTACGATTAAAACATTGAGTTTCGCTTTGGTTATATACATGAACACCAACTGTGGAGAGTTACATATCATCTTATCCGTGTAGACTAGTTACGAATAACAAACAAACGGATAGACACGTACTTGAGTTTATAAGGGTCCGTGTTTTTACTTAAACAAATCAAAGTTATCACTATTCCGTACAATTAAAACATTGAGTTTCGCTTTGGTTATATACATGAACACCAACTGTGGAAAGTTACATATCATCTTATCCGTGTAGACTAGTTACGACTAACAAACAAACGGGTAGACACGTACTTGAGTTTATAAGGATCCTTGTTTTTACTTAAACAAATCAAAGTTATCACTATTCTGTACGATTAAAACATTGAGTTTCCCTTTGGTTATATACATGAACACCAACTGTGGAGAGTTAAATATCATCTTATCCGTGTAGACTGGTTACGACTAACAAATAAACGGATAGAACCGTACTTGAGTTTATAAGGATCCTTGTTTTTACTTAAAATATTAAAAGCTGTGTTTACTCCGTAAGGATGAAACATTGAGTTGTTCTGTAGTTATATACTTGAACGTCAATTGTGGAGTGTTACCTTTCATCTTGTCTGTGTAAACTAGTTGCTACTAACAAACAGACGGATAGATAAGTACTTGAAGTTATAATTGTCCTTTACTTAAAATAATCAAAGTTATCATTTCTCCGTAGGAGTAAAACATTGAGTTTTGCTGTGGTTATATACTAGATCGTCAGCTGTGAAGAGTTACCTTTCATCTTGTCTGTGTAGACTAGTTGCTACTAACAAACAGACGGATAGATAAGTACTTGAAGTTATAATTGTCCTTATTTCTACTTAAAATAATCAAAGTTATCATTTCTCCGTACGAGTAAAACATTGAGTATTGCTGTGGTTATATACTAGATCGTCAACTGTGAAGAGTTACCTTTCATCTTGTCTGTGTAGACTAGTTGCTACTAACAAACAGACGGATAGATGAGTACTTGAAGTTATAATTGTCCTTAATTCTACTTAAAATAATCAAAGTTATCATTTCTCCGTACGAGTAAAACATTGAGTTTTGCTGTGGTTATATACTATTTATACTTGTATACTGCGGAGGCTTACTCAACTATAATCTGTTGGGCAAAGATGCAAACTAATAGAAGTTTGTGTGTTTCTGTATTACAAAATTAGTACAATAAGTGTGTATTTAAGAAAACCGTGAATAAATATGTATACCACTCCGGTCTTTTACGAGCACGGGACACCATTTTACCAATAATTCACTCTCATTTGAAAATTGCATGTGTCAAGATCACTCTTATCTCTTTTTGCTGTGTGTGCTTATGCTTAGAAGAATTTATTAGATTATTTTAATCAGCAAATCGTTGTTGTGCAAATATCGGTTATTTGTTATTGAATTTTCAAACACTACATACTTTCTATGAAACCGGAAACATTAATGCGGATGTTAATACTTTTTTCATGTTCAGCGGTTATCAATGTGTAATGATTTAGATGTTACTCAATTTTTATTAGTCTTTATACAAACAGATGACATTGTTTATATTCCATTTAGAATTGCAATTTGGTAAGTATAATACTAAGCTTATCTATGTAAGTAATAAAAAAAGACTAACGAAAATAATATAAAACATTCAGACATTTAGATTCAACATGGTTTATGTTACCTGTTGAAACCACCATAAGCGTAATTGAGTCAGGATTTTCTTGTTTTAAAATATATTAATATCTGATACTCATTTAGTTGAAAAACTATATCATACAATTTTGGAATGGAAGACTGGTTGGACTCATTATTAAATTGTTAATTATTAACTGTTAAATTATTACTTAATAATTTTAATGTCACTTAAATGAGCCAGATAAAAACCAACATGAGATGCAACGAGCAGTATTCCAGTATAAAAACAATTTAACAAAAGTAAAATGTTACATAATTTAGTGTTTGCCTGACTAGTAGAAATAAACTTCTATCTTTCATTTCATCTGTTACGCATTAACCAAACTATAATACCATAGATTCTAGATTTAGAAGTTGGAGAACATTATCTTTTTGCGGGTGCGTTTCCATTGAGCAGGTAGAAAAGGTTAAATATTTGGGGCTGATTGTTGACTCTAGGCTCACTTGGAATCATCATATTCATTTCGTAAAAGATAAATTTTAAAATATTTTAGAATGTTTAATATGCTTATATATGTATTAAAAGCAAGTTACTTAAGACTATTAGAATGTATACTTATACTTTCTAAATAAAAATATGAACTTACAATTTGGGAATGAGTATATTTATATAAAAAAACCAGCAATAATACTGCAGAAGAATTTTTCTTATTTAAAAAATAGCATACAGTACATCTTTTAAGACTCTTTAGACATAGGACAACATGTGTAACTAACCTAATTAATACAAAATAATGTAAAAATAATGTATTTTATAAGCGAAATTTAGAGTTTTTCTATAATGATTTTTATAAAATTACGTTATTTAATAACTGTTCTCGGTACCGCACAAACTATATTGGAAGTAAAGAATCATAAGAAAAGTTTTACAAATATATACAAATTCAATTGGACTGATTGAATTAAATTTGTACTACACCAAATATAAATATGAATAACTACTAAATACCATATATCATTAAAAAATAGTTCAATGAAATTATAAAATTCATATTTCTCATATCAGTCATTTTCGATATTAACATAGCTCTACAGTGTAATGGCTAGTTGATTGACCAAATATTATTGAAATAACCCGATTCCGTTTGATAAATCCGCGATGAATCTTGTTTTCCGAATTTTAAGATATCTGTTGTGGTTTTAAATTGGAGGTCAAACATTATACTCGTATTTTTCTGATGTTGTAGACTTCATTTTTTAAGCAATAAATGTTGATTGTCCCCTTCAAGACTTAGATATTTTGGCCTTTGTTTCAATGGAGATGATTAAATAGAATTTGTGTAATAGCAATTATTTTTATTTCTGATACAAAGAGAATAGAAACCCAACTTATAAACTACACATTGATAGCAAATAGTTATGTGTAATTCTATTAATTTAAATATTGTCGTTCTTATCTTTTTTAATGAAAAATTTGGTAATGATATGCATAATTCGAAAAATAAAATTCTTTATCTTCTAAAAGAACAAAAACACAAACGGACATTGTAAGGCAAAGAACACACTTTTATTGATTTTTCACTAATGTAGCTGCCACGTTTATAAATAAAATCGTAAATATAACGCTTCGAAATAAACTCCAATTAGAAGACTATTGTATGGTGGTTCTGAACAGAAAAAAATTTATAAAACACATTTTATATATAACGTTAGTCAAACTGTCAAAATCATTTATAGTTAATAAACAAATCTATGTTGGAAAAAAATTTCAAATATAATTTTTTTAAATACGTATAAAATGGCATTGAAAATAATTTTCAGCATATTCAGGTTCAACTATAAATCATAAACAAAGCTCTGAGATAATGAAATGTCACAAATTAGTATAAACAAAACAAATAAAAGTGTTCCATATCATTTTAGAAACTGTCTTTTTTGTTATGAGCTTTGGATATTATATATGGTTTGCATGTATTATTATGAAATTGTGTGCTCTCCTTATCTTTATAATTGTTGATCAAACATTGCATAAACCTTCTAGTACACCTGTAATAGAAAAAAAAACTGATCGTGAATCTATTACGATGTCATTACGTAACACAAATATTTTTGACTATATTCAACTTTATTTCATAATTTAGAGAGATGGGTAAACACAATTTATAGCAGCTACATTTGCAAAACAACTCAATTTTGAGTTCAATTGAGCCCAAAAATGTTATTATATAAATGATATCTCTCTGTTATTTGTGCAATTTATTAACAATAGCGTAAATGAACGTTATTAAAATCACTTTTTGATCAATTAGGTGATTTTGTTCAAGTTTTTTTGTTTTTTTGAAGATTTAATTTATAATTACAAAAATGGAAAGTTACGATATTTTCAAAATCGTCTCTAAAAAAAAAATGTAGCGGTAATGAGGTTAAAAATGGGATATAGTTGCTAACTGTTTAATAATTGACATTTAGTAGTTATAGGTAATAAGCGCCTTAAAAAACCTTTGTACATTTTTAGTTATCTACATTAAATAATCTCTATATATCCAATCGTGTTCGCTTAAAAAACTACTGTATTGAAGACAAACATTTAAAAAAGAGGAACAATTTTTCTTTAATTCCCATCATCTCTCTGAATGTCAAAATTTCTTCAAAGATCGGTATAAATTCTTTTAATCCATCACTTGTAACGTTCTTTATCCCCGAAAATATAAATATATGATATGTATGTAATTGAGACTCTTTACTTTTTTCAACAATTCGTAGTACCAAATATTTTTTTTTATATATGTTTATACAATATGGCAACTATTTTTTTTTCTAAGAGATTATACTAAGAGCAAAATAATTGGAACTGATTTTGAGAAAATCGTAATTGGTTTATTTTAGTAGCGACCCCAAGTTAGTTTTGAGTTATAGAACACAAAAATTGTTTTAACTGAAATAAATCAATAATATGGCAAATATATTTCTACATATCAAATTTGATTTTAAATGACTGGACAACATTTTGTTTGAAAACAAAATACATATCAGAGACATTAGGACAGCAAGAGAAACATTTCAAACATATTTTTATTTATTTTTAATTTCACCCAGGAAACCTCTTATGGGATACACCCAAAAAAAATTGACGGAAATTTACTGGCCCAAAACATAACTGCCTCTTAACAGGTAGGAATTATAAATAGGAGTGGTCGGTCTCAGTAATAACTGTATGTTGGGTATATCCTAATGGTACATAGTGCCCCAGGAATAAAACAACAACTTTCCATGTTACATTGTCTATACTGTAATATCTTACTTCAGGCAAACTTTCTTTTAGTTTTATTAACATTAGTTCGTGAACATTCAAAAATTTGAATTTTCAACTTCTACAGGTTAAAGTTAGTTTCCCACATATAATCATTAATAATTATATCACATATTGCGATTAGATATTATTGACCATTTGAAATTTGTGTGTTTTATAAATGATAGTCTGACTGTTTTTGAACAAATTTTCATGTAGTACATTAGCTTATATTTACTGTTCGATAATAATATAATAAGATTGCAGAAGGCTGTAGTATATACGTTTTATTCTAGATATGATATATTTTAAATCATTACTCAAAGCATTAATAACAATATATTGCTTCAATTCTATTTGTTATAAATGGTTAGGTTATGTTAGTGTAGATAAAATTATATGAAAAAAAAGCGGGTTTTGGAATAATGTCCGTATATCGATTACCGAATGTGCTCTATATCTCAGACTAGATGAACGATAACCGAATTTGGTATGTTGATATAAATTAAAATTTGTTATTTACATATCTCAAAAAATAAGAGTAGATAAAAAAATATGAAAGAGGCTAATATTGAACTAATTTTACTGAGGTTTAAGCTATAAATATTTAAACAAAACGTATTGGATTATATCAGTTCAAAAACTATGGTTTGAAAGTTATCGATAAAAACAAAAACAACGATGGTTATAAATATTCAACCTTTAACGGCCTAAACAAAACGTTTTGGTTCAAATCTGTTCAAAAGGTAAGGTATTAAAGTTATCGATAAAAACCAAAACAACAATCAACCTTTTAGGGCCTAAACAAAACGTATTCGTTCATATCTGTTCAAAAGCAGGGTTTGTAAGTTATCGATAAAAACCAAATCATCGACGGTTATAAATTGTCAACCCTTAAGTGCCTAAACAAAACGTATTGGATGATATCTGTTGAAAAATTATGGTTTGTAAATTATCGATAAAAACCAAAACAACAACGGTTATAAATATTTAACCTTTAAGGGCCTACACTAAACGTATTTGTTGATATCTGTTTAAAAGCTATGGTTTGTAAGTTATCGATAAAAACCAAACACAACGGCGGTTATAAATATTTAGCATTTAAGGGCCAAAACAAAACATATTTGTTGATATCTGCTCAAAAACAATGGTTTGTAAGTTATCGATAAAAACCAAAAACAACGGCGGTTATAAATATTTACCCTTTAAGGGCCAAAACAAAACATATTTGTTGATATCTGCTCAAAAACAATGGTTTGTAAGTTATCGATAAAAACCAAAACAACGACGGTTATAAATATATAACCTTTAAGGGCCTACACTAAACGTATTTGTTGATATCTGTTATAAACCTCACAATGTTTCAATCGGCTCTACCCTTTCCATGGCAAAATACAAAAACGATTGTCGATCGAAGGCATTCAAAGATATTTGAATCAAATGTGGTTTACGAGTACAACTAGTATGTTGTACAAGTTCAGCAAGTTTTGTTGCTATTTAAAATAGTAAATTATATGGTTCAAAAACATCATTTAATTATTTATTTTTAATTTAAGGAAACATAAAAAAAATATATATTGCTCAGTAAGAATAATCAAGATTTGCGGATTTTCGTAACACTCTGTATACCCCACGTGACTTTTAAATTACTCTGTACATAGAGGATATAAATTTCTACACATTGGCGTTTGTTTCTTGTTTCTATATTTACTCACTCCAAAGATATTAAGTAGTACAGATATTTTTTGATAACTCAGAGGCTCACTTTAGTGACTAAGTTCTTAGTAATCTCTTTTATTATTTTTTTTTATTTATTTTTTTTTTTTTTGTATTTTCTTTCTGTAGTCTTGGGTTAGATCTGTTTCTTGTTACCTATCAGGTTTCTCACGAGCAAATGTTGTTCTTTTCTGAACCTGACGCCAATAGAGTGTTCTAGGACTAGAAGTCTCTATTTTTTGTCCTATTCTATAAGATGATAATAACCAAATGGTGTACTTCCTTTAATCAACAGGTAAAAATGGCAAGATTATTATTGTATTAAATTATTAAAACCAATGGTTATTTTGTTAAATACAATGGTATAATATTAAATACAATTTTGAAACTTATACAAAAACGTATATCCAACAAAACCTTATAATATGTGTCGGAGAGAGCAAAGGGTTCGTTCCTTGAGAAACCACAGAGCCGATTCCTAAAGTCCAATGTCGAATGTTACTTCACACAGGAACACGTAATATCGAAAGATATTATTTAAACCTCTAATTTAATTTTTGTTCTTGTTTTTAATGGCAAAAGAATCTATCAGTTAATCACCTTAAAAAATAAATGGGAAGGAAAAACTGTAACACAAAACCCGTAAAAATAAAATTTTCTAATAGCTTTAGGGTCGGAAAAGACCAACTGTTGGCCAATAGAAGAAAGATAGGGATCTATCCTAAAACTACGTGAATGTAGTTGTAAATGCAGTTAGGGTAGCATGGGTATAGTCATAGGAGACTTGAAAATTTTAATGACGTCAGAAATGAAGTAAAAATTTCATTAAGTTTGTAATCTATCAGGCTAAGTCAAATTTTACTTTCATAAACATTGTAGTATAGAGAGAGTTATGAGATAGTTCAAAAACCAGTGTTAAGTTTTTCTAAGAAATATTCGTTTGAGCTCATATGTGTCTACATAAATGGTTTTTGGAGTGCCGTCTACCTGTCTTTCATCTGTGTTACAAAAACCAAATTATTGTTAAAATGAACCTCTTATGAATCCAATAAATTTGATTATTCACCATCTTTTCAAAAGTAACTGGTTCTTCAGATATCAGAACACATATTGTGATAATATATGAAAACTAATAATAAAAAATTGTAAAATAAACTAATTAGAGTACGACATTCAGAAAAAAATGGAAAACCCCGAAAATGAATCGGTCATCATTTTAGTGTCAATCAAATAAGTTTTAAGCTTAGGGTGAATATATGGTTAGAAGTTAGTCAATACAAAAATGTCTTAAAAATACATTTCATTAAATCTATAAAAAAAATTATAATACTTTTCTTCATCAACATAACTACTACGTGTATAAAACTCAGTAATACTTATATCTCTTTTATTTTTTTCACTCACCTAAATAGAAGAGTGAAACTATTTTTGAGAGATAACTAATATTATTTTGTTGGTGGATATGAGAAAGTTTGTGCAATAATGTCGCACCGTTTATCTTACTTTATAACTTACTGTATACGTAGTACAAAGGAAGATATTTAATGGTGAAAAAATTCAATCTCAAGTGTTTTTTCTGATATATCTGTTTTGATTTCCAGTGAGTCAGAATAGCTGTTTTTGGAAATAATCTCCTTCCGGTGTTGGTGGAGTGTGGTTCTCTACAGCCCAAACGCGTGGACCGATTTTCCGGTGGCAATTATCGACTTTGTATCCAAAACGAGAATTTCAGCACTATTACCCCCCATCAAAAAGTGTCGTTTTACATAAACTTTAGTCTACTTTTAATTTGCGAAATTATTACTTAGATATGGTGTGTTCTTTTAGAATTGGCTATGGCATATGCTATGCATGGCATTGGCATTGGCTATGTAAACATATTGATTCAAGACGTATTTTATTACTGTGTTTTTACGTAGCCTCATTACATTAAATACACCCAAAACCATACATGAAAAGTAGGGTCGGGATAACTAATTAAATATGGGAAAGTTATCTTAGAATATTAATAAATTTCAATGATTTTCTAAAAATAAGTGGTAAATAATTATTTTCTAAATTCATACTTTCTTATATATACTTACTTTTTAACTTATATATACGGAGAAAATTGTATTTGCGCAGATAAATTATTCTAAAGATACACTAAACAAAACAGTTGTAGTGTTTAGAATGACGTGTCTGTCTGCGATTGTGCAGGTCAAATGAGTGTGCTTGTTTTGATTCAATTTGGTGTATGGATGTTGCGACCACATATAGATTTTTTTATTTTATGATACCTGCCATGAAAAATAAAGAATCATTCTGATTTAATCTTAGAAGAAAAAAGTGGTAAATGTAGCTTCTATGAACTCAAAAAAAGTTTGGCTTTACAATAATGTCGGTTTATAACTTATTGTTAAAAAACAAAAAAAAAGTGTATAAAAGAGTACTTTTAAAAAAAGCCATTCAGATATTTGTCAAATTGTGGTTGAAATGTGAAGATTATAGACCAAACCAAATAAAAATTAAAGTCCAATAAATAATAAGGGGTAAACCAAAATGAATCTTGACCACTGTCATTAAAACGAATCAAATATGATTTATGAATACGATGAGTTTACGGCATATGCGAATCCATATGGGGTTGAATTTGTACATATACAGGGTGTCAGTTTAGTAAGTAAACATCCTCTATAATTTTCTTTGTATTGATTATATGAACCTCCGGCGTATGGCATTTAGATATCTGGCACACCGATTTGACTGCTGTTATCTAGTGCTCCCCTTTCAAAAGAGGGCGAAAAGTTGGCTAAACTGAAATTTTCAAATGGTAAAGGAGGTCGAGCGACACCTTATTTTAAAAGAAATATTGAAAAGAAGATGATTAGAGAAAATAGAGTGAAAAATCTTACCTAGTTTAGAAATGGCGACCAAAAAACATACCAAATTAAAAACAAATGAGTTTGTACAACGGACTGTGTTATTCCCATTTTTAAAGTTAACTGCACAAAAAATGTGCATGGACCGTGATATGACATAAGTTGTGATGTTGTGACATTTTATAAAACTTTATCACTATATATAGGCCTAAACAGAAGTTTAAAGTGGTCGCCCGAATTTATGCTCACTTTTATTTTGAAGGTTATTAAATTGTTTCAATTATTATTATTATTGTTGTTTAAGCTTTTAATAGTAAAATAGACGGAGTTTGAAATGTTCCGTTTTAGCACTCTCCAGGAAATAATTAATACATATTAACAATAAAAATTTCCTTTAGAATAACAATAAATATGAATTATTTATAACTAATAAAAGTTAAAACTCACTATTTTGTATCTTATATATATCTTATAGTATATTGTATATAATGTATCTTAGAAAAATTTATGAGAGTTACAAAAATCGATGTTGTGTTTTATGTGTGTCTGTCTTCTGTCTATTCAAGCATATTTCTCAATCCCAAAGTAGTGTGTCTAATTGAAAATTGGGAATATTTAAACAACTAATTCGCATTTTGTTTTTTTACTGTATTTCGGGACGTTCATACACAATATATTTTTCTTAATTAAATCTTCGAATTTTTATCAAATTTAGTTGAATGTGTCTAAGGACTAATTTAAAACCAAAAAAACAGAGTAGAGTTTCAGAGTCAACTAGTTTCGTTCCAATTTTGGTAAAACCTTATAAAAAAAGTCCCAAAGCAATGTGATTGTATAGTAACATCAGTGGTAATAAATATTTCGAAAAAAAACGGAAAGTTAGCCTTCGTTACTGTCAATAATAACTATTAATTTTAAGTCAAAACAATGTATTCTTCAAACAAGATTAGATCACATCAATATTTCGATTTATTGTTATTGCTTTATGTTGATGAGGAGATGATCCTTCTATACCAACTTGCATTCAATACAAAATACAAGGTGCGTAACTACTACATATTCATTTTTTGTTCTCACTTCTAAGTCTTATTTCAGGACCTATGGACATTTTGGGGACAAATTGAAAAATAAATATTATTTTTGATTGGTATTTCATTTTGTAGAAGGGTGCGTGATAAAGATAGAAACAACATTTATACACTGTTTTTCACATTTTCCTGTTCTCCAATAAAGTACCTGTCTCATCGATTTCACTATGACCCTACTTATTACTTTTTTATAGCTATTTAAAATAACGGTTATTTAGAGCAATATAAAGATTTTAAGTTAATTCCTACATTTTGTTTAAACAAATAAAATTATCTGAAAGAAGTTATCTTCTTTTTTTAACCACACGCTATAACTTAGTAATAAACTTTGAATTATAAAATGTTTACTGCTTGTCAAATATGGAAATGGAAATGTTATACATCGCAGAGTTATGATGAAATAAACGTTGCTTAATATTTCTCACTGACACATATTTATAGTTATTAAAAACAAATCATATTTTGAATCTTTTCATCTAGATACAATGATGAAAATATATATGTCCCTTGGCTTACGTCACTGATATTTATGGCAGAGTTCTATAAATTATTCTCAGTTAATTGCTCAAACACGTTTTCTAACGTCACAGTAATACATTGAATACATTGCAAAATAACTACACAAACTATACATATAATGATAATGAAATATGTTATTGTTAATTGTATTATATCTAACTATAAATTGTGAGGAGACTTGGCAGTGATTTTATCGTAATATAGGCTCTCATGAAGTTATTTTCACCAATCAGAATCCTCTATTTTGTCACGATACTCTTGGATTGATTTCAACGACATTTAACTTGCCACGTCAAGTGTTCCGACTTGCAACCCAGCCTTCCCCTATCTTCACGGTAATTTTACTCACCATCTTGTGACCTCTCTATCCCACCTGACGCCACACGTTACATGTCGCACTCGGATCTAAATCACAATGTAATGATTCAAAGTTAAGCTAAACTCATTTCACAAATTGAAGAGAATTGAATTACTAGTATGAATTACATTGACGATGTGACTGTAAAAAGGAGGAAATATGTGAACCCACACACACACACACACACACACCCACACAACCCCCCCCACACACAAAACACACACACACACACGCGCGCACACACACACACACACACACACACACACACACACACACACACACAAAGATTTATCAGCGGAAGTGAATCATTTTGCTCTCTGTGCAGTCCGGTAGAGTTTATAAATGTCAGGTAATTAAAGAGAATACGAATTTATCTTAACCTGTGAAAGTGACACACAATAGTGAAATTAAATCTATTGCTTCAGTTTCCTGATTTTATTATTTAGTGTTGTTAACAAATTTCAATACTCTGTTAACAGTATGTGTCCAAGTGAGTGACACATAAATGAGAACTAAGTGGTAGGAAATTAAATGAAAGCCAATTTTTTCAGGTTATATACTATTACGTTCATGCAGAACGTTGTATTTACCATCTGTCCTCTTTTCACGTAGTTGCCCTTTTCTCCGCTGGGCGGCGACTCCGTACAGTATCTACAGTTAGTAGGTAAAAGCCATGTCTGCCAACTGATCAGCTGTTCTTATCTCATCCGTTATTTTAGCTTGATTTTTCTAGAAAGGTCGGGCATTAGCCTTCTACAAACTAATCTGTTAAGACTAGCTTGTAAGATCACCGCGAAGTATTAGCTATGTCGTGACTTTTTCTTAATTAATTTAGTCGCAAGTCTTACAACTGTGCGTCGCTAATTAACATGCCTTTGTTATAAGTCCTTTCTTCAGAATACCAGTTTTCACTGGTGCAAGTACTAGACATAAATGCAACAACTACTTATGTTCTGCTGTTAAAGCCAACCATCAACATGCAGTTTTACTAAATACTTTTCTGCGACAGTGCTCTTATTTATGTAGCTATGAACCAAAAATTTATAAATTTCTTAAAAAAATCTGCAGTGGACTTTATAAGGAACTTTGAATAGGCTGTGTTCTTGTATTTTTTGTGATAAAATTAATAATATATAAAATATGTCTTTTGTATTTAATAAAATTGGGAGGAGCAGCTATAGCATATTTTGGACCTCAGCCCTAAGGGCTCTATATTAGGAATTTTATATATATATTTTTTTAAATAGAGAGACGTCTCATAATTCTTTATTTTTATTTATTTAATTATATTTAGCTTTACAGTTTATTAACGACATAAAGGTTAATTATTAAACAAATCCATGGTATTACATGTTAATATTTTTGTAATCTTGTTTAATCAATTTTGTATGAATTCGGTAATCATTGCTAAAGGGGAGGGTTTTTGATTTTATTTTGGGGAGGGATTTTAAATTCAAATTAAATTTATATATTTAAATTTTGTAATCTGATGTTTTCCTTTTGTACTTAAGGGCGTATAATTAATTTGTCTTTGCTTATCAATTAAGCGCGTATAAATCTTTTACTTAATCTTGGTTAGTAAACCTAAATTTATATCTAGTTCTTTGGTTTATTGACTTAACCTCTAGGTATCTTATGAATTATTGTGAGTGATCGGCTGAAACATTTCTACTTTGGTTTTTTTTTTTTTACTTTAAAGGTAAGTTTTGAACATGACCAATCTATGTGGCCCAGTATAGCTTCCGTTTTCCTTATTTATTCGTTTTGTAAGATTGGTACATGTTTTCTGGTAGCAGAGCGTGGTTTGTTTTCGTCCATTTAAAATTTGTCTAGCTGGTCAGTTCTCAGATAGGCCTAACTTAAAAATAGCTTATTGGTCACACTCTGTGATTACGGTTTGTTTATCTTGTTTAAAATTTGGTTTGGTGGTAACTCAATGGTCTTTGTTTCTCGTGTGCTGCCAACATATACTTCATTCGTCGCGCCTTTCTATACAACGACATTTTTCATAAACCTATCTGTTTTTTGATGAAACTTTAAAAAAAATTTTTTCTTTTTCTTTTTTTTTACAATTTAAGATATATCCAAGCAGAGACAAATAAAAAACAAAAAATACAAAAAACTACAAAATCCAAAAAAAAAATAAATAAAATTTATAAAATCCAAAAATAGATAAAAACTTAACAAAAATTCAAAAAAATTACAAAATTTCTCTCTGTTTGTATCTGTCTTTAATACTCATTTTTTTTATTTATATACACATAGCTTATTCTTTTCCAAATTATCACATGGCTTTCTTTTCTTTTAATTTAAAAACATGTCAGACCTACACCAGATAATATATCATCTTAGGAAGCCAGAACTTTCTTTTGAGGTAATGGTGCAGAGGAGGCGGTCTTGGCACTGTAAGGACGAAGCGGCCCAGTTTGCGAGGCCTACTTCAGGCAGGTTCTGAGCCTTGTGCAAATAAAATTACTGTTGATAATATTGAGGAGCAGTTAGACCTGGCTCAGGAATCTCTTGACGACTTACAAGATAAATTTGCAGATTTAAATTCTAGTCAAAATCTAGAGTTAGTTAGATTCAATACAAGGCTAGAACTGTTTGAAGCTAGGCTGAGCCTATTAACAACCGGTCTAAATAATTTAAAATTAAATACCACTGAGCATAATGCGGAGTGTAATCGCATGTTAGCATCTCTCCAAATGCTTAAATTAAATTTTCAGTCGCTCTCTGCAGACAATTTAAATATCTCTGTAGTTTCTACGCAGTCCTCAGTGTCGAGCCAAATCAACGTGGCCACAGTTTCCACCATTCCTATTTTGAATTTACCGTCGACCTAAGGAAATTTGCTACATTCAGGCTCTGTACCTGCTCCCGTTATTTTAGGTCAGGAGTACTCTACTCCTGAAATTGTTTATGGTAAACTCAGCCATCCGGCTGAAAAGTTGATATCAACTTTGCCTATAACAGACGGTTTCGATTAGGCGAAACTGATTAAATTCATTAAAATCGCCTTATCTTTATGCAAAATTTATCCAGACATTAGAAGAAATATTTTAAGTATCCTTATGCCTTATGCAAAGGAACCGTTAAGCTCGTGCTTATGTAAACATACGACGTTTCGCGCCTTCCATAGAGAAGCTCTAAATAGTTTTATTCCTGCTAAACGTCGGAACACTTTGGAGCAGGATCTCTTCTTTAGACCTCAAGGTTTGGGAGAGACCCTGCACCATTTTGTCTCCGAAGGAAGCAGCGCAGGTGCTTCTGGTAGACAAAAATGAAGCTGAAATTACCCAGGTTATTGTGGATGCTCTCTCGCCGGAGGTGCGAAACTGTCTGGTTTTCGCTAAGAGGCCTGTTAACTTTAATGACTTGGACACCATCTGTGCCCAAGTCAATAATACCTTATACACAGATCAAGAAAGATTGTCAACCGAAAAAAGTTTCTTTAGGTTGGAACCCGAGTTTAGACCCATAAGGTCACCTGTCACTTGTTATAATTGTGGCCGAAGAGGTCATACAAGCCCACAGTGTAGGCAGTATCCAAATCGTAGAGCACAGAATCAACACAATTTTTCTTCTCATCCAAAAAACGACTCAAGGGAAATTAGTCGTTTTTCCAATCAAAGCTCCTACCATAAGAAACGACTATAGCCATATTAAATTTTATCAAGCTTTTTTTAAGCCTGCACATTTAAATAAAACCATACCACGTAAGTCACCTCTTTTAAATAATTCAGTTCAGTCTCAATCTAAACCAGGGATTATACACAATCAGAATAGGTCCAAGTTATATTCTGAACATGAGAGTAACCTCTCAACACCCACTAAAGCTCGTCACTTTTCAAATTTTAAACAGGGATTAGTTGCACCTTTTTACTTAAGGCCCACGTGCCTCTACTGTAAAACAACTGGTCACTATAACTGGGAGTGCCCTTCTTTCAATCAGTGTAGAAATAAGATCAGTAGCTTTTCTCCTTTAGCCAATAGTTCTCTTACGAGAAAAACATATAAGTGTTTAAAATCCAAAGGTTTGAGCAACAAGATTCTACCTCTTGTTGAAATGAATTTTAAAAATTTTAAGGCTAACGCTTTGTTAGACTCTGGCTCACTCAGAAGCATCATGTCTTCTGATTTTTTGAACATTTAAAATCCTTAAATGTAGTCAAAGAAATTCAAGAGGTAAAATCGGAGTGCCTCACCGCAAACGGAGAAAGGCTAGGGATCAATCTAGCGTGTAAAGTTCATATTAAAATACAGCACTGTAGCTGGAATTTTGAAATTTTAGTGGCACCTCAGCTGTCGTGTCCTCTCATCCTAGGGTCCGATTTCTTTCTTAAAAGTCGACTCGTTTTAGATCTTTTCCAAGGCACCTTTACTTTTAAATTTTATAAGGCTAAACCCTTCCAGTTAGTAAATTTTCAAAAAAGTCACCTCCTACAGTTACTTTATCCTCTACTACTCAGGTAACTGAAAACCCACTGAGTCACCTTGATGACAAATGTCAAAAGGAGATTCAGGACTTATAGAAAATTTCCCTGATGTCCTTACTACAGAATTAGGACTCACCGACCTAATTAAATATGAAATAGTGCTGAAAGACAATATACCGGTGAAAAGCCAGCCCTATCAATTGGCGCCTCCCAAAATTCAATTTTTGAGGGAGCACATCAAGGACCTCGTTGAAAAAGGAGTAGTAGAGAAAAGCATCTCCAATTATTCTTCTCCAGCGTTTCTTGTTCAACATCCTGAAAAGGAACCCCGCATGGTCATCGATTATCGAAAACTAAACCAACATATCTTAATCGAAGCCGTACCCCTTCCTAATCTGCACCAGTGCTTCAATTGGTTTGTGGGAGCCAAGTTTTTCACTGTGTTTGACTTCAATTCTGCCTACCATCAGATTCCACTCACCGAGAATTTTAAACATCTCACCAGTTTTTGTACCCCTTGGATCCTCCACCAGTTTACACGAGTCCCATTTGGACTCTGTACTGGTGCTCAAGTTCTAACCCGACTTCAAGACCAAGTTTTCTCATACATCAAATTTAAATTCGTTTTCAATTACCTTGATGATTTAGTCATCTATTCTGAGACTTGGGATGAGCACATCAAACATCTTCGTGAAGTCCTAACTCGCTTGCGAAGAGAGAAACTTACGGTTAATCCCGATAAGGTTCGTTTTGCAGTAAGAGAGATAAGTTTCCTTGGACATTTAGTTTCTGCTAGAATCGTGCAAATTGACCCCGAAAGAACCAAGGCCATCAGAACTTTTCCTAAACCCACCAATCCAAAAGCTGTGTCACGCTTTATTGGTATGGTCAATTTTTTTTCTAAGTTTATCCCAAACTTCGCTGAACACGCCGCTCCTCTGAATCTGCTCCGGCGGAAAGGACAAAAGTTCGTTTGGAACACTGAATAACAACTTGCTTTCGAATATCTGCGTAATGCCATTGCGCAACCTCCCGTACTTCGTATGGCTAATTTCGACAAACCTTTTGTCCTTCAAACGGACGCAAGTTCGTGCGCTTTAGGAGCAGTTCTACTCCAGGAAATTGACGGTACACGTCGACCTATTGCCTATGCTTCCCGTACCTTAACACCTGCGGTAAGAAAAGCCTCTTCTGCGTATGAGTCAGAATGTCTGGCCGTAATCTTTTTAGTAGAGAAGTTTAGACAGTACCTCGAGCATCGCGAGTTTCTCTTGAAAACAGATAATCAGGCCCTTTCATGGCTACTTGCCCGTCCCAGACAATTAGGCAAAATGGGACGATGGATAGCCAAATTAACTTCTTTGAAATTCCAAGTGGCACATATTAGGGGCACCCAAAATGTAATCGCAGATTCACTTTCTAGGATGTTTGAGCTAGAAAAGCAACCAGAACAACTGTCTCCTTCTGAGAACACCATAGTCTGCAATAGCCTTTTAACTAATTTCCCTTTAGCCTTCCAGGACATTAGCGCTCAACAGCGCGCTGATGACATCCTAAGTCCCATTATTGTGTGTGTGTGTGTGTGTGTGTGTGTGTGTGTGTGTGTGTGTGTGTGTGTGTGTGTGTGTGTGTGTGTGTGTGTGTGTGTGTGTGTGTGTGTGTGTGTGTGTGTGTGTGTGTGTGTGTGTGTGTGTGTGTGTGTGTGTGTGTGTGTGTGTGTGTGTGTGTGTGTGTGTGTGTGTGTGTGTGTGTGTGTGTGTGTGTGTGTGTGTGTGTGTGTGTGTGTGTGTGTGTGTGTGTGTGTGTGTGTGTGTGTGTGTGTGTGTGTGTGTGTGTGTGTGTGTGTGTGTGTATTTATTTGTCTAAATTATATAGCTGCAGAACTTATTATAAATCATCAACACACCTATTGACTTTGACATCGCTATTACCTAGAGATATTGCCATTATCAATGATTATAGGTGATTTGATAACTTATAACAGGTGATGCAGATATTGTGTTGAGCTGAGCAAATCAAATTAGTGTTCATAAATTGTTATGAATTGAACGCGGATTTGTAGGGAAAACAACTAAAAGGAGAGAATTGGGCCGTCCTATTCAATATAATAATGTAGACCTAAAACTGTACTTTGTTACACGTGATGGGGAGCCTGTTGTAACATAAATACAATCATACCTAACCGGCGTGATTTTATCAATGTGAGCGTTCACTTTCTACTAGTTTTAAATACTCGTACTCTACTGCGTTCCATTCGACGCATTGTAACGTTCCTGTGCTACGCTACATGAATCAAAAAATGTTTACCCCATGACATAACTACTAACTACAGTTTTCAGCAATATCAAAGTGTATAGGTTGCTTTTTTTATTTATGAATTGTAGCAAAGGAACATTACTTTGCGTTGAATGGACCAAAGTAAAGTGAACTTAGATAGTAATAAGTGATCGTATACATTGAAGAGAAGACGTCGCCTTGTTATAAATGGATTTATGCTTCAATGGGCTCATCATAACGTGTATAAATGTACACACGAAGAAGTGGAAAATGAAAAAGTATTGGAAATGGAATATTCGGTAGTATTGTAACTATAAAAACATTATTTTAAACGTGTTTTTAAAAATATTTTTGTAATGTTTTACTAATATGAATATTAGTCTATATTATAGTTTTTAACTAAATGTATTTATTATTCACTCAGGTTGTTATTTTGTCAAACTTTTCATAGGCACTTTTCATTATTACTGTTAACTCAAAGAGATATGTGATTGTCTAATACACTGTAATATCTCAGAATAAGTCATGACAATACATTGGAGTAATATCAACACCTTTTACAGTGTAAGTTATTAAGTTTGGTTACAATCACGGTTCGTGTAGTCACAAAATGAACTTTTGTTCACGCATTATCAAATATTATTGAAATGTACACACGTTGCTGAACGATTCCATTACCATTCAAATAAGTTGTTTAACTGTTATCTATGTTAAGTCTATACATGTGTTTTTTTGTATCACTTTCACATTAGGTCAAGTTCCACTACTTGTTTTGGTTTTCTTATGGACCATATTCCTGTCTGCTATCTCCTATCTTTCTTTACTTACTTACGGTCCATAATCCTTGGATATGTATTACGGTACGATTATAATAATATGAATATTCCATTATTTTCAAATAACTTGAAAACTACTACAGGTTCAAAATACGTACCAGGAATTAATTCTTTTCTACCTGGAGTCTTGCTAAATATTTCAAACACTTATCTTCCTAAACGCAAATTTGGAATCTAATTTGTTTCATGTTAATTCCCTCTATTTTAGTAAAAAAGCAGCAAAATAGTAGTACGTATCAGTAATTGACTTATAAATGAACGCATACTAAAATTTACACTCAAACTACTATTAAAAAATAATTAAGGTAAAAAATACACGATATGCTCCAAATTCAGTTATTATTCTTTGTTGTAAAAATGCAGGATTGTTTTATTTAGGTCAAAAAAGTTGTTGTCGCATTATATTATTGGAATTGAATCAGTTTTTAAAACATAACTCCCAGAAAATAATCATAATTAAGTAATAGTTAAAGGCCACGTAGGAAATAATTGGAACGAATCTGTAAATATCATACTCTTGGGTACTCTTGATACCATAATGTATGATGCGAAAATTCTGACAACAATGAATGCTGGTAAATACACTAATCAAATAAATGACTTCACTTTTACCTACGAAAATAAAGTTGAATACAAACAATCTCATTTTTATATTAACACATTATGACTCTAAAACCCACCTCATATGACATGTATATAATTGACTTACTTTTGTTATTTACGGGTCCATTACTTTTAATTTTGTTATTTATTTGTGAATTTAACCATATTACTTTGTGTATTTGATTTAAAACCTCTACATTTAAAAGGATTTTTTTTTCTTCAGATTTTTCCTGGCAGTGTGATGACTAGAACATAGGTTACACTATTGATAAAGGGGACAAAACCCAACTCACTCCGATAAACCGTTCTGTCACAACTTCATTGGTACGCAGCAACCAGTATATTAGGTTAGTTATTAGCATTTCTCGGGTCGTATAGTTCTGTCATTTATAGTTTTTAAATATACAAGTTGTATTTAGTCTTAGTTCTTGACAGCACCGGGATACATTTATATCTGCCTTCCTTTCATAGATTATTATTTTCAGTTTTAATTTCTAACATGGCACTAGATTACTAGAGAATGTAATAATTTTTCATTTTGAAGGAGCTTTTTCACTTTTTGTTTTTTGTTAATAGTAGAGAAAAACCATAGTTAAATGAGGTCAAAAAATTTATATTCGAAAAGGTAAATATATTACAAGTTTCCCTCTTTTAATGATATTCTCCAAATTCAAAATTGTGTATTAAATTTTATGTCTTTTAAATTTACAAGTGATAAATACTTAATTGAATAAATATAACAAAATTTTATTTCTACTACCAAACAAATATATATTTGTGATCAAAAATGTTCCTAGAAAATATATTCTTCAAAAGGCATACTTAGTCTACAATCGTTAATTTTACTTTTCGAAAATTTAAAGTTTCAAAATATGGGTTTTTGATTATTCTATCATAACATAAACAAAATGATTAAAAGATTTATGTCTCTTGACAAAATCTTTAAAAAGCATACTTTAGCCGAAACTAATTTGACATGGTACACGAATTCTCCGATATTGTCTAGAGTAGTTATATAAGTTTTTATTCTGGAATACTTTTTTATGGTAAATTTGGATTATTCATCTACTAACGTAAATAATTTATTTTCTACGTGCATAATTACATGATTATCAACTGATGTTACTGTAAATAAAAATTAAAAAAATTAAAAAATAAAATATATTATTCTGTACAATCATTATTTTATTGCAATTTTAAAAAGATTTAAATTGTATGCGTTTATTTAGTAAAATGTGGTAAGAAATATTAGTAGAATCATTGACATTTAACATTTTATTTGAGATAACAATACATTAGAATGTAAGATAGTATCAACAGTGTCGTATTTTTACAAATATATGACGTTGAAAATTGATGAAAAATAATTTTGGACGAGTAACAATTACTCAACTAAGAATTTTGTTTTCAAATTATATATTTAATTAGACAAACTAAGAAAACAAAATACATGGATTTCTTGGATCTCCGTCTATTCTAACCAGACATCCATCTTTAACATAAGGATCCAAGTACGATGGTCTTGGAAGTCCTGCAGTGTAGTAAAGAAAGATTGCGTAAGTAGCTGATTGAACCTTAATATCGGAGGATGTTTGGTTAGATTGATCTAAAATGAGCTGTCTTCCATTCGTGGAAATGTTTAGTAAATTTTCCAAAGCCACATCAAGTTGCTTTTGCATATTTTCTAACTTTAGTTCGTATTGATAGTTGTAATCATTATTACACATCACAAATTGTGACATTGGAAAGCTAGACATTGAACTGAAACATGCTTTCTCGACAGCACTTCTATTTGTGTTTCTATGAAGTTCATCAGCTTGGGCTTGTATTGATTGTGCTAATAGAATTGCTTTTTGAGCAGACGCGTAGAAGTCAAGAATATATTTATCAGATTGATTAATACCTACCCCTATGAGTCGATCAGGTTCCAATCGTATTTGAGCAGTTATTTGCGAAGCGTTTGCCGAAGCAAGTACATCGTTGATTGCGAGTCTTGTAAAGTTGACTGGTTCTTGTAAACTATCATTCAGATTTACAATACCTGAATAATTCGTAGCAAGTATACCGTTAGCGGTGGCAATAATTCGTTGCACTGTATTGGGTATAGAAGTGTTGAACCGGTTTCTACGGTTATCCATGTTCATCACTGCAAAATCTAAAAGTTGATCCTTTGTGACGTTACACTCAACATACACACCTTCTGGCAACGGTTGTAAGTCTAATTTTAGTTTTTCAAATTCGATGTTTACATCTATCTCCCGCCAATTATTTAACTGTATAGTTCGGTTCTTCAGTTCTTCAAGCGACTTGGCCCGATAAATATCAACTTGGGCGGTAGCATTGTTGAAGTAGTTACCGAACTTGTCGGTTACTTCTCCAACACATGCTACGAGTTTATATAATTCTTTGTTATTACAAGTTCTTCCTACCAGAGACAACTCATCGATTTCGCTTTGCAATTTTTGGCTTAGTTGATTAGCTAACTGAATTTGACTCATCGTGTAATTTGTCGTATCCGGGAAGATTGGATACAATCTACTAACTGCGTCTCTAATAGCCCATAATGCATAATCTGTTTCGCTCTTTGTCGATCTTTTAGGGCATACGACTGACAAAGCATAAACATGTAAGTCGAGTAAGACATTTACGGTATTTAATTTAGCAATTGCACTGTTATTTGTATTAACTGCATGGGTTTGTAGTTGGTTTGCTGTAATTCTTAAACCTTGAACTGTTTGTGTGTACGGTGTGATATTAAATCTTGCAAAATCACCTAAAGCAGTTGCGATAATCTGATTTGCTGTAACGTTATATTCTTTGACAAGTTTCTCTGATTCCACTTTACCCAATTCTTCAGCGTTCGTTAATTCAGTGTTGATCGTATTATTGATTTTCGATTTAGCCTCTAATTTCAATGTTAAAGCAACGTTATAGAGATCATTAACTTTCTTCAAAGCAACGTCTATATTGCTATTAAGTTTTGTACACTGATCAGTGATGCACTGCTCAAACTTTATTCTTGACGAGTAGACTGATGCACAAGATTGATTAAGACTGTTAAAGTCGATCATTTTCAAATCGTTCTGAACCTTGTTGGTTTCAGATTCAATGGTAAATGCGTTATTCAAATATAATTGTATATTGTTGTTCAATCTATTTATTGTATCTGTACGATATTTCATCAGTCGCTGTCTTTCTAGATTTAGTTTTACAGCATTTGAAGGATTCAATTTGATTGCAAAATCAATAGTTGATAACCAAGTGGACAACGTATCATTAATGGAACTCTCAAATCCTGTTGGTTTTGCTACATCGACTTTAACTTCTTGAGTAACTTGAAAGGTTTGATTTGTCTTTGAAATAATTTCCGTATTTATTCTTAGATCTGTCCCACGTAAACACTGATTAACAATTGCTGAACTAGTCGTACTGTTGTTTTCATCGCTCTTCTTCTTTTCTTCGGCAACAAATTCTTCAGCTTTTTTCAGTTCCGTAGTAATGACTTTATCAACATCGTTTTTAGCGCATTGATTAATGTCTTTAGATTGTTGACCAAGCTTGTTAACATCTATGATTATTTTATTAACAGTTGCAACATATTGATTAAAGTTTTCTTGGACGCATGAGTTAAAATTTTCATTTGAGCTGGAAAAGTTAAAACATTTCCCTTTAAATGTTGATTCGTTAACAGTCGATAACAAAGTTTTCAATGCATTTTCAAATGAAAGTAGTAGTTTTTGATTAATTATGTTCAAATTATTATAAAAAGTAGTAACATTGTTCACTTTATTTGCACTTGCTAAAATTAAGTTATTCTTTTGCTCGGACAGAGAGCCGTTGTAAGCATACACTGATGTAATATTAATTCGGAAATTTTCTAGAACGTTATTAAATTGCGTACCTTGTTCTTTTATCATGGCGTTAAATTTATTAAAATTTGGTGTGAAATCTATTGTTATTGTGTTATTAATCTGTTTCAATATCTTCTGTATTACGTCATCATTTGCTTTCCATGTAGCTTTATCAGCTTTTACTTTCTCAATTTCATTCTTAATCTTTTCATTCACTTTCATCAATTCTTCCTTTATTTGTTGGTTTAATTTCTTAAGATCAGCGGCGATTGTCACTGTGTTATGTGTTTTGGAAATAGCCTCAACTTCTACCTTTCCTGAATTCAATTTGTCAATCAACCCAGTAAAATAGGATTGTACACAATTTTTGTACATGTTTGCTGGTACTGTTTTGCAAAATTCGTTTGCTGCACTTTCGGATAATTTTGCTTCTTCTCCCTTAAACCAATTTACGAACGTATTTACTTTATTTTGACCAATAAGATTTGAGGTAATAAGTTGATTCCTAAGTTTTTCAATATTTGCATTTGCTCCTTCAATTGAAACCTTAACGTTAGACACAGCCATTTGTTGATATGAGGATGGAGTACCTTCTAGTAACAAACTCAACTGTGCCCCTGTATTTTTTATTATATTTTGGAATTCTTGTGCTGGTGACACATTAGTCAACCCTTCAATTTTGTTTAACACAACTGATATTGGTTCGGCTGTAGTTTTTAATACATTTTGGAATTGCTGAAACGGAATGTTAATATTTGAAATATTAAAAGGAGATTTAATACTGTCGGCAAATATTTGTATTTGTTCATATTCCTTCAAAGCATTTTGCAAACTTACTTTTAAGAAAGTTGGTCTTGTTAACATTTCTTTGGTGTTTTGTTGTACTTTTAAAATTTCAGTAAGCACTTTCTGCTGTGCTATTTTTAATTGTTGCTCTTGAATTATTGAAGCGTATTTTATAGCCGTTAGTGTATGAGAATTTCTATCGTTCACAAAGTTTATTAATTCAATCTCAGCCTTTATCAAATCCAATCCATATTTTTGAGAAATATCTAAAATACAGTTGTTGAAAGATATTTTCTGCTTTATGAATTGTGTACAATTGGAGTTCACTAGATCGATAGTGAATGCAAATAAGTTGTTAGATGAACCACTATTAACAGCTACTAATTTGTTTAAAACAGGTCGGTCAAAAAATACGTCTATAGCAGCACTGACATTTTCGAAATGTGTTACTATTGCTTTATCGATTTCAGCCTTTATTACAGAATATGGGATCGGTTGATTAGGAACATCTTTGTAACTTTGATCGTAAGCTAGTAACAAAGAACGGTATATATTTTCTAAATCTAATTTCAATTTATTAAGTGCTACTGAATTTTGCAAATAAAACTGATAGGAAGAGTCTATTGGTTCTTTCGTTCCAGATTTTAATTTATTTTCTATTTCGATTTGGTATTGTAATATTGCTTCTTTTCTAAAATCGATACCAGGGTTAGCTTTGTTTATAGCATCAAGTGCTAATGCATTCGCTTGATTCCTTGTTTCATTGAAAAGAGAATTTATAAATTGTTTTATCTCGATTGTTAGTTTTTCGACCTCATTATTTGTATCTGTTAAGGTATTGATTGACAGACGAGTGGCCTTAGTTAACGAGTTATCAAACATTGTTGTAAAAGGTTCAAAGCAGCTCACTAGTTTTGAAAGATCAATTGGGAAACATTTCTCTCCATTTTTCAGTAATGAGTTAAGTTCTATGTCAAAACTATAAATCAACGAAGGAGCAGCAAAATTTATAAGATTGTTGTACTTTCCGTTTAAAAATCCAGTTATATTTAATTGTAAATTAGTTTTCAATTTAAGTAGTTCTGCATTTAACGATGTCAAATTGTATTTAGGGTTAGTTATTTGTATAATTTTGATTGTGTCTGCTAAACGGCTAACCACTTTGTCTATTTCGTTATTTAAATTTCCTTTGACTGAATCTGATGTCAATTTTATTTTACCCAAGTTGGCTTTTATGTCTTTTTGGTTTTGTAAAATGATTTGGTATTTCGGAAGGGAAAAATGTTTTTCTATTATTAGTAGAATCATGTCAGGATCAAATCCGTATAGTTGTAACATGGCGGTAAGGTCTTGTTTGATTAACTTCAAGGCATTGTTGATTTCACCGTTAATATTTATTTGTAATAAATTTTCCACATCGGTTGAAACAAGGTCAAAATTATTTATTTGCAGAGCTATAAAATCTTTAGTTTCCTGTGCGGCATTAGAGAACTTCATAAATAGGTTCGCCAAACATGTTTTAATTTCTTCTTCTTTGGACATTTGTACTTTTGGGTCTTTTGGTACACAGAGATTGGTGAGGTTGGCTTCAGAAACATAACCTAAATCCACTTTGTATTTTGTGTAAATACTATTAACAAAATTTATGTAATCATTTAAAGCTACGCTTTTATTTGATAATATAGAGTTTATTCTGTTTATTGTGTTTTCAACGCTCAAGTTTAATTTATTATTTATGTTTATTTCATTTTCTACTGTAAGACCGAAAGGTTTAAGATACTTCCCGATTGATAGAATTGGTTGAATAACTGCATTGAAATTGTTGCTTGTGACAGTTTTAGCCAAATTTAATTTAGATATAAGACTGTTGATTGACGTCTCGAGAAAATTGATGTTGGTTTTAAAATACTCTGAGGTAGTTGAGTTTAGTTTTTCAACTTGGCCTAATGTAACTTCCACTGGTGATTTTTTATTTAAATTAGCGCACTTTAAAGTTTCAGCGACTACTTTGTCAGTTTCTATCGCAGCGTCAGCTACTATTCGGTTATTATTTATATGGAAATCAGCGTACGCTTTTTTCGCTACTTCGTATTGGTTATAAATTGCGTCCATTGTTGTTTTAACAGTTAATATTTTCTTTGTAAACGCTAGCATAATATTTTTGTAACAGTTACTCACTCCATTTGTAAATAGTTTATTAAAAGCATTGTTACACGATCGAAACAAAGGGATCTCCGTATCAAGACTATACGAACTAAATGAATTCTTGGCAATGATCACGGAGCCATTAAATTTCTTTGATGCTAATTGAAAAATATCGTTGTTAGTGTGAACTTGCGCCTGGTGTTTGAGGACGATTGTGGACGAAACGATTCTTGCCTTAATAGCACAATTCAGAAACCCTGCCCTCGTTACCAGATTAGCCGCAGCGTTCAAGTTAGTGATTGTATCGTCATAGATTTCCTTCTGCGAACTTAAGTAGGTTGTACTTGCATTCCACTCAGCGGTTGTAGTGTAATCTAACATTTCAGTCGTATCTTCTCGTGCCTTAACAACAGTCCGGAACATAATCTCTGCTTCCTTTTCAACTCCAGATGCAGTCCAGTCATTAAATGATGGAGTTTTCTGCAACAAAACACAACCATTACTATATTGCAATAGGAAAGAGTTCTCGTTGCTAAGAAAAATACGTCTATTCTTGTCTTTTACGTAAAAGAACATTATAGATAATTTAGCTCTTCAATTATAATGGGTACTCAAGCTATTCTCCAAAACAGTTTACTTACAAACTAATGAACTGTTATGTGGAATAATTTTGGAAATATGACCACATCTATTATTTTATTCTTATTACGATTTGGAAATAACTATAAATAAACTCAACAAAACATCGCGTATGTAATGATATTGATATTAATTTTTAATAAATGAATAACCGCTACTGGATAAGTTAATCCTTGTTGTTTTGAAAACATAAGACAATCGATTAATCGCAAACCCAATATTTTGAGAATTTTTTACTACTTTCATTTATCATGGATTTCTAGGTACTACCTTCAGTATTTGAATCATATAAAACGTATGTGAAATTCAGGTTGAAATCAGATAGGTTTAAATTTATAATAAAGAGAATTTATAATGTAAACGCAGATCGTTGGAGGAAAACATTATTAGTGTGCCTTAATTAACAGTCCTATTTTTCTGCTCTTGAATTAAATATTTGCCTACTAATATAATTAATCGATTCACTGAATCCACAAAATTCCTTATGTATTTAAAATAAAATGCTACTACGCAGCTTTGTGATTTTTTAAATTTTTACACGTGATTAATGTTAACGTATGTTAACGTTATAATAATTTTTAAACCATCCCTTAAAGTTGGGAAAATACGACTTTCTAGATAAGGTTTCAGAGTAGGCCTATTATTATTTTCACTGTTAACAGCAATTATTATTATAAGATGTTGTTCTCAGTGTCTACAGTTTATCTGTGTTATCAGAATACAACATAAATGATTATAAAAACATTTAATAGCTGACAGAAGATTAAATAGTATGAATATCAACTTCAATTTTAAACTGTATGAGATAAAATGTACAACACTATTATTAAAATATGAATACAAAATAATATTTAATTTTGAATTTTAAAAAAATATATATATATATTATTTTGAATAAATATATCAAATAATATTAGAAATGATTTATGGTCGTTCTTTATAACATTTATTTGTAAATCAAACTATAACTTGAAATTACGGGAATGTGACTGTTTTGGGTTATAAAGGTTTGATTGGTAGTGAGGACAGATTAAAGTTTCTTTTTTTTTTAATTAGTATACTTCCTTCCCATATCTGAATTTTTTTAGAGACCTATTAAAGTAAATTCACTAAATACATAATTCGTGACACTAGAGTGTTTTATTATCTATTTACTCAATTATTCTAAGTCATGTGTGGAATATATATCAGACCCTTTTCTTAATTTTAAATTTTATTGATTTTAATATTTAATAATAGTAAGTTTGAGTTATGGTAGCAAGCAGAGAAGACCTGTTCTGTATCTTGCTCTCTTATCTTATTTGTGTTATGATTAGTAGAAAGTTTATATATTTGGCAATTACACATGAAGTGGTGTGTTTAGTTTAGTTTATTTTTTTGAATTTGAAGGACTTTTATTTTCACAGTCTGATTGGATTTTGGTAAAGGAAATGTTTGTCAAAACTGTTATTTTTCTTATTTTTCCCCCTCAAAAAATGAATTCATGTTGCAATTGTTTTAAAAACATATCCTCTAGGGCTGTCAAAGAGATCTGTAGTTACTGTAAACAGCTTTTCCATGGTGCTTGTGTGAATATCACTAAAGAAGATTTTGAATTTTTAAAGAACGAGAGTTATGAATTATGGAGATGTGAAAAGTGTGGAAAGGAAAGAAGGCAATCAATGGTTCTAGAGTCGTCTGCAACTGAGGGTAAAATTACCTTAGAGAATATTTATGAGCTGTTACAGACATTTAAAGATGAGAAAAAATTAGTTGAAAAAAACTTTGGTGATTCTATACAGTTTGTGCATGAAGAAAAGAAAGGGTTAATAAGGGATTAGCTGATCAAGCAGAAGAGAAGAAAAGTTTTAGAAGTAAAACAGATGGATTAACACAGGAAAACCAGGGATTAAAAAATGAACTTTCACAACTTAAGATACAGTTAGAGGCTACTGAACAATATAGTAGGAAAATTGTGTTGAAGTGCATGGAATTCCTTTAATAAAAAATCAAAATTCAATTGAACTTGTAAGGCAGGTCGGGAAAGCTGTGAACTTTACAATAAATGAAAATATGATTGATGCTTGTCATCGGTTGGGTACTAAATATGTGAATGATAGGCCTCCAGACATTGTAGTTAGTTTTCTTAGAAATATTGATAAAGAAGAGTTTATGCGTAAAAAGAGAATAAAACGTGAACGAGACATCTGGGGTTTCCTTCTGATACGGCTGTATATGTAAATGAAAGTATATGTAAATATTTTGTCCGGCTCGACGTAGACTCTACAATGCTGCAAGAGAAGATAAACGTATGACGAACTATAAATATATTTGGATACGGCAGGGGAAAATACTAATGAGAAAAAAGGATGGCTCCATTATTGTAGTCATTAACTGTGATAAAAATTATAAGCAGCTAAAATAGTGTGTTGTGTGATCATATTTTGATGTAATAGTGAATTGTAGTTTATTTTTTATTTCTTGTGGAGTTTTTTTCGTTGTTTTGTTATTCTGTGAAAAATGTAATTTCGAGCTGTTTTAATTTAGTATGCCTAGAATTTGGTTTTCTGTTTTTTTGTCTCAGTGAAAAATGGCAATTGAATCATTAAATATGATTTGTAAGAATGAGCAAAATTTTATAGTTTTAATCAAAATATTAGGAGTTATAGGCAGACTTTTGATGTTTTTGTTACGCACATTTCAGATATAAGTCCTGATATTATGGGGTTAACAGAGATGTGGATAAATAGTTGGGAAAGTGAATTAAAGGGTTATACAATGCATACAAAATGTAATGATACATATAGATCTGGAGGTGTCAAAATTTTTATAAAAAGTATTTACTCTAATATAAGTTATGAAAAACAGTTTGTAACTTGTGATGTATTAGTTTCCAACTTGACATGGAATAAGATAAATATTAGTATTGTAGGAATTTACAGGTTGCAACAAGTTCCAGTAAAGTTATTTTTATCTGAACTAGAAGAGTTAATGATATCAATGGGTAAGGGAAATATTATCTTAACAGGGGATATCAATATGGATTTACTTGCTTCTTCACAAACACTAGATGATTATCTTTCCTTATCAAGTAAATATGGTTTCAAATCAGAAATAAATAAATATACTAGGGTTACAAATATTCCCTCTACTTGTTTGGATAATGTTTTTGTGAGGTTAATTAATGCGGGAGATTTCATTTGTGTACCTTGCCTTCTTGAGTTTAGAATTACTGATCACCATATGGTTGGAATATGTATGAATATCTTGGGTACCAAAGTCAATCTAATAAAAGCGAACTTAGCTTAAGTTTTAACTATGATAGGATGAATTTTTCTAATTTTTCAAAAGAAATTAAACATTGTGATTGTAGTGTTGTTTTAAGTATAATAAAGTGGAGGAACTATTTGAAAATTGTATGTCAATATTTAAGGGATGCACGGAAAGGAGTATGGAAACGTTATGCAGTAGATAGAATGAAACATCCATTTTAAAACCCCGGATAACTTATTTTTTTATTAAATTTAAAAATAACCTTGGTAAAAAAGTTTGTAAGCATAAACATAATGTCAGTTTAAAAGAGTACTATAACAAGTATAGTAATAAACTGCGTCTTCTAATTAAAAAATCTAAAGACATTTATTTTAATAATAGATTTGAAAGTAAGAAAGGTGACTCTAGAGGACAATGGAAGTTAATTATTGACTTAATAGGTGTTTCTGATAGAGTGTCGGTAGACATAAATGAGATTGAATTTCACAGTAAGAAGTATTATGAATCTGTAGATATAACAAGTAGCTTTAATAATTTCTTTCTGGATATTGTAGGGTAAATGAGAGATAGAATCCCAAAGAGAAAGGAAGAAGTTAAACATTTATAATTAAATGTTAAATACTAGTCTATTGTTTACACTGATGACCAACGGTACTTGATAGAATTCCAGTTTAACACATAAAACACAATTTTTCTTTTGTAAAATTCTATAATTTATTTTGTCTAGCCGACCATGGTTTCGCCAGTTACGGCATTGACGAGGCTCTTACAAGACTCTTACAAAACAAATTGTGTTTTATTTGTTAAAATACTTATCTCCTGAGTCTTTGATGTCTTTGACTCCCATTACAATAGTTTAAATGATTAATACAATAAATTCCTTAAGACGTACGAAATCGCAGGGTTGTGATAAAACCAGTTCATTTATGTTAAAATTAGTTAAAGAATATATTATTCCAGCTCTCGTTTACATATTCAATTTAAGTTTTTCTACTGGGGTTTTTCCTAGTTAACTGAAACATGCTGTGCTAATTCCAATTTTTAAAAAGGAAGATAGGAAGAAATGTGAAAATTATAGGCCTATTTCTTTATTACCAGCATTATCAAAAGTTTTAGAAAATTTAATGTATGTTCGTCTTAGTGACTTCTTTACAAAATTTGAGCTAATTTGTGGTAGTCAATTTGGATTAACATACAATATGAAGAAGACATACAACTCATGAGATACTGGTTTAATTGGAACTATATTATGTATTTAAACGTGGCTAAAACTGCCTTCATACATTTTAATTTGGGTAGAAAAATTGGAAAAAATTCATCTTCAAAATATAGTTATTGTGATTTTAGTCACAGTATTACTTGTAGTTGCATCAATATTTATGAAACTGAATCTTTGAAATATCTTGGTATTGTATTGGACAATAGGTCGAGCTGGAAACTACATATATATATATATATATATATATATATATATATATATATATATATATATATATATATATATATATAACTAAATTAAAAAACGAATTGAATATTTATATCCGAAAATTTTATTTTCTGAAAATATGTGTCCCATTTGGATGCTAGAGAGAATCTACTTTCCGCTTATTGAGAGCAGGTTTCAATATGGCATAGAATGTTGGGGTGGCACTTATTTTAAAACTGTAAAGCCTATTATTGTCCAACAAAAGCATATAGTAAGGTTAATGTTTAAAAAATCTAAATCTGAACATTCTTTCAGTTATTTAAAAAGTAATTTTTTGATCTTCTGTTCTTTGCATGTGTTTAAAGTTTTACGAATGTTTTTTATTAGGAGCGGGAACAATAAGGTGGAACATATAGATGATAAACCTATTCTGAGATCTAAATGTAATCATAGGATACCACTACCTCGTAAAACAGCGTATAGACATTTCTATCTCTATGCTGCACCAAAGTTTTTTGTATGATACCACATAAAATCAAGGAAATGAAATCTTAAAAAATATATTTAAAACTGTTGAAGAGATTTTTATTTATAGATAAATTAGATACATGGTTTTAGCATATGTATACTGTGATGTGTTTGTGAATGTAGTAGATGAAGTTTAGTTTATTGTGTCTCTTGTACCTTACTTAGTTATAATCATTTACTAGCCAGTTATTTAGCTTTTTGTTGCTTCAGACTGTAAAGTTAGGTTATGTATGATAATTTTTTTGATATTGTTTTATTTGTGTGATAACTAATCACAATTACTTCTAGGAATAGTTGGTTTTTAGTATAAGGATATCTTCAATTTCTGCTGGTTAAATATTTTCTATTAGATGGAGGGTCCAATATAGGCTTTTCCTTAGAACCTCCTACATTTCTCTTGTACAATTTAGTTTGTCTCGGTTTTTTAAAAATTTATTTTCTGTTGAATAAGCTGCTTAGAGTATTGTATTATACTTTTATTTGTTGTGGTGTGTTTTATTGTAAATTTTGTATTTGTTATAGTGCACTTAAGAAATAAAATAAATTATTATTATAAGACAATTGAGAAAGAACATTGTAAAAGACTACTGTGTTGCAATAATTTTAGGACATAATTTCTGTAAATTTAAATTTACTACATGGGATATATTTCTACATTATTCTTTTTTTATTTATCCGAACGTATTGTCAACTTACAAATTTGTATAATGATGTAATAATAATATTTTTTTATTACAAACATTTTGTATATTTCGTGTAATAATTGTTATACATTTTGTTTCAAGAAACAATTTTGGTATTAAAAAATCAAATAAAATATACATGTAAAGAATAAATCAACCCAGTAATAAATTGAACATTTCGGTGAATGGTTATTATTTGTTTTAAATCTTAATTTTTATAAAAGATGATGCTTACAAAATTTTATTTTTTTTAATAGCAAAATATAGATCTTTATATCAAAATTAGCCTATCGTAAAATTAGCAACTAAATAATCAAGGTTGTTAATGTTATCAACGGTTATGATTAATTATTATGTAGTTTATCCTCTTTTAATGTGGAACCTAAAGAAAACATTCAAACCAAATATTTATTGTTAAATTATGTATAGATTTAGCTAATATATTTTACAATCGTTTTAAAAACACATTTCCTTTCACTTCCGAATTACATAAATTATATCATTTATATCATTATTAATTTTTTTTTCTCTTAACTCAATCATAGTTATTGTTAACATAACGCAAAACATCACCAAAAAATGTAACTTATTTTAATGTTTTTTATTATAATTTGAAACATTATTAAACACTCGTCCTAAAATAACAAAACTTTTAACACTTCCTGTGGTTGTTATTAATTAATAACAATAATAATTATCAAATAATCTAATAGTATTTTATTAAAAATTTCTCACATATAAACAAAAAGAAAGTATTACGCACATCAAAAATTTGACAATCAAAATTATATCTAACGTCACTACTTTAACGGACGTTTGGTTATATACGTAATAATTAGTATAATGATAGTATAACATATGATATAGTTGAATTAACTATTTATTCTTGTTCGCCGTTATTTCAGGCAGCAAGGCTAAGTGTATATTTAACGTTAAAATATGTTCCTCCGTTACATGAACATCTTACAAACAAGCACCGTGTATTTTGTTTCGTTTGAAAAGATTTCAAATAGATGATTTATAACTTTGGTTATGGAATATTACCCTAATTGAAATGGAATTAGATGCTTTCATAGTTTTTGATTGATCTCGCTTTACGGAGATGATTGAGTACAAGTAATCCTCTAAAGTTTTATCCTCAATAAATACAAATTTTTCGGAAAAAATTACACACTCAAATTTAAATTCTGTGTATTAATTTTCGATTAGAATGGAAATCATAGTGCATTTCGTTCAAACGAGATTTAATTAATTAAAAAGGAGTTGTGATACAATGGCTCTATTAAACTCTTAAACAAAAGAAACTTCCAGGTATTGGGATTTTTTAAGCTAAATTTCATTATGATACATGAGTCAGATTTGTCTATCCTTTAACACGTTTTGAGAAAAAAACTCTTCTGTTTTTATGGGAGTGACTTTATGATCTGTTGTTCCCGTGACAACTATACAACTGACTTTCATCTTGGTTTTCTACCCACTTTTTAGGGCATCAGAAAAATAAAAGATTTGAAGTAAGACTGTTAATTACTTTCAATAACAAACAACAAATAAGAACTTGATCGCATTTGTTTTTCAATAATTAGTTTCAATTACATTTTATTGGAGTTACACATCGGCATTTTATTCATAATTTAAACTGATAAAAATAATTTTTTATACAAAAACAGCTTTGTATACGTTCATTAATTGTTATAAAACTATTAGTAAAATAAATACAATATTTTCAACTTTTCATTATGGTTTAAAAATTTATAACAGAATATTGTATATGGTATTTCATCACGCCTATCAAACTATAAAATTATGATTGAAATTTTTGTTTCTTTTAACACATTATTAAAAGTGATAATCTATCAAAGCTATAAAATTATATATATTTAGATATATATGACAAATATTGTTATAATGCTTCCAACTTACAGGATATTGTACTTTACGAAATGTATCAATTTATCAAATTAGAAATATATCACTTAAATTATTAATACTGCTTCTTAAACAATATTGTATGCTGTAATATACCAAATTATAAATATGAAACTAAAATTATTTGAATGCTTCCACCACAATATTGTATGCGGTAATCTATCAAACCTGTAAAATTATAAATATGCCACTAAAGTTATTATAATAGTTCTAGTAACACAATATTGATGGTGATATTCTATTAAATCTAATAAAATAGAAATATTTCACTAAAATTATTTTAGTGCTTCCACCACAATATTGTAGGGTATGCGGTAATCTATCAAACCTATCAAATTATAAATATGCCACTATAAAGTTATTATAATACTTCTAGCAATAAAATATTGTAAGTGATAATCTATCAAACCTATCAAATTGGAAATATACCACTAAAATTACTAATAATTATTCTTATTTTCGCAATATTGTATGTAGTAATCTAACTAATCTATCAAATTATAACTACCTCACTAAATGTATTATAGTGATTCAAATAACACAATATTGTAAGTGATAATCAACCAAATCTGTCAATTTATTAATATGCTACATCTATTACCCCATAGTAAATACTCCCGGGTATATAAGCGTATTTAAGTTATTACTTTTTTTTTAATATGAGAAGAACTACAATTATTGAATAATAACACTCTCCTTTCTCTTTAGCAAATTATTCATATAGGAAATTATAAATAAGTTTTCACTTTGATTCATTATAAGCGTAATCTTGTTAAAGATAAGAAATCATAATTAGCTTTTTTAAAAGAAAAAAAAAGTAAAAAAAGTTACTAATGTAGTCAAAGAAAGTTATATTTTAATAAATATTATTCAAAACAAAACAAAAAATAGCTTTGATGCCAAAAAATTGTACAATTTAATGAGAGTACTGTGAAAAAATATTGCATGTAAATGAAAACATCGGGTGGGTTTATTTCCTTGAGAACTAACAGTTCATGCTCTGTATTTTGTATCAATTTCAGAGTAACAAGTAATTATCCATTTAAACAAAATTGTTATAATAAATGTAGTGGCTTGATAAAAATCATAGTATTATTAAAATATCTGACATAGGGCATATTAACAGAACAACTTTCTGAATGTAGATATATTGTACAATTTAAAATATTTAAGATATCTGTTCTTTTTCTACACTCTCACCCCACGAATTTCAAATTTCAACACCCTACCTCAATTTCTTCTTGAACTAATCCTACAATCATAATCCATGGTCTTCAACCCATATAATATCCGTCTAAATTCCAGCCACTTTAGTTATTGTAAATGTATGTTGTACAAGGTAGGAACTCGTTCTACCCTTTCGTATAGAATGAGAGAGCTTAGAAAACTGAGTTAAATCTATTTTAAATATCTCTAATAAGTTGTTCATTTTTATTAAAGGTAATTTTATATCAACTGGTTTAATTTGGACTAATGTACTCTAATTGCAGCTGAACTTTCAGAAATCACTGAACCTCTTTGTGTTCAAAGTGTATATCATAAACTCCTAGTAATTACGTATAACTTATGTGTGTTTGGTGTTTTAACAAAATCATATTGTGAATATTCATGTTTTAATATTATTTTTTCTACAAAATAAGTTAATAAAATAGATAAGTCATTATTCCATTAAAATGTCAATTCGAGATGACTCATACACATTCCTTTACAGAGTCAACTAAGTTAAAATTGAATTTATGAATTCGGGAATATAGGGCCTATATTAAAAAAAAAATTGTAAAAGTTAAATTTAAATTATTAGTAGAGGGTAAATAAATAACCAACCCATTTCTTACAATTAACTTTGCTTAATAGGCTGAGTTTATATAAAATGTTTATATTATCTCTCATTATTGTTTATAATTACGAGTTTTTAAATTTATTTCAATTTTCATTATGAAAATATTAACCATTTTTGTTAAAAACTAACTATTTTAACTTTAGTTATTATTCAAGCCCTTAAAAATTAATGTAAAATACAAGTATTTTCATAACTGAAAATTGCGGCGAGGTTATAGCTAAAAACATGTATTAAAATAATAATAATAATACTAATAATAATGTGCTGTAACTTATAAAGAGTTTTAATATATAGTTATTATGTTCAGTCACATATTTAAATTGTGTTATTTATTTTGTTTTTAGAAAAGCAATAGCCGAAATATACCAAACAATTTTAGTCATATTTATTAGTCTATTGTTTGATATGTTTAACTTTTGTTGAAATCACATACACATTTTGGCTACTGCTTAATATATATAATGTATTTACAAGACATACATCCACCCATATCTACATAATACATATTAATATGAACATATATAATTTATATACAACTTAAAAGAAGGAGAGTATTTCTTTAGTTTTCTTCTTTTTATACGCTTTGGAAAATGTTAAATAACTGAAATGTAAAAGGTTTTCTTTATTTTAATTATACAATATTTGTATACATATAAGTTACATGCAAAAACCTTTTGGAATTTATGTAGGTATAAATACATATAAAACTATATGTTTGATGTTAATTTATTGTTATAATAAACATTATTTACCTGTGCTAGGACGGAGGCCGTGACGAGCAGAGCGACACACAAATATCGCAAACACGCCATATTGTCAGTGACAAGAAATTATGTCAGAAACGTTGCTTTTATATCAATTAAATGTATCATATAATCTTTAAAGATAAAATATAATTTTTTGTCTATAATTTTTTTTTTATCTTTTAAATTTATTGAGTTGCATGTCATTTGATAAAAAAATCTAACTACTGTTTGAAGATAGTGTGTGTGTGTGTGTGTGTGTGTGTGTGTGTGTGTGTTGCCGCGCTGCGTCTCGCTTCGTTGGTGGGTTCGAGTAGGGTTCTTCTTGCCCCAAGTTGGGCGCCACTTGCCACGCTGCGAGTCTGTCTCTGTGACTACACGAATTTAAGATTCTTGTTCCCTTTTTTGGAACACTATTATCACGAACTCTTAAACTCGCTGTACGATCACCACCGACTGGGCAAACCACCTTTCTTTTCAGAGCAAGCGCGGGCAAGGCCAAGATGCTCACTTTTACTTTTTTAAATCAAAGATTTTGCAACTCTTGGCTCTAATAAGTATGAGCTTGTCCTCATAAACTTACTAAATTTTAAATTACGCAAAATTCCCTGAATTTTATCTCAATGCTCGAATATTTAAGATTAACTCTCTCTCTCTCCAAGGTCGTGCCTTTTGGGAGAAATCGGCTCTTAAGTTCTGATGATAACTTTTAAAATTTTCAGATTATTTTACCAGAGCACATATATAAAATTTATGTTAAAACAAGGTTAATAGCATATACAGAATGGATATATATTAAAAACACAACAAAATTTGGAAATGAATTATTTGTATATTATTTTCTCTTTTGCACAGAAAAATTTTATATTCAAAACTTTTTTAATCACACCAAACAATTTAATTGAACAATAACACAACTATTTATTTATTTGACAAAATTAATTAATGTAATATTATCTATATATTAAACAAAATAAAAGCGCTTGACTTTTCAGACAGAACCACAAACAGTTTTTCCTGTACTGAAAAAGTCGTATTTAAATTATTAATAATTTTCAACACCAAAGCAGAGGTTTAAAATGAATTTAATTTTTAATAATTCCCCTAATGACGTTATATTTGAAAAGAAGTTAATATTTGAGAATTATTCCTTAAGTATAAGATACCTTCACACTTTAATAGAAGTTCTAGTTGGATTTGGAATTTGTTGTATTATTAGGATGATGGTGATGTGATGTTTTCTATCCAGAGTCTGTAAGCTGCTATGTAGTTGAATGCTGGTATCAAATTCTTCTAAGTCGCCTTGAAGATCGATTAAAGTTGAAATTATTCTAAGTCCAATTAGTAGAGTGACAGTTGAATCTTCCTCTCAGCTCAGAGTCGGTTGCAGAAGAAACGTCCTATAAGCGTCGATTCCAAATCAAAAGTAACCGTCTTTCGACGGTTAAATCTCGGTCTCCCTGTCAGTGGGAATTAATCCGTTTTTCTGGAGCCAATTTTCCTCCCTTTTTGGGAAAAAGGTATTTTCCATATATTATGTGTTTTCAGGCCCTTTTGGTCTGAAATATTTACACTATATATTTTATTAGTCCTATTTTTTGACTAATGAATAGTTTTCTTCCTTTATTATTAATTAAAACACCTTTTAATTAATAATTTATAGTATTTTTTCTTTAACGTTATCTTTGATCCATGTTGGCAACATGATGTTTCTGACTTTAGACTCCGCTTGAAGATGCGCGCGCAACTTTTCATGTTTTTGCATGAAAATCTCTACTTTTGACGTTTTTTCGTCCAACTCGCTATAACTTTCGAACGCTCGAACCGATTTTAAAGTTCCTTTCGGATTCTTCTTCCTTTCCATCTTGTGGGTCTTGTGGAACTTGATTTATCGCTCTACTACGCTTCGTTCGCGAGTTATCGCCCTTTTCCCGAAATCTGATTTTTCCTCTTTTCAAATTTTGAGATAAGTCCTTTCTCAAAATTCTTTTGACGAAATCTTGTTCCTCTTCTACTACGACGAAAAACTATGTTTTTACTTTTTACATAACTCGTTTGGTTGTCGAATTATTCGTCTTTGAAGTCCTTAAGTTTGTGTCGTATGAGTTTATGTTCATAAAAACCCCCCCATTATATATTAATATTTCTGCTTTGATGTTTTACAATTTTACTTACTAGATACACATAATTATCATGTTACTTTACCCCTTTAACGTTTAATTTACCCGCTTTTGGGCTTTGAAGTTTTACGTTTTGTAATTATTATATCTCCCTTATTTTATTCTCAAATTTGATTCTAAGTACATATTATTGTGCCCTATTGTGGTCTCTACAATAGTACTTATTATTATTTTTTAAATGATCCCCCCTTCAACTCAAAAATTCCAAAAAACTCCCCAAGAATGACATTCTAAGTCCCTTCTCACCTGTTAATTATTATTAATTCATATTTTTTATTTATGATTATTATTAGTTCCCCTCTGAGTTATGACTCTACGTTTTTTGAATTTTGAATTTAAGTATTTTCCAAATTTTAGGTTTTTGAGCCCCTATAAAAACTTGAATAACTTTTTTGTTTTAATTACTTTTAAATTTATTCTTTGATATTCTTAATCGGTTGATTCTACTGTACATTAATTTATTTTAATTATTTAATATTTTAATAAAATAAGAGACCAGACAGAACGATTGATTGTACACGATTCAACATGCAGTGTTCGACACCTGTTGCCGTGACGTCATCGCCCCCCTCGTCCCTCATCCACTAGCTTTATCGCGGAAATTTAACTTGTTTTAAATGGACTTGAGACGTTTGGCTATTCCCAAACCGTCGCAATATGCCCCCTTGAACTAAAATTTTCGGTTAAAATGAAAAATTCCAATTTTTCATTTTTTAAAAAACTAAAATTTTAGTATTAAACCCCTTTTTCGACATATTACAGTTCATATTGACTATTTATTTATCATCTCCATTAATCATCATCATAAAATTTGACATATTAACCTAACAATATACATAAACATATATATTTATATTTAAAAAACATCTCCTCCATCATTTCATATATTTATGCTCAAAACACATTTTATTCATTATAGTATAATATTTATATATTCAACACACATTTTATTCATTATATTATAATATTTATATATTCAAAACACATGTTATTTATTATGGTATACATACAAATTTGCTCAATCGTTCTTTCTAGTCCATGACAGCCGTTTCATCTAAACGTCCTTGCTGTAACTAAACACATTATCACACACAAAACATATTACATTTATATAAGGAATAATTCGTCTTATATGATTATATTTATCTGCTTTGGTTGAATTTAACTATGCCTTACATATATATAAAAATACTGGGTAACTACAACGATTACTATCCTAATTGCAGTTAAAAAGAAAAAAATATTTACTTTATTAGAAATCTAACCTTAAAATAAAAAACAAAACAGCACACCTTTATACATCCATTCATTCTTATCCCCCTCGGCTAATTTGTTGAACACGCAGTCTGTCAATATTGGTTGATTGACGTCCGGTTCTCCCCTTCACCTCCTCGTCTATTCTTTGTTTATTCAGGTGCGGCCTGCAGATGCGTGTTACCGCTATGCTCCTGACCTTGTACACTTAGTAATTTATTCGGGACTTGTCCTGTTATTCACTGACCTAGGTTACATTCTCATAATCCAGCTGACAGTCCGTTATTTCCCTTTTACCTCACTCGCTTCTACACTTTATATTTTACAATTTTTTAAACATTACAATTTATACATTTTACTCATGAAATTTCTTACTTTCAATTAATATCTCCTTAGTCCTTCACATTTAATTATTACTTTCCCTTCGGGCCTCCATTCTTTCATCTTACATTTCGTAGAATTTTTGAACTTCACTTTCTTCTTTCGATACATTAAATTTCGTCCATTTGGTCTTTCCGGGTCCGCCATCTTGTTTATAGCTCTCCTTTCTTTCCCGTCTCTGGCGTCGAATCTGTCTTGTGTAAGTTCTGAATCGTTTTCGGAGTTATTTTGCAAATTTTCGTCGTAATTTATTATTTTATTATTTTCGTCGATCATGGCCCCTGGCCCAATATTATTTTCGTAGATTATGGCCTCTGGCCCGTTATTAATTCCTTTATTCTCCGCTTCTTTCAGCCCTTCATCTTTATTAATTAATTTTTTAACTTTATCCCACGCTTTTAACAGCCCTTCATCATTATTAAAATTTGCATTTTTCCTCTTCGTCGATTCATTCCTTGCACTTAACTTGCTTCTTCGCTTTTGACCACTTTCTGATTTGTCACTACTCGGTCTAGACACGTCCTTTGCTTTTGGTTTTATGTCTACCGGCATTTTGGTAGACAACGTATAAGCCCCTGATACTCGCTTATACGAATTTGAGCCTCCTTTATTCGCAGCTGACGACTCTACCATTTTACCGGTTTCGCCGCCATCTTTATGTTCGCTCTGCATGTTATTTTCGCTCAATCTTGATTTATTTTCTTTAAGAAAATCTACAACAATAAATTCATTTTCCTTTACCAGTTGTAGGAAACCCTTTTCCATATTAATTCGACTTCGATATTTGCACATTAAATCACAACCCATTATCATTTTGCTTTCCAGCTTTGGTACCACCATAAATACCCCTCTTATTGATTGGTTATTTATTCTAATCTCCAATAATGCCTGTAATTTAATCTTCTGTCGCTGGCTTTTTATCGCTGTCACCATTTCCGTATTTACAACTGGTAATTCCATGATTTTATCGTTCCTACTTTTAAGCACATGTTTATAAAAATCCTCTTGAACACAGGACATCTGAGCTCCGGTGTCAATGGACATATTTACTTTTATATTTTCGATTTCTATCCCTATTTCCGGACATTTTTCGTAAACTTCACTATTTAAAATTTTATTATCTCTTTCCTCCATTAAATCTTTCTTAATTTCTGTGTTTAAAATCCCCAATTTAATTTTATTTATTTTCAGATCCCCCCTTTTATGTTTGCTAAATTTGGTTTTATCGTCGATCTCAATTCCGTTTGTATTATCCTTTTTCTGCCAAAAATTTTGCCTTGAGATCTCGTATTTTAGTTTTTTGTGACCTTGGGCGGGAATTTTTGGTTTGAAGGACCCGGGTTTTGAGGTATCTGTGGTTGAGGTTTATTTTGGGTTTGACCATAGGATCGAGGGTTAGGGTTTTGGGATGGTTTTGAGTAGTCTTGATTCCTTTGCCTGAAATTTTGATCTCTTTGTTGTCCGTCCCTCCTTTCGAAACTATCTGGTCGGCGAACTTCTCTCGTCATTCCGTCTACGTTTTCTATTGTCCTCAAAAACTTAATGGCGTCCTCCAAATGCTCACTAGCCCTACCAATACACGCTAATTGAACTTTTTGATCAAAATGCCTCATTAGTTGGTATATAAGGAACTCTTCCGGAATTTTGGGTTCCAAATATTCGGCCTTTCGCACCATTTTACAAAAATAATCGACCCTACTCATATTTCCGTTAGGATTATACCTATGGTTTTCTATCTGATTCCTAACTACTTGTTGCGTTTGATAACCCCAATAATGCTCTAAAAATAACAATTTAAACTGGCTATATTCTTCTGTATCTCGCTTGATTATTTCCCACCACTCCATGGCAGCTCCTTTCAATTTTTTCTCCACTACTTTCAATTTATCACTTTCTTCCATAACCGGATTTATTTCTTGAAATACCTCCTCAATTTGATTCAAAAATTGCACAGGATTATCTCTTGAATTTCCCCAAAATTCTATAGTTTTTGATTCTAAATTTGCCCTATCTAAATAAATTATATTTTTAGCATTACCACCGGTTTCTTTAATTTTGGCAACTTCCCTAATTTTAACTTCTAATTTTTTAACTTTCTCCCCAATTTCTATAGTCGACTTTCCCTGTTCCTTTAAACTGTCCGTCATTTTTTTAATTTCCCCTACGCACTCTTTCACTTTTTCTTCACAATTTTCTATTCGCCTCGTATTTTCGGCCATATTACTATCTATAGATTCCTTAATTTCCTCCATATATTTCCCTATCTCCTGTTTTCGGGCGTCTTCCCTTTGGATACGTTTCGTTTCCATTTCTTCCTCTCTCTTCATCCTCTCTTCTCTCTCCTGCTTCCATCTAGCTTCCATTTCTTCCCTCTCCTGCTTCCGTCTGGCCTCCACCTCTTCTTTTTCCTGTTTCCGTAATACATCCATTTGGATCCATTTGGCTTCCATCTCATCCTTTTCTTGCTTCCTTTTGGCTTCTAGCTCTTCCTTCTCCTGGTTTCTTTCGATTCTTTCTTCTAATCTTCTTAATTTGTCTTCGTCTTCCTTCTCCTTTTCTTTTCTCTGTTGTTCCGCTTTGTCCTGTTCCCTCTCTTGCTTTCTTCTATCCTCCATTTGGTTCAGGTACCTCACCATTTTCTGCATTTCTGTCTCCTGTTCCTTTGAACCCTCCTGTTTTGCTGGATCTTTTGCTGGTCCCATTTTCGCTTCACTTATTCCCTTGGTTTATTTAATTAAAAAATTTAAATTTCGGTTTAATTTGGACTCTACTTTTAAATATTATTATTTTTGCAATTTAGTATATTTGTCGTTGTAATTACCAGCACAACTTATTACTAACACACATGTACATATAAATTATATCAGAACTTAAGATATTCTCGTTCGTATGAAACACTGAAAAATTCAAAATTTTGAAAATTTGTTCCAAAACTTTGCTTTTTCGTGCTCCACGCTATTGGGCGCCACTTGCCGCGCTGCGTCTCGCTTCGTTGGTGGGTTCGAGTAGGGTTCTTCTTGCCCCACGTTGGGCGCCACTTGCCACGCTGCGAGTCTGTCTCTGTGACTACACGAATTTAAGATTCTTGTTCCCTTTTTTGGAACACTATTATCACGAACTCTTAAACTCGCTGTACGATCACCACCGACTGGGCAAACCACCTTTCTTTTCAGAGCAAGCGCGGGCAAGGCCAAGATGCTCACTTTTACTTTTTTAAATCAAAGATTTTGCAACTCTTGGCTCTAATAAGTATGAGCTTGTCCTCATAAACTTACTAAATTTTAAATTACGCAAAATTCCCTGAATTTTATCTCAATGCTCGAATATTTAAGATTAACTCTCTCTCTCTCCAAGGTCGTGCCTTTTGGGAGAAATCGGCTCTTAAGTTCTGATGATAACTTTTAAAATTTTCAGATTATTTTACCAGAGCACATATATAAAATTTATGTTAAAACAAGGTTAATAGCATATACAGAATGGATATATATTAAAAACACAACAAAATTTGGAAATGAATTATTTGTATATTATTTTCTCTTTTGCACAGAAAAATTTTATATTCAAAACTTTTTTAATCACACCAAACAATTTAATTGAACAATAACACAACTATTTATTTATTTGACAAAATTAATTAATGTAATATTATCTATATATTAAACAAAATAAAAGCGCTTGACTTTTCAGACAGAACCACAAACAGTTTTTCCTGTACTGAAAAAGTCGTATTTAAATTATTAATAATTTTCAACACCAAAGCAGAGGTTTAAAATGAATTTAATTTTTAATAATTCCCCTAATGACGTTATATTTGAAAAGAAGTTAATATTTGAGAATTATTCCTTAAGTATAAGATACCTTCACACTTTAATAGAAGTTCTAGTTGGATTTGGAATTTGTTGTATTATTAGGATGATGGTGATGTGATGTTTTCTATCCAGAGTCTGTAAGCTGCTATGTAGTTGAATGCTGGTATCAAATTCTTCTAAGTCGCCTTGAAGATCGATTAAAGTTGAAATTATTCTAAGTCCAATTAGTAGAGTGACAGTTGAATCTTCCTCTCAGCTCAGAGTCGGTTGCAGAAGAAACGTCCTATAAGCGTCGATTCCAAATCAAAAGTAACCGTCTTTCGACGGTTAAATCTCGGTCTCCCTGTCAGTGGGAATTAATCCGTTTTTCTGGAGCCAATTTTCCTCCCTTTTTGGAAAAAAGGTATTTTCCATATATTATGTGTTTTCAGGCCCTTTTGGTCTGAAATATTTACACTATATATTTTATTAGTCCTATTTTTTGACTAATGAATAGTTTTCTTCCTTTATTATTAATTAAAACACCTTTTAATTAATAATTTATAGTATTTTTTCTTTAACGTTATCTTTGATCCATGTTGGCAACATGATGTTTCTGACTTTAGACTCCGCTTGAAGATGCGCGCGCAACTTTTCATGTTTTTGCATGAAAATCTCTACTTTTGACGTTTTTTCGTTCAACTCGCTATAACTTTCGAACGCTCGAACCGATTTTAAAGTTCCTTTCGGATTCTTCTTCCTTTCCATCTTGTGGGTCTTGTGGAACTTGATTTATCGCTCTACTACGCTTCGTTCGCGAGTTATCGCCCTTTTCCCGAAATCTGATTTTTCCTCTTTTCAAATTTTGAGATAAGTCCTTTCTCAAAATTCTTTTGACGAAATCTTGTTCCTCTTCTACTACGACGAAAAACTATGTTTTTACTTTTTACATAACTCGTTTGGTTGTCGAATTATTCGTCTTTGAAGTCCTTAAGTTTGTGTCGTATGAGTTTATGTTCATAAAACCCCCCCCCCCATTATATATTATTACTTCTGCTTTGATGTTTTACAATTTTACTTACTAGATACAAATAATTATCATGTTACTTTACCCCTTTAACGTTTAATTTACCCGCTTTTGGGCTTTGAAGTTTTACGTTTTGTAATTATTATATCTCCCTTATTTTATTCTCAAATTTGATTCTAAGTACATATTATTGTGCCCTATTGTGGTCTCTACAATAGTACTTATTATTATTTTTTAAATGATCCCCCCTTCAACTCAAAAATTCCAAAAAACTCCCCAAGAATGACTTTCTAAGTCCCTTCTCACCTGTTAATTATTATTAATTCATATTTTTTTTTTTTTTTTTTTTTTATTCCCCCGGCGGAGCTGATAACCGCTAGGGGGCGCGTCCCCAGGTGGCGGATAGGGGAAAGCCTTGCAGTGGCTTTGGCTGCTGTGTGGTAGGAGGGAAATAAAATACCTCCCGCGGACCAACAGCAAAGAAAACAGCAATGGAGAAAACAGACGGAATTATTACCCCAGGTGGTATCCAGGGAAACTTGGGGAATCCACTCTCCTGTAAGGAGATCGGCATGGATTCTGGGGGGAGCCATTTATTGCTAGATTCTGGTAAGTCTGCTACGGTAACACCATCCGTAGGCGAAGGGGAAACAAATTATGATCTTGGGAGAATTGAACTCCTTGAAAGAATTAGGGCCCTTGAACTTCAAACAAAACAATTACAAGAAGAAGTGTCAACACTTAGAAAGGAGAACTGTGACTTGAGGAAGGAAACTGCTGGCACTAAGGAAAATAAACAGCAAGATGATAACGAGTTCTACACAGATGAGGAACAATTAGAAAGAGAAACTAATTGGATATTGGAGAGGAGGAAAAGGCCACGCAAAAAAAGGAAAGCAGAGACCTCGCCTCAATACACACAGGACAACAGCAGTGGACAAGTACCACCCACCGCTGATGGCAAAAAAACAACTAAGGTTCAACTACCACCGCCAATAAACATAGTTGGATTGGAACGCTATGGAGAATTACAGGCAGTGATGAAATCTGTAACTGACAAGCAGTACAAAGTAGTTGCTTTAAATAATAATGTGTGGAAAGTGAACACTCCGGATTCTGACACATATAGGGCACTGACAGCTAAGTTGAAAGCAGAAGACATGCAATGGTATACTTATGAAAATAAAAATGACAGGCCTATAAAGGTCATGGCAAGAGGACTGCATTCAACATGTTCTAAAGAGGAAATCATAGAAGACTTGAAATTAAGGGGTCTTCAGATTACAGATGCTAACAACATATTGAAGAGAGAAAGAAAAGAAAATGAAAAAGGGGAGTTGCACTTTATAAAAAGGGGACTTCCTCTGTTTATGCTGACATTCTCCAATCAAGAAAAAATAGAAAAAATATACAGCATCAATGATATCTTAAACATGAAAGTAAAAATTGAACCACTAAGGAGGACAAATAACTTTATCCCGCAATGTAAAAGGTGCCAGGGATTTAATCATACGCAGAAATACTGCCAGAAAGAGCCTCGATGTGTGAAGTGCGCAGGCAAACACCTCACATTGAACTGTACAACAAGAAGAGAATCGCCACCGTTGTGCATTAATTGTAAGGGAGCGCATCCTGCAAGCTACAGAGGGTGCGAAGTCACAAAAGAACTACAGGGAATGCGAAATAGACTGTATAGGACCCAAATAAATAATAGAAGAAGGGTAGTACCAGATATACAACCTAGAGACACAGACAGACAGAACCCACACGATGCTGCTCCCAATCAAAGGATAGTTACAACATATGCACAAAAAGTGCAAACCCCGCCAGCGACAAAACAAGTTTTAAGAACACAAAATGAAGTCCTGGAACAAATTCTGAATAAACTAGAAACCCTAACAGAGAAGTTAGAACAGCAAAGAGAAATAAATAAGAAAACTTCTGATAAACTACAAAGCCTGGAAACCAGGATGGGCAAAGTAAAGAAACTAAATAAGTAAGACACTGCGTATTGTTACATGGAATGCTAATGGGCTCCAGCAGCACCTGACGGAGCTAGAGCTCTTTTTAAACACAGAAAACATAGATATATGTCTAATCTCGGAAAGCCATTTCACCAGCACCTCTTATGCTAAATTAAGAGGCTACTGCTTCTACCATGCAATCCATCCTTCTGAAAAAGCTAGAGGGGGATCGGCTATATTCATTAGAGAAAATATTAAGCACTATGCTGACGTAAAAATTGAGAAGGAAATTATGCAAGTGACAACAGTTGAAGTGAAGCTAAGCAGAGGCCGAACATTGAGAGTCTCGGCCATTTACTGTCCTCCTCGGTTTAATCTAAAGAAAGATGATTACTTAGATCTTCTCAGAGCAATGGGCAACTACTTTATTGTAGGAGGAGATTTCAATGCTAAGAACATATACTGGGGCTCCAGACTGACGACACCGAAAGGCAGGGAGTTGTATGCTGCAGGAGTTGGGTTAAAATGCGACTTCCTTTCTGGAAGAAAACCTACATACTGGCCAACTGATGTTTTAAAAACTCCAGATTTGATTGACTTTTTTGTTGTGAAAGGACTCTCATCTAACTACATAGAGGTTGAGAGTAGTGACGAACTTTCGTCAGACCACTCTCCAGTCATCATGACTATCAGTGATAACATCATAGTGAGAGAAAATTTGCTGGGGTTGGTTAACAATAGGACAAACTGGAAACTGTTCAGAAGGTTAGTAGAAGAAAATGTTGACTTACTAACTAAAATGAAAACACAACACCAGCTTGAGGAACAACTGGAGGTTTTAGTGCAACAAATACAGCAGGCGGCGTGGGGTAGTACCCCTGATCTATCTGCAAACAACAAACACCACAACTCATATCCGAAGGAGGTAAGGGAGCTAGTTTGGAGAAAACGAAGAGCAAGAAAAGCCTGGCAAAATACAAGAGCCCCTGAAGACAAAACTCTTTTTAATTCACTTTCTAATGAACTTAAAGAACTCATCAAAAAAGTTAAAAATGTGACAATGTCTAAATTTCTGCAAAACCTGACCAATCAAAAGGATACAGAGTATTCCCTGTGGAAGGCCTCCAAGGGATTTAAGAGACCTAAGGCTCAAAACCCTCCAATAAGGAGATCAGATAACACTTGGGCCAGAAGCCCCAAGCAGAAAGCAGACCTATTTGCACAACACCTTGCAGATACCTTTCAACCTCTACCTAGGCAAACAGCTGATGAATATTTGATGGCTGCTGAGAAACTTGATGAGAGGGAAATACAACCAATAACACTTCAAGAACTAAAAACTGAAATTAAGAGCAACCTCAAACCTAATAAAGCACCTGGCTATGATCTTATCACAGGACAGGTACTAAAAGAATTGCCTGAAAAAGGACTCAAAAAACTGCTCCACATAATAAATGCCTGCTTTAGGCTAAGGTATGTTCCAAGGCAATGGAAGGTTGCTGAAGTGATCATGATTTCTAAACCTGGTAAACCCGCTCATGAAAAGTCATCCTATAGGCCAATTTCACTTTTGCCAACGACAGCAAAGCTATTTGAACGGCTGTTACTCAAGCGCCTTAAGACAATAATAGAAGAAAGAAACTTGATACCTCCTCATCAGTTTGGTTTCCGGGAGAAACATTCTACGATCCAGCAGATTCATAGGATTACAAATGTCATAGAAGATGCACTTGAGAAAAGGAAGATATGCTCTAGCGTATTCTTGGATGTATCCCAGGCATTCGACAGAGTTTGGCACCAGGGTCTGTGCTACAAAATGCATAAAGATCTCCCAAGGCAACTATATGAAATTCTTAACTCATATGTCACCGAACGATACTTCAGGGTGAAGTATGAGGGAGAGTACTCAGAATTGAAACCAATAAATGCTGGTGTCCCGCAGGGCAGCGTGCTCGGCCCGGTTCTTTACCTGCTCTACACTAGAGATATACCTGAGCCTGTAGGAGTGGACATTGCAACATTTGCGGATGATACTGCAATTGTGGCAGTAGGAGATACTGTAGAGGAGTCAACAAGCAGTCTACAAAGAGCCCTGCATGAAGTGAGTCACTGGACCAAAAAGTGGAGGGTCAAACTAAATGAAACCAAGTCAGTGCACATAAACTTCAGTAATAAAAAAATTCAACATCTCCCAGTGGAAATAAATGAAAATACTGTTCCTTATAGCAATACAGCAAAGTATCTAGGCCTAACGCTAGACTGTAAATTGCGCTGGAAGGAGCACATCAAAATAAAGAAGAAGGAGCTAAACATTAAATATGGGAAAATGCACTGGCTAATTGGAAGACGTTCAGAGCTGAGCACTTACAATAAAGTTCTTCTATATAATCAGATATTGAAGCCAATATGGGAATATGGCATTCAGTTATGGGGTTGTGCCAAGCCTACAAATAGAAGTATAATCCAAGTTTTTCAAAACAAAGTACTTAGGGGCATAGTGAATGCACCATGGTACATCAGAAACTCAGACCTGCACAGAGACTTGAAGGTCAACATGGTGGACGAAGAAATTAAGAAGCATGCAAGACGACACCTACAGCGCCTTCAGGGACACCCGAGTACAGTGATCCGGAGGATGTTGGATGAACCCAGCCCGCTTCGTCGGCTCAAGAGGACCAAGCCAGCTGACTTGCTTATATAAAACTTTGAGATTGTTTACCAAATATTTGTTTATTTTAATCTATATGGGAACAACCATTGGGCTGTTACTCATCAAACTGTGATGTAATAGATTAGAAGTTGCTAAATGAGCTAAGCTCAGTTGTAACAGTATGTGTAATAAAAAAAAAAAAAAAAAAAAAAAAAATATTTTTTATTTATGATTATTATTAGTTCCCCTCTGAGTTATGACTCTACGTTTTTTGAATTTTGAATTTAAGTATTTTCCAAATTTTAGGTTTTTGAGCCCCTATAAAAACTTGAATAACTTTTTTGTTTTAATTACTTTTAAATTTATTCTTTGATATTCTTAATCGGTTGATTCTACTGTACATTAATTTATTTTAATTATTTAATATTTTAATAAAATAAGAGACCAGACAGAACGATTGTACACGATTCAACATGCAGTGTTCGACACCTGTTGCCGTGACGTCATCGCTCCCCCTCGTCCCTCATCCACTAGCTTTATCGCGGGAATTTAACTTGTTTTAAATGGACTTGAGACGTTTACTTTTCCCAAACCGTCGCAGTGTGTGTGTGTGTGTGTGTGTGTGTGTGTGTGTGTGTGTGTGTGTGTGTGTGTGTTGCAACGCACCCCCCCCTCTTTTGTTGGTTCCTTCTTCGACAGACAGACCCTTATTCGGGGGACACTACTCGCTGCAAGACCTTACCCCAACCACTAACCCCTTCGATCTACTTTCTAATAGAGAGTGATTCTTTCGCAGTTTAATAGTTTTGATAAGGCTCTTGATTCTTATGTCACACAAGAATAATTTATTTTAATCAACTTATGTTAACACAGGAAATTTTACTATATTAATATATTCACTTCTTATACTAGCTTACCTTTCTTAAAACTCCAGACTCTTTTTCAAAGGGTGTGCCCTTTGGAGCTCTTTAATTCATTAACACCAAAATTTGCTCTTTTTTGAATTTTTGACTTTATACTTGGTGAGCACTTACTTTTTCTTCTTTCTAATGTAATGAGTTTCTTTGAATGGGTTAGATTTAATTAAAATATTCAACAATGAAATTTAACAAATTTATTTAAGAGTCTACAATTTAATTTTTATTTTGAGAAACAATGGATTTCTTTCGAATCTTTTACAACAATTAATGTCGCCTTTTCTGACAATTTATATTAAATGCTTTCTCTTTTAACAAACTGAAAATCTACTATATTAAACAATTTTAACAATAACTAAAACTAACAATTGATATTCTTATTCTAATACACAAAAATATGAATCCTATTATTTATTCCTTTCCAATCTGTTACTTTTGCTTTATTATTGGACTCGAATTTTATTGTATTTTATATCTCTTTATTGGAATGAATTTAAAATTGGCTCTATTTTGACTTTACTTTGTCTTTAAAATGTTATTATTTAACTTTATTGAGTTTAATAATTTTGGACGTAATTCAAGTTTATTAAAAAATATTTTATTTATTAAAAAAGCTTGATTTATGCAGTACCTTGTTTTGTGGAGTGCACAAGTCCGCTCGTCCTGATTCTGAGAGTGTTTGAGGATCTTGGAGATGTTTTCTGAGAGTTGTCTAGAATATCTCGAAGTCCAGTTCTCGAAGAATCTGTTGATGACGACAAGTTCTAGAAGAATGTTTGCCGGAGTCCGTAGTGAAGATCTCTTCTACTAAGCTGTTGTAGGATGTCACGTTGTCTCCTGCAAGGCCGATCCTTTCTGTAGGCACCGTTATTAACCTGGCGAAGTACAGAGCGTTGACAATATTTTCCCGACGATTTCCTGTTCAGACTTGAGTAAAGTTGGTGATCTTTCCTGGAGCTGCTATTAGAAGACTTCCCTGGAGCTGGTACTAAACGAGACTGTGGAATTAACTTGAAGAAAGTTAACTCGTCGAATTTTAGGCCTTTCAGTGTGGCCAACCTTCACTGATTATTGTTACTGTTTTATTTCACAATTTAATTAATTTTATTTATTTATTTGCACTACGATGAACTTTCCTTGGCTTATTCTTCTATTGTTTGTCTATTTTTCTTATTTTAAATTATCTATTCCTATTATTATTTGTTATAATTAGTTTAATTTCTTATGGTGGATTTGTGTTGAAGTTGGTAACTTTCCCTTTCCATGCGTCTACTGCCTACTATGCGCACGACGTTCAAGACAAGTTGATTCCTGAAATTTATAATTTTTTACTTGCGAATTCTTCTTTTCTTCATATATCCCGTTCGCTTCGCTCGATCTTCTTCTGGGTGATTTCATTTTGAAGCCCTTCTTTCCCTGATGATTTTCCATCTTCATTTGTAGCGATACGACGTATATTTTTTCTTTTACGGAGATTTGAAAATTTCGTAAGTTTTCAAAATTTAGTTTTTCCAATTTTGGAAATTTTGAAAATCTTCTTTTTGCAAGTTGTTCCTCTGATGCTGAAAGTTCCAAAACTGCTTTCCTCTTCTTCCTCGCTTCTGGGTTTCACAAGTTACGGTACTTTCTGCATTGTTGGTTATTTATTATTTAATTACTTTATGGTCTTTTATTAAATTTTGATTTCGAGTCTTATTTATTTCTAGTTTATATTATGGTTATGCGTTGTTATTATTAGATTTTGGAATTTCTTTATTTTAAGGGTTTTTTATGTTTTATGACGTTTTATTATGGCTATAACTTTTTTATTATTAATTTGACGAGTTTATTCTCTTATTATTTATTATTAGGTTTTCCTAGCTCTACACGATTATATCATTTTAATTTAAGTTTTCGGATTTTGATGTTTTTTGCATTAGAAACATATGGACGAATTCATGTTCAATCCGGAACGCTAGATATTTCCTGTCAAGGCGCGTGACCTTGGCTTGGCTAACTTACATATTCCCTTTAACTTTACATGTGTTATTTTATTTTTAGAAATGTTTTTGTCATTTCTACAATTATTGTTTGATTTAATTGAAATTTTGGAATTTAGCTCTTTTCCAAAATTGCTCCTTGCAGGCGGTTCAATTAAACCGTTGCAAATTCCCCTCTCAAAAACTTAAAATTTTGACATTAAAATCCCTTTTTTAGATTTTAAAATTTTATGTTCCTCAAATTTTTCTATTCTCTTTACATATTTACTTCCTTTCTATTTAAAAAACATAATTATCTATATAACATGAAAACTTACTATCTATAAAACAATCCTATTTCTAACATAAATGATTAATTGGTGACATATATAATTTTCAAAAACATGGTAATAAACATGACATATTCATATGAAAACAATCCTTATTTTATACAAATACATATATATTTTTCATGTTCGATAGTTCATTTCGTCTCTCTTTCATCTGAAACAGTCTATTTAGCATGATTATACATAGTTATACACATTTACACTTTATCCTAACTTTTTTAAAATTATAAATTTTGACACAAATTTAATCACTTTTGCACTAAGGTAAGTTACATAAATCAAGCCATCCTTACTTTTAATTGATTTCGCGCTAGGTTAGATTACGCCAAGTAACAGATTGAAATTCCTTTGAATGTTGACATTTCTTATTTCCGTTATCGCTATAACGAAAGAACCCCTCTCTACCTTAATTACTGTACAATTTTCATGTCTTCCGGATGCTTGTTTATTTATTAACTGACCTACGCAACTTGTCCCAATTTCTCCCCTCGCTTTTATCGAAACAGCTGGTTTTTATCTACCGTTATGATTTATTCTGAACTTTATTCCTTTTGGATTTATTACATACTATTTTGGACGATGTTTATGATTATGAATTTACGAATTTACCTATTCTACTTTATGTTTACTGTTATTTTACTATTCTAACCTTTATTTCTAGTTTTTTAACTTTACCGTTGGTTTATTTTTTATTTTTAGTTTTACGAATACGTTTCCCTTCCTTTTTAACTTAAATTTATTTTTCCCCTTCCTTTTCTGACTATGCTTTACTTTTGTTTTGAATTTAACCTTTTTGGTTACGTCTTGATTTTTGAACTTTTTTGTTTCGTTCGCTCCTAACTTATTCAGGTTTGGGTTTGATTGACTACTGGACTCCCCTTTTGGAATTAAGCTCAATTCGAACTTAGGTATGTTTACCAGTGATCCCTTCATTTTTGCGTGGTCTCCATTTTGTATTTGGTGCTTAAGACTTACTTCTTTATTTACGACGACTTTGCTTAGCCCTTGTACGAATAACTCACGACTCTGAAGCTTTTTTGGATATAGTTCTTCCCTTTTCTCGCTCGCTTCGCTCTTCTTCCTGCTTCTTCTTGGATAGGTTGCTCCACTTTTAATCTCTTTTTGGATTTTAAAGTTCCTTCCTTGAATTGGCATCTTCCTTTCGACCGTGTTTTGGTTTCTAAGGTTTATCTCCTGTTTTCCTTTGAGTTCAAACTCCCTTCCCCTCTCTAAGTTTTCACTTCTCCTGTTCCTTCCTGTATTGTCTCGTTCGATGTTGTCGGCTTCGGTTTTTTCTTTCCTCCCGTCACGTTTGTTGTTTACACGTCCTGTTTGGTCAATTCTGGTATTTTCTCCCCTTTTGTCACGTTCGGCTTGGTCACGTTCGGTACCCTCGTTTTTTACTTCTACACTGGGTAATGTAGTAACATATAACGCCCCATTCGCTCGCATTATAGTATTTGGACCTCCTATATTGCTAATTTGATTTCGCAATTTCCGTACACAGATTTTAGCTGACGGTTGTTCTATGTCCAATCTATTTAATAGATTGGTTTTTGAAGTTACTTTTTTAGCTTCTTCGATGAAATTTATTTTTCTGTTTTCCCCTTCTACATTTATTATTACGTATTTTTCCTCCATATTAATTTTCGCGTTTAACTCGAATAGGCTATTACATCCTAATATACCTAAACTAGTTAACTTTGGTACTACTAGAAATTTTATATCTACTACTCTGTCGTTAAATTGCACGGGTATTGATACTTGTTTTGAAACTCTTTGTTTTTTCTGTTTAATGGCTGTTATTACTTCGACGTTATAAACTGGTAATTCTAAAAATTTGTTTCCCCGTCTTTTTAACTCCTCCAAATACTCAGCTTGTATACACGACCACTGCGCTCCCGTGTCTACTAAAACTTTTATATTTGTTTGATGAATTTTGACGTTTATTTCCGGACATTTTTCTAATAATTTTGTTTGAATGTTGATATTTTCGCCTTCTGTCATTAACTCTTCCCTAATATCGCATGAAATGTTTTGTAATTTCCCTACTGATTTTAATGTTGGATTTTTAAATTTTGAAAAGTTTTCTAAAGGTTTCTCTGTTTTGATTTTATTTTTTACATTTTGATCTGCGGCCCCGAATCCTGTCTTTGCCTGTAACCGTTTTCTTTTGCTTTTTTCCGGGACCTTATAACCTAGTTTTTTGGACTGGGTCTCGGATTGTTAGGTAGTGTAGGATTGGGTTTTTGGTTACTTTGGTTTTGGTTTGTTTGCGGTCTATTCCCATAGGATCTAAGGTTAGGTGTTCTAGGATAGGTTTGAGAGTCCATGGCTCCTGCCATTTTCCTATCAAGGTTCCCCTTATACGCTGGTCTTTCTTCTCGATTTTCCCTACGTGGTTCGCCTTCCATCGCTTCAAACGTTCTAAGAAATTCTATCGCGCTTTCAACGGTTTCGCTATGACTTCCTATACTCGCAAATTGTACCTTTTGTTCAAAATGTCGCATGATTCTATTAATCATAAATTTTTCTGGGATTGGTGGATCAAGATATTGTCCTTTAGCCACCATTTTGCAAAAATAATTAACTCTTGACATATATCCTGTATCACGATATTGTCCGTGTTCAATTAAATTTCGGATATGTTGCTGGGCTTGATATCCCCAATAATTTTTTATAAATTTAACCCTAAATTGTCCGTATCTATCTTTATTATCTTTTATTACGTTCCACCATTCTATTACCGGCCCTTTTATGTGTCGTTCCACTATTTTTAATTTCTCCCCTTCGTCTAATTGTGGATCGATTTCCATGAAAATCTCTTCTATTTCGGCTAGAAATTTCATTGGACTTTCTTTAGAACTTCCCCAAAATTCGACAGTTTTATTTCCTGCTGCACCGGGTTGTACGTATACTACGCTTCTCCCAGCCCCTACTAAATTTTGCCCTATACTTGTCTGTCTCATTTTGGTTTCTAACGATTTTATATTTTTGCTTAACGTTTCGCAATTAACTTTATTTTGTTTAATTTTGTCATCCTGACCTTTAATTGTTTCCCCTATTTCCTGAATTTCCCCTTTCAAAACGACTATTTCGTCTTCGCAATTTCCGACTCTATTTTGAATTGCTTCAAAATTTTTCTTTACGTCTTCTCCTAAACCCCCTACAGCTTGTAAGAGTTCTTCCCTACTCGCTTGTTCGCTTTCTTCGCGTGCTAATTCCCTAGCTTCGCGTTCTCTTTTTTCCTCTAACTCCCTTGCTTCGCGTTCTCTTTCTTTCGCTTCGCGTTCCCTTTTCTCTTCGTTTTCCCTAGTCTCCCTTTCTAATTCCCTAGCTTCGCGTTCTTTTTTCTCTTTTTTCCTCTCTGATTCGCGTGCTTTTTCTCTCTCCTCGCGTTCTTTTTTATCTGCCTCTTCCCTAGCTTCGCGTTCTTTTTCTTTCGCCTGGAAATATCTCATGAACTTCTGCATTTCCGTTTCTGTTTCTTTCGGAGCTGCCATTTTTTTATTTAGATTTATTTATTAGGTTTACTACTGTTTATTTATTTAAGTTTTAAGTTTTAAGTTTTAATTTTGATTTTAATGAATTTAAGCGTTTTCAACCCTAAAGTAATTATAACAATTTTTTGTTTGGTTACTTTCGAGCCTACGCTGTTGGACGCCACTTGCAACGCACCCCCCCCCTCTTTTGTTGGTTCCTTCTTCGACAGACAGACCCTTATTCGGGGGACACTACTCGCTGCAAGACCTTACCCCAACCACTAACCCCTTCGATCTACTTTCTAATAGAGAGTGATTCTTTCGCAGTTTAATAGTTTTGATAAGGCTCTTGATTCTTATGTCACACAAGAATAATTTATTTTAATCAACTTATGCTAACACAGGAAATTTTACTATATTAATATATTCACTTCTTATACTAGCTTACCTTTCTTAAAACTCCAGACTCTTTTTCAAAGGGTGTGCCCTTTGGAGCTCTTTAATTCATTAACACCAAAATTTGCTCTTTTTTGAATTTTTGACTTTATACTTGGTGAGCACTTACTTTTTCTTCTTTCTAATGTAATGAGTTTCTTTGAATGGGTTAGATTTAATTAAAATATTCAACAATGAAATTTAACAAATTTATTTAAGAGTCTACAATTTAATTTTTATTTTGAGAAACAATGGATTTCTTTCGAATCTTTTACAACAATTAATGTCGCCTTTTCTGACAATTTATATTAAATGCTTTCTCTTTTAACAAACTGAAAATCTACTATATTAAACAATTTTAACAATAACTAAAACTAACAATTGATATTCTTATTCTAATACACAAAAATATGAATCCTATTATTTATTCCTTTCCAATCTGTTACTTTTGCTTTATTATTGGACTCGAATTTTATTGTATTTTATATCTCTTTATTGGAATGAATTTAAAATTGGCTTTATTTTGACTTTACTTTGTCTTTAAAATGTTATTATTTAACTTTATTGAGTTTAATAATTTTGGACGTAATTCAAGTTTATTAAAAAATATTTTATTTATTAAAAAAGCTTGATTTATGCAGTACCTTGTTTTGTGGAGTGCACAAGTCCGCTCGTCCTGATTCTGAGAGTGTTTGAGGATCTTGGAGATGTTTTCTGAGAGTTGTCTAGAATATCTCGAAGTCCAGTTCTCGAAGAATCTGTTGATGACGACAAGTTCTAGAAGAATGTTTGCCGGAGTCCGTAGTGAAGATCTCTTCTACTAAGCTGTTGTAGGATGTCACGTTGTCTCCTGCAAGGCCGATCCTTTCTGTAGGCACCGTTATTAACCTGGCGAAGTACAGAGCGTTGACAATATTTTCCCGACGATTTCCTGTTCAGACTTGAGTAAAGTTGGTGATCTTTCCTGGAGCTGCTATTAGAAGACTTCCCTGGAGCTGGTACTAAACGAGACTGTGGAATTAACTTGAAGAAAGTTAACTCGTCGAATTTTAGGCCTTTCAGTGTGGCCAACCTTCACTGATTATTGTTACTGTTTTATTTCACAATTTAATTAATTTTATTTATTTATTTGCACTACGATGAACTTTCCTTGGCTTATTCTTCTATTGTTTGTCTATTTTTCTTATTTTAAATTATCTATTCCTATTATTATTTGTTATAATTAGTTTAATTTCTTATGGTGGATTTGTGTTGAAGTTGGTAACTTTCCCTTTCCATGCGTCTACTGCCTACTATGCGCACGACGTTCAAGACAAGTTGATTCCTGAAATTTATAATTTTTTACTTGCGAATTCTTCTTTTCTTCATATATCCCGTTCGCTTCGCTCGATCTTCTTCTGGGTGATTTCATTTTGAAGCCCTTCTTTCCCTGATGATTTTCCATCTTCATTTGTAGCGATACGACGTATATTTTTTCTTTTACGGAGATTTGAAAATTTCGTAAGTTTTCAAAATTTAGTTTTTCCAATTTTGGAAATTTTGAAAATCTTCTTTTTGTAAGTTATTCCTCTGATGCTGAAAGTTCCAAAACTGCTTTCCTCTTCTTCCTCGCTTCTGGGTTTCACAAGTTACGGTACTTTCTGCATTTTTGGTTATTTATTATTTAATTACTTTATGGTCTTTTATTAAAATTTGATTTCGAGTCTTATTTATTTCTAGTTTATATTATAGTTATGCGTTGTTATTTGTAGATTTTGGAATTTCTTCATTTTAAGGGTTTTTTATGTTTTATGACGTTTTATTATGGCTATAACTTTTTTATTATTAATTTGACGAGTTTATTCTCTTATTATTTATTATTAGGTTTTCCTAGCTCTACACGATTATATCATTTTAATTTAAGTTTTCGGATTTTGATTTTTTTTTGCATAGAAACATATGGACGTATTCCTGTTCAATCCGGAACGCTAGATATTTCCTGTCAAGGCGCGTGACCTTGGCTTGGCTAACCTACATATTCCCTTTAACTTTACATGTGTTACATTATTTTTAGAAATGTTTTTGTCATTTCTACAATTATTGTTTGATTTAATTGAAATTTTGGAATTTAGCTCTTTTCCAAAATTGCTCCTTGCAGGCGGTTCAATTAAACCGTTGCAAATTCCCCTCTCAAAAACTTAAAATTTTGACATTAAAATCCCTTTTTTAGATTTTAAAATTTTATGTTCCTCAAATTTTTCTATTCTCTTTACATATTTACTTCCTTTCTATTTAAAAAACATAATTATCTATATAACATGAAAACTTACTATCTATAAAACAATCCTATTTCTAACATAAATGATTAATTGGTGACATATATAATTTTCAAAAACATGGTAATAAACATGACATATTCATATGAAAACAATCCTTATTTTATACAAATACATATATATTTTTCATGTTCGATAGTTCATTTCGTCTCTCTTTCATCTGAAACAGTCTATTTAGCATGATTATACATAGTTATACACATTTACACTTTATCCTAACTTTTTTAAAATTATAAATTTTGACACAAATTTAATCACTTTTGCACTAAGGTAAGTTACATAAATCAAGCCATCCTTACTTTTAATTGATTTCGCGCTAGGTTAGATTACGCCAAGTAACAGATTGAAATTCCTTTGAATGTTGACATTTCTTATTTCCGTTATCGCTATAACGAAAGAACCCCTCTCTACCTTAATTACTGTACAATTTTCATGTCTTCCGGATGCTTGTTTATTTATTAACTGACCTACGCAACTTGTCCCAATTTCTCCCCTCGCTTTTATCGAAACAGCTGGTTTTTATCTACCGTTATGATTTATTCTGAACTTTATTCCTTTTGGATTTATTACATACTATTTTGGACGATGTTTATGATTATGAATTTACGAATTTACCTATTCTACTTTATGTTTACTGTTATTTTACTATTCTAACCTTTATTTCTAGTTTTTTAACTTTACCGTTGGTTTATTTTTTATTTTTAGTTTTACGAATACGTTTCCCTTCCTTTTTAACTTAAATTTATTTTTCCCCTTCCTTTTCTGACTATGCTTTACTTTTGTTTTGAATTTAACCTTTTTGGTTACGTCTTGATTTTTGAACTTTTTTGTTTCGTTCGCTCCTAACTTATTCAGGTTTGGGTTTGATTGACTACTGGACTCCCCTTTTGGAATTAAGCTCAATTCGAACTTAGGTATGTTTACCAGTGATCCCTTCATTTTTGCGTGGTCTCCATTTTGTATTTGGTGCTTAAGACTTACTTCTTTATTTACGACGACTTTGCTTAGCCCTTGTACGAATAACTCACGACTCTGAAGCTTTTTTGGATATAGTTCTTCCCTTTTCTCGCTCGCTTCGCTCTTCTTCCTGCTTCTTCTTGGATAGGTTGCTCCACTTTTAATCTCTTTTTGGATTTTAAAGTTCCTTCCTTGAATTGGCATCTTCCTTTCGACCGTGTTTTGGTTTCTAAGGTTTATCTCCTGTTTTCCTTTGAGTTCAAACTCCCTTCCCCTCTCTAAGTTTTCACTTCTCCTGTTCCTTCCTGTATTGTCTCGTTCGATGTTGTCGGCTTCGGTTTTTTCTTTCCTCCCGTCACGTTTGTTGTTTACACGTCCTGTTTGGTCAATTCTGGTATTTTCTCCCCTTTTGTCACGTTCGGCTTGGTCACGTTCGGTACCCTCGTTTTTTACTTCTACACTGGGTAATGTAGTAACATATAACGCCCCATTCGCTCGCATTATAGTATTTGGACCTCCTATATTGCTAATTTGATTTCGCAATTTCCGTACACAGATTTTAGCTGACGGTTGTTCTATGTCCAATCTATTTAATAGATTGGTTTTTGAAGTTACTTTTTTAGCTTCTTCGATGAAATTTATTTTTCTGTTTTCCCCTTCTACATTTATTATTACGTATTTTTCCTCCATATTAATTTTCGCGTTTAACTCGAATAGGCTATTACATCCTAATATACCTAAACTAGTTAACTTTGGTACTACTAGAAATTTTATATCTACTACTCTGTCGTTAAATTGCACGGGTATTGATACTTGTTTTGAAACTCTTTGTTTTTTCTGTTTAATGGCTGTTATTACTTCGACGTTATAAACTGGTAATTCTAAAAATTTGTTTCCCCGTCTTTTTAACTCCTCCAAATACTCAGCTTGTATACACGACCACTGCGCTCCCGTGTCTACTAAAACTTTTATATTTGTTTGATGAATTTTGACGTTTATTTCCGGACATTTTTCTAATAATTTTGTTTGAATGTTGATATTTTCGCCTTCTGTCATTAACTCTTCCCTAATATCGCATGAAATGTTTTGTAATTTCCCTACTGATTTTAATGTTGGATTTTTAAATTTTGAAAAGTTTTCTAAAGGTTTCTCTGTTTTGATTTTATTTTTTACATTTTGATCTGCGGCCCCGAATCCTGTCTTTGCCTGTAACCGTTTTCTTTTGCTTTTTTCCGGGACCTTATAACCTAGTTTTTTGGACTGGGTCTCGGATTGTTAGGTAGTGTAGGATTGGGTTTTTGGTTACTTTGGTTTTGGTTTGTTTGCGGTCTATTCCCATAGGATCTAAGGTTAGGTGTTCTAGGATAGGTTTGAGAGTCCATGGCTCCTGCCATTTTCCTATCAAGGTTCCCCTTATACGCTGGTCTTTCTTCTCGATTTTCCCTACGTGGTTCGCCTTCCATCGCTTCAAACGTTCTAAGAAATTCTATCGCGCTTTCAACGGTTTCGCTATGACTTCCTATACTCGCAAATTGTACCTTTTGTTCAAAATGTCGCATGATTCTATTAATCATAAATTTTTCTGGGATTGGTGGATCAAGATATTGTCCTTTAGCCACCATTTTGCAAAAATAATTAACTCTTGACATATATCCTGTATCACGATATTGTCCGTGTTCAATTAAATTTCGGATATGTTGCTGGGCTTGATATCCCCAATAATTTTTTATAAATTTAACCCTAAATTGTCCGTATCTATCTTTATTATCTTTTATTACGTTCCACCATTCTATTACCGGCCCTTTTATGTGTCGTTCCACTATTTTTAATTTCTCCCCTTCGTCTAATTGTGGATCGATTTCCATGAAAATCTCTTCTATTTCGGCTAGAAATTTCATTGGACTTTCTTTAGAACTTCCCCAAAATTCGACAGTTTTATTTCCTGCTGCACCGGGTTGTACGTATACTACGCTTCTCCCAGCCCCTACTAAATTTTGCCCTATACTTGTCTGTCTCATTTTGGTTTCTAACGATTTTATATTTTTGCTTAACGTTTCGCAATTAACTTTATTTTGTTTAATTTTGTCATCCTGACCTTTAATTGTTTCCCCTATTTCCTGAATTTCCCCTTTCAAAACGACTATTTCGTCTTCGCAATTTCCGACTCTATTTTGAATTGCTTCAAAATTTTTCTTTACGTCTTCTCCTAAACCCCCTACAGCTTGTAAGAGTTCTTCCCTACTCGCTTGTTCGCTTTCTTCGCGTGCTAATTCCCTAGCTTCGCGTTCTCTTTTTTCCTCTAACTCCCTTGCTTCGCGTTCTCTTTCTTTCGCTTCGCGTTCCCTTTTCTCTTCGTTTTCCCTAGTCTCCCTTTCTAATTCCCTAGCTTCGCGTTCTTTTTTCTCTTTTTTCCTCTCTGATTCGCGTGCTTTTTCTCTCTCCTCGCGTTCTTTTTTATCTGCCTCTTCCCTAGCTTCGCGTTCTTTTTCTTTCGCCTGGAAATATCTCATGAACTTCTGCATTTCCGTTTCTGTTTCTTTCGGAGCTGCCATTTTTTTATTTAGATTTATTTATTAGGTTTACTACTGTTTATTTATTTAAGTTTTAAGTTTTAAGTTTTAATTTTGATTTTAATGAATTTAAGCGTTTTCAACCCTAAAGTAATTATAACAATTTTTTGTTTGGTTACTTTCGAGCCTACGCTGTTGGACGCCACTTGCAACGCACCCCCCCTCTTTTGTTGGTTCCTTCTTCGACAGACAGACCCTTATTCGGGGGACACTACTCGCTGCAAGACCTTACCCCAACCACTAACCCCTTCGATCTACTTTCTAATAGAGAGTGATTCTTTCGCAGTTTAATAGTTTTGATAAGGCTCTTGATTCTTATGTCACACAAGAATAATTTATTTTAATCAACTTATGCTAACACAGGAAATTTTACTATATTAATATATTCACTTCTTATACTAGCTTACCTTTCTTAAAACTCCAGACTCTTTTTCAAAGGGTGTGCCCTTTGGAGCTCTTTAATTCATTAACACCAAAATTTGCTCTTTTTTGAATTTTTGACTTTATACTTGGTGAGCACTTACTTTTTCTTCTTTCTAATGTAATGAGTTTCTTTGAATGGGTTAGATTTAATTAAAATATTCAACAATGAAATTTAACAAATTTATTTAAGAGTCTACAATTTAATTTTTATTTTGAGAAACAATGGATTTCTTTCGAATCTTTTACAACAATTAATGTCGCCTTTTCTGACAATTTATATTAAATGCTTTCTCTTTTAACAAACTGAAAATCTACTATATTAAACAATTTTAACAATAACTAAAACTAACAATTGATATTCTTATTCTAATACACAAAAATATGAATCCTATTATTTATTCCTTTCCAATCTGTTACTTTTGCTTTATTATTGGACTCGAATTTTATTGTATTTTATATCTCTTTATTGGAATGAATTTAAAATTGGCTTTATTTTGACTTTACTTTGTCTTTAAAATGTTATTATTTAACTTTATTGAGTTTAATAATTTTGGACGTAATTCAAGTTTATTAAAAAATATTTTATTTATTAAAAAAGCTTGATTTATGCAGTACCTTGTTTTGTGGAGTGCACAAGTCCGCTCGTCCTGATTCTGAGAGTGTTTGAGGATCTTGGAGATGTTTTCTGAGAGTTGTCTAGAATATCTCGAAGTCCAGTTCTCGAAGAATCTGTTGATGACGACAAGTTCTAGAAGAATGTTTGCCGGAGTCCGTAGTGAAGATCTCTTCTACTAAGCTGTTGTAGGATGTCACGTTGTCTCCTGCAAGGCCGATCCTTTCTGTAGGCACCGTTATTAACCTGGCGAAGTACAGAGCGTTGACAATATTTTCCCGACGATTTCCTGTTCAGACTTGAGTAAAGTTGGTGATCTTTCCTGGAGCTGCTATTAGAAGACTTCCCTGGAGCTGGTACTAAACGAGACTGTGGAATTAACTTGAAGAAAGTTAACTCGTCGAATTTTAGGCCTTTCAGTGTGGCCAACCTTCACTGATTATTGTTACTGTTTTATTTCACAATTTAATTAATTTTATTTATTTATTTGCACTACGATGAACTTTCCTTGGCTTATTCTTCTATTGTTTGTCTATTTTTCTTATTTTAAATTATCTATTCCTATTATTATTTGTTATAATTAGTTTAATTTCTTATGGTGGATTTGTGTTGAAGTTGGTAACTTTCCCTTTCCATGCGTCTACTGCCTACTATGCGCACGACGTTCAAGACAAGTTGATTCCTGAAATTTATAATTTTTTACTTGCGAATTCTTCTTTTCTTCATATATCCCGTTCGCTTCGCTCGATCTTCTTCTGGGTGATTTCATTTTGAAGCCCTTCTTTCCCTGATGATTTTCCATCTTCATTTGTAGCGATACGACGTATATTTTTTCTTTTACGGAGATTTGAAAATTTCGTAAGTTTTCAAAATTTAGTTTTTCCAATTTTGGAAATTTTGAAAATCTTCTTTTTGCAAGTTGTTCCTCTGATGCTGAAAGTTCCAAAACTGCTTTCCTCTTCTTCCTCGCTTCTGGGTTTCACAAGTTACGGTACTTTCTGCATTGTTGGTTATTTATTATTTAATTACTTTATGGTCTTTTATTAAATTTTGATTTCGAGTCTTATTTATTTCTAGTTTATATTATGGTTATGCGTTGTTATTATTAGATTTTGGAATTTCTTTATTTTAAGGGTTTTTTATGTTTTATGACGTTTTATTATGGCTATAACTTTTTTATTATTAATTTGACGAGTTTATTCTCTTATTATTTATTATTAGGTTTTCCTAGCTCTACACGATTATATCATTTTAATTTAAGTTTTCGGATTTTGATGTTTTTTGCATTAGAAACATATGGACGAATTCATGTTCAATCCGGAACGCTAGATATTTCCTGTCAAGGCGCGTGACCTTGGCTTGGCTAACTTACATATTCCCTTTAACTTTACATGTGTTATTTTATTTTTAGAAATGTTTTTGTCATTTCTACAATTATTGTTTGATTTAATTGAAATTTTGGAATTTAGCTCTTTTCCAAAATTGCTCCTTGCAGGCGGTTCAATTAAACCGTTGCAGTGTGTGTGTGTGTGTGTGTGTGTGTGTGTGTGTGTGTGTGTGTGTGTGTGTGTGTGTGTGTGTGTGTGTGTGTGTGTGTGTGTGTGTGTGTGTGTGTGTGTGTGTGTGTGTGTGTGTGTGTGTGTGTGTGTGTGTGTGTGTGTGTTTGAGTGTGTGTGTGAGTGTGTGTGTGTGTGTGTGTGTGTGTGTGTGTGTGTGTGTGTGTGTGTTTGTGTGTGTGTGTATTTATTTGTCTAATTATATAGTTGCAGAACTTATTATAAGTCATCAACACACCTATAGACTTTAGACTTTGACATCGCTATTACCTAGAGATATTGCCATTATCAATGATTATAGGATATTTTATAACTTATAACAGGTAACGCAGATATTGTATTGATCTGAGCAAGTCAAATTAGTGTTCATAAATTGTTATGAAGTGAACGCGGATTTGTAGGGAAAACATTTAAAAGGAGAGAATTGGGCCGTCCTATTCAATATAATAATGTAGACCTAAAACTGTACTTCTTTACACATGATGAGTAGCCTATTGTAACATAAATACAATCATACCTAACCGGCGTAATTTTATCAATGTGAGCGTTCACTTTCTACTAGTTTTAAATACTCGTACTCTACTGCGTTCCATTCGACGCATGGTAACGTTCCTGTGCTACGCTACATGAATCAAAAATGTTTACACCATGACATAACTACTAACTAGAGTTTTCAGCAATATCAAAGTGTATAGGTTGCTTTTTTTATTTATGAATTGTAGCAAAGGAACATAACTTTGCGTTGAATGGACCAAAGTAAAGTGTACTTAGATAGTAATAAGTGATCGTACACATTGAAGAGAAGACGTCGCCTTGTTATAAATGTATTTATGCTTCAATGGGCTCATCATAACGTGTATAAATGTACACACGAAGAAGTGGAAAATGAAAAAGTATTGGAAATGGAATATTCGGTAGTATTGTAACTATAAAAACATTATTTTAAACGTGTTTTTAAAAATATTTTTGTAATGTTTTACTAATATGAATATTAGTCTATATTATAGTTTTTAACTAAATGTATTTATTACTCACACAGGTGGTTATTTTGTCAAACTTTTCATAGGCACTTTTCATTATTACTGTTAACTCAAAGAGATATGTGATTGTCTAATACACTGTAATATCTCAGAATAAGTCATGACAATACATTGGAGTAATATCAACACCTTTTACAGTGTAAGTTATTAAGTTTGGTTACAATCACGGTTCGTGTAGTCACAAAATGAACTTTTGTTCACGCATTATCAAATATTATTGAAATGTACACACGTTGTTGAACGATTCCATTATCATTCAAATAAGTTGTTTAACTGTTATCTATGTTAAGTCTATACATATGTTTTTCAAAAAAGAGTTAAAAGTCTTTGCCTTGTCTAAATCTAGTTTCTATAGAATAGTTGACGAAAACTTAACCTAACTGAAATTAATATAATTTAACCGAAACCAATATTTCAGAAAGTGATAACCTTTTGGATAGTCGTATCTTAGAAAATACATAATTTGTAGATAATATTGCATTGAACTTATGTGTAAATACCGTTTTTATTTATAACCCGATTAAACTCTATCTCTCACTTACACACAAGTGTTGCATTGGATTCGTTATCAATGTTTTCCATTGATCATATCCTACATGAAGAAGTGCTCTGTTTAAAGCTTCGTACAAGATTGTAATTTTGTATCACTTTCACATTAGGTCAACTACCTGTTTTGGTTTTCTTATGGACCATATTCCTGTCTGCTATCTCTTATCTTTCTTTACCTACTTACGGTCCATAATCCTAGGATATGTATTACGGTACGATTATAATAATATAAATATTCCATTATTTTCAAATAACTTGAAAACTACTACAGGTTCAAAATCCGGTCCAGGAATTAATTCTTTACTACCTGGAGTCTTGCTAAATATTTCAAACACTTATCTTCCTAAACGCAAATTTGGAATCTAATTTGTTTCATATTAATTCCCTCTATTTTAGTAAAAAAGCATCAAAATAGTACTACGTATCAGTAATTGACTTATAAATGAACGCATACTAAAATTTACACTCAAACTACTATTAAAAAATAATTAAGGTAAAAAATACACGATATGCTCCAAATTCAGTTATTATTCTTTGTTGTAAAAATGCAGGATTGTTTTATTTAGGTCAAAAAAGTTGTTGTCGCATTATATTATTGGAATTGAATCAGTTTTTAAAACATAACTCCCAGAAAATAATCATAATTAAGTAATAGTTAAAGGCCACATAGGAAATAATTGGAACGAATCTGTAAATATCATACTCTTGGGTACTCTTGATACCATAATGCATGATGCGAAATTTCTGACAACACTGAATGCTGGTAAATACACTATTCAAATAATTGACTACACTTTTACCTACGAAAATAAAGTTGAATACAAACAATCTCATTTTTATATTAACACATTATGACTCTAAAACCCACCTCATATGACATGTATATAATTGACCTACTTTTGTTATTGACGGTTCCATTACTTTTAATTTTGTTATTTATTTGTGAATTTAACCATATTACTTTGAGTATATGATTTAAAACCTCTACATTTAAAAGGATATTTTTTTTCTTCAGATTTTTCCTGGCAGTATGATGACTAGAACATAGGTTACACTATTGATAAAGGGGACAAAACCCAACTCACTCCGATAAACCGTTCTGTCACAACTTCATTGGTACGCAGCAACCAGTATATTAGGTTAGTTATTAGCATTTCTCGGGTCGTATAGTTCTGTCATTTATAGTTTTTAAATATACAAGTTGTATTTAGTCTTAGTTCTTGACAGCACCGGGACACATTTATATCTGCCTTCCTTTCATAGATTATTATTTTCAGTTTTAATTTCTAACATGGCACTAGATTACTAGAGAATGTAATAATTTTTCATTTTGAAGGAGCTTTTTCACTTTTTGTTTTCTGTTAATATTAGAGAAAAACCATAGTTAAATTAGGTCAAAAAATTTATATTCGAAAAGGTAAATAAATTACAAGTTTCCCTCTTTTAATGATATTCTCCAAATTCAAAATTGTGTATTAAATTTTATGTCTTTTAAATTTACAAGTGATAAATACTTAATTGAATAACTATAACAAAATTTTATTTCTACTACCAAACAAATACATATTTGTGATCAAAAATGTTCCTAGAAAATATATTCTTCAAAAGGCATACTTAGTCTACAATCGTTAATTTTACTTTTCGAAAATTTAAAGTTTCAAAATATGGGTTTTTGATTATTCTATCATAACATAAACAAAATGATTAAAAGATTTATGTCTCTTGACAAAATCTTTAAAAAGCATACTTTAGCCGAAACTAATTTGACATGGTACACGAATTCTCCTATATTGTCTAGAGTAGTTATATAAGTTTTTATTCTGGAATACTTTTTTATGGTAAATTTGGATTATTCATCTTCTAACGTAAATAATTTATTTTCTACGTGCATAATTCCATGATTATCAACTGATGTTACTGTAAATAAAAATTTAAAAAATAAAATATATTATTCTGTACAATAATTACTTTATTGCCATTTTAAAAAGATTTAAATTGTATGCGTTTATTTAGTAAAATGTGGTAAGAAATATTAGTAGAATCATTGACATTTAACATTTTATTTGAGATAACAATACATTAGAATGTAAGATAGTATCAACAGTGTCGTATTTTTACAAATATATGACGTTGAAAATTGATGAAAAATAATTTTGGACAAGTAACAATTACTCAACTAAGAATTTTGTTTTCAAATTATATATTTAATTAGACAAACTAAGAAAACAAAATACATGGATTTCTTGGATCTCCGTCTATTCTAACCAGACATCCATCTTTAACATAAGGATCCAAGTACGATGGTCTTGGAAGTCCTGCAGTGTAGTAAAGAAAGATTGCGTAAGTAGCTGATTGAACCTTAATATCGGAGGATGTTTGGTTAGATTGATCTAAAATGAGCTGTCTTCCATTCGTGGAAATGTTTAGTAAATTTTCCAAAGCCACATCAAGTTGCTTTTGCATATTTTCTAACTTTAGTTCGTATTGATAGTTGTAATCATTATTACACATCACAAATTGTGACATTGGAAAGCTAGACATTGAACTGAAACATGCTTTCTCGACAGCACTTCTATTTGTGTTTCTATGAAGTTCATCAGCTTGGGCTTGTATTGATTGTGCTAATAGAATTGCTTTTTGAGCAGACGCGTAGAAGTCAAGAATATATTTATCAGATTGATTAATACCTACCCCTATGAGTCGATCAGGTTCCAATCGTATTTGAGCAGTTATTTGCGAAGCGTTTGCCGAAGCAAGTACATCGTTGATTGCGAGTCTTGTAAAGTTGACTGGTTCTTGTAAACTATCATTCAGATTTACAATACCTGAATAATTCGTAGCAAGTATACCGTTAGCGGTGGCAATAATTCTTTGTACAGTATTGGGTATAGAAGTATTGAACCGGTTTCTACGGTTATCCATGTTCATCACTGCAAAATCTAAAAGTTGATCCTTTGTGACGTTACACTCAACATACACACCTTCTGGCAACGGTTGTAAGTCTAATTTTAGTTTTTCAAATTCGATGTTTACATCTATATCCCGCCAATTATTTAACTGTATAGTTCGGTTCTTCAGTTCTTCAAGCGACTTGGCCCGATAAATATCAACTTGGGCGGTAGCATTGTTGAAGTAGTTACCGAACTTGTCGGTTACTTCTCCAACACATTCTACGAGTTTATATAATTCTTTGTTATTACAAGTTCTTCCTACGTTAGACAACTCATCGATTTCGCTTTGCAATTTTTGGCTTAGTTGATTAGCTAACTGAATTTGACTCATCGTGTAATTTGTCGTATCCGGGAAGATTGGATACAATCTACTAACTGCGTCTCTAATAGCCCATAAAGCATAATCTGTTTCGCTCTTTGTCGATCTTTTAGGGCATACTACTGACAAAGCATAAACATGTAAGTCGAGTAAGACATTTACGGTATTTAATTTAGCAATTGCACTGTTATTTGTATTAACCGCATGGGTTTGTAGTTGGTTTGCTGTAATTCTTAAACCTTGAACTGTTTGTGTGTACGGTGTGATATTAAATCTTGCAAAATCACCTAAAGCAGTTGCGATAATCTGATTTGCTGTAACGTTATATTCTTTGACAAGTTTCTCTGATTCCACTTTACCCAATTCTTCAGCGTTCGTTAATTCAGTGTTGATCGTATTATTGATTTTCGATTTAGCCTCTAATTTCAATGTTAAAGCAACGTTATAGAGATCATTAACTTTCTTCAAAGCAACGTCTATATTGCTATTAAGTTTTGTACACTGATCAGTGATGCACTGCTCAAACTTTATTCTTGACGAGTAGACTGACGCACAAGATTCATTAAGACTGTTAAAGTCGATCATTTTCAAATCGTTCTGAATCTTGTTGGTTTCAGATTCAATGGTTGATGCGTTATTCAAATATAATTGTATATTGTTGTTCAATTTATTTATTGTATCTGTACGATATTTCATCAGTCGCTGTCTTTCTTGATTTAGTTTTACAGCATTTGAAGGATTCAATTTGATTGCAAAATCAATAGTTGATAACCAAGTGGACAACGTATCATTAATGGAACTCTCAAATCCTGTTGGTTTTGCTACATCGACTTTAACTTCTTGAGTAACTTGAAAGGTTTGATTTGTCTTTGAAATAATTTCCGTATTTATTCTTAGATCCGTCCCACGTAAACACTGATTAACAATTGCTGAACTAGTCGTACTGTTGTTTTCATCGTTCTTCTTCTTTTCTTCGGCAACAAATTCTTCCGCTTTTTTCAGTTCCGTAGAAAGGACTTTATCAACTTCGTTTTTAGCGCATTGATTAATGTCTTTAGATTGTTGACCAAGCTTGTTAACATCTATGATTATTTTATTAACAGTTGCAACATATTGATTAAAGTTTTCTTGGACGCATGAGTTAAAATTTTCATTTGAGCTGGAAAAGTTAAAACATTTCCCTTTAAATGTTGATTCGTTAACCGTCGATAACAAAGTTTTCAATGCATTTTCAAATGAAAGTAGTAGTTTTTGATTAATTAAGTTCAAATTATTATAAAAAGTAGTAACATTGTTCACTTTATTTGCACTTGCTATAATTAAGTTATTCTTTTGTTCTGACATAGAGCCGTTGTAAGCATACACTGATGTAATATTAATTCGGAAATTTTCTAGAACGTTATTAAATTGCGTACCTTGTTCTTTTATCATTGCGTAAAATTTATTAAAATTTGGTGTGAAATCTATTTTTATCGTGTTAGAAATCTGTTGCAATACTTTCTGTATTACGTCATCATTAGCTTTCCATATAGCTTTATCAGCTTTTACTTTCTCAATTTCATTCTTAATCTTTTCATTCACTTTCATCAATTCTTCCTTTATTTGTTGGTTTAATTTCTTAAGATCAGCGGCGATTGTCACTGTGTTATGTGTTTTGGAAATAGCCTCAACTTCTACCTTTCCTGAATTCAATTTGTCAATCAACCCAGTAAAATAGGATTGTACACAATTTTTGTACATGTTTGCTGGTACTGTTTTGCAAAATTCGTTTGCTGCACTTTCGGATAATTTTGCTTCTTCTCCATTAAACCAATTTACGAACGTATTTACTTTATTTTGACCAATAAGATTTGAGGTAATAATTTGATTCCTAAGTTTTTCAATATTTGCATTTGCTCCTTCAATTGCAATCTTAACGTTAGACACAACCGTTTGTTGATATGAAGATGGAGTTCCTTCTAGTAACAAACTCAACTGTGCCCCTGTATTTTTTATTATATTTTGGAATTCTTGTGCTGGTGACACATTAGTCAACCCTTCAATTTTGTTTAACACCACTGATATTGGTTCGGCTGTAGTTTTTAATACATTTTGGAATTGCTGAAACGGAATGTTAATATTTGAAATATTAAAAGGAGATTTAATACTGTCGGCAAATATTTGTATTTGTGCATATTCCTTCAAAGCATTTTGCGAACTGACTTTTAAAAATGTTGGACTTGTAAACATTTCTTTGGTGTTTTGTTGTACTTTTTCAATCTCTGCTTGAACCTTGTTTACTGCAATTATAAGTTGTTTCTCCTGAAGGTTTGCCTGCAGTTTTAAAAACGGCGGGAAAATTTCATTAACATCGTTCTCCATATTTTGTAATTGTTTTTCAGCCGTGTTCAATTTTAATCCATATTTTTTTGAAATATCTAAAATGCAGTTATTAAAAGCAATTTTTTGACTGATAAATTGTGTACAGTTTGAGTTTACAAGATCGATTGTGAATGCAAATAAGTTGTTAGCGGATCCACTATTAACCTGGTCAAATAAGTTATAAATACTTGTACTTCGGTTAAAAAAAAAGTCAAATAATTTAGTGACATTTTCGTAATGAGTGACTAATGCTTTATCTATTTCAGCCTTTATTATAGACCATGGGATCGGTTGATTTGGTACTTGCTTGTAACTTTGTTCATAAGCTAGTAGCAATGGACGATATATATTTTCTAAATCTAATTTAAACTTATCAGCTATTACTAAAATTTGCAAGTAACCCTGAGAGTTGTAGTCGAGTGATGCTTGCATTCCAAATTTTATTTTGTTTTCTATTTCGATTTGGTATTGTATTATCGCATCTTTTCTAAAATCGATACCAGGGTTAGCTTTGTTTATAGCATCAAGTGCTAAAGCATTAACTTGTGTCTTTGTTTCATTGAAAAGAGAATTTATAAATTGTTTTATCTCGATTGTTAGTTTTTCGACCTCATTATTTGTATCGATTAAGGTATTGATTGACAGACGAGTGGCCTTAGTTAACGAGTTATTAAACATTGTTGTAAAAGGTTCAAAGCAGCTCACTAGTTTTGAAATATCAATTGGGAAACATTTCTCTCCATTTTTCACTAATGAGTTAAGTTCTATGTCAAAATTATAAATCAAAGATGGAGCAGCTAAAATGATAAGATTATTGTACTTTCCGTTTAAAAATCCAGTTATGTTTAATTGTAAATTAGTTTTCAATTTAAGTAGTTCTGCATTTAACGATGTCAAATTGTATTTAGGGTTTGTTATTTGTATAATTTTGATTGTGTCTGCTAAACGGCTAACCACTGTGTCTATTTCGTTATTTAAATTTCTTATGACTGAATCTGATGTCGATTTTATTTTACCCAAGTTGGCTTTTATGTCAATTTGGTTTTGTAAAATGATTTGGTATTTCGGAAGGGAAAAATGTTTTTCTATTATTAGTAGAATCATGTCAGGATCAAATCCGTATAGTTGTAACATGGCGGTAAGGTCTTGTTTGATTATCTTCACGGCATTGTTGATTTCACCGTTAATATTTATTTGTAATAAATTTTCCACATCGGTTGAAACAAGGTCAAAATTCTTTATTTGCAGAGCTATTAAATCTCTAGTTTCCTGTGCAGCATTAGAGAACTTCATAAATAGGTTCGCCAAACATGTTTTAATTTCTTCTTCTTTGGACATTTGTATTTTTGGGTCTTTTGGTACACAGAGATTGGTGAGGTTGGCTTCAGAAACATAACCTAAATCCACTTTGTATTTTGTGTAAATACTATTAACAAAATTTATGTAATCATTTAAAGCTATGCTTTTATTTGATAATATAGAGTTTATTCGGTTTATTGTGTTTTCAACGATCAAGTTTAATTTCTTATTTATGTTTATTTCATTTTCTACTGTAAGACCGAACGGTTTAAGATACTTCCCGATTGATAGAATTGGTTGAATAACTGCATTGAAATTGTTGCTTGTGACAGTTTTAGCCAAATTTAATTTAGATATAAGACTGTTGATTGACGTCTCGAGAAAATTGATGTTGGTTTTAAAATACTCTGAGGTAGTTGAGTTTAGTTTTTCAACTTGGCCTATTGTAACTTCCACTGGTGATTTTTTATTTAAATTAGCGCACTTTAAAGTTTCAGCGACGGCTTTGTCAGTTTCTATCCCAGCGTCAGCTACTATTCGGTTATTATTTGTATGGAAATCAGCGTACGCTTTTTTCGCTACTTCGTATTGGTTATAAATTGCGTCCATTGTTGTTTTAACAGTTAATATTTTCTTTGTAAACGCTAGCATAATATTTTTGTAACAGTTAGTCACTCCATTTATAAATAGTTTATTAAAAGCATTGTTACACGATCTAAACAAAGGGATCTCCGTATCAAGACTATACGAACTAAATGAATTCTTGGCAATGATCACGGAGCCATTAAATTTCTTTGATGCTAATTTAAAAATATCGTTGTTAGTGTGAACTTGCGCCTGGTGTTTGAGGACGATTGTGGACGAATCGTTTCGTGCCTTATTAGCACAATTCAGAAACCCTGCCCTCGTTGCCAGATTAGCCGCAGAGTTCAAGTTAGTGATAGTATCGTCATAGATTTCCCTCTGCGAACTTAAGTAGGTAGTACTTGCATTCCACTCAGCGGTTGCAGTGTAATCTAACATTTCAGTCGTATCTTCTCGTGCCTTAACAACAGTCCGGAATATAATCTCTGCTTCCTTTTCAACTCCAGATGCAGTCCAGTCATTAAATGATGGAGTCGTCTGCAACAAAACACAACCATTACTATATTGCAATAGGAAAGAGTTCTCGTTGCTAAGATAAATACGTCCCTTCTTGTCTTTTACGTAAAAGAACATTATACATAATTTAGCTCTTCAATTATAATGGGTTCTCAAGCTATTCTCCAAAACAGTTTACTTACAAACTAATGAACTGTTATGTGGAATAATTTTGGAAATATGAACCCATCTATTATTTTATTCTTATTACGATTTTGAAAATACCTATAAATAAACTCAACAAAACATCGCGTATGTAATGATAATGAAAAAAAATATTTTTTTAATGAATAACCGCTACTGGATAAGCTTATTGTTTCGAAAAAATAAGACTTTCGGTTACTCGCAAACCCAAAATTTTCAGAACATTCACTACTTAGTCCTGCCTGATGTCGCATCTTTATTTTACCATCATTTACGTTACCACGAAACACAAGATCTGTTTAACTTTCTCGTAAATATCTTATCTGCCGAAAAGATGGTATTCAATCTTAATAATTTGCGTTATTGAAACAAATATTTCTTTCGTGTTTCACTCATGGATTTTTAGGTATTTGAATCATAAAACGTATGTGAAATTCAGGTTAAAATCAGATAGGTTTGAATTTATAATAAAGAGAATTTATAATATAAACACAGATCGTTGGAGGAAAACATTATTAGTTTGCTTTAATAACAGTAATATATTTCTGCTCTTGAATAAAATAATTTGACTATTAATATAATCAATTGATTCACTGAATCTACTAAGTTCTTTAAATATTTAAAATAAAATGCTACTACGCAGCTTTGTGATTTTTTGAATTTTTACATGTGATTAATGTTGTATTCATTTTTAAACCATCCCTTAAAGTTGGCTAAAAGACGACTTTAAGGTTTCACGACTATATAAGGTTTAAGACGACTAGATAAGGTTTCAGATTATTATTATTTTTACTGTTAACAACAATTATTCTTTTACTATGTTTTTCTTATTATATACAGTATATCAGTGTTATCAGCATACAACAAAGATGTTTATAAATACATTTAATACTTGACATATACAGAAGATTGAATGGTATGAATATCTACTTCAATTTAAAACTGTATGAGATAAAATGTACAACACTATTGTTAAAATATGAATACAAATATTTAATTTTGAATTTAAAAAAAAATAAAAATATTATTGTATTAAAAATGAATTATGGTCGTTCTTTATAACTTTTAGTTGTAAATCAAACTATAACTTGAAATTACCGGAATGTCACTGATATGGGAAATAAAGCTTTGATTGGTAGTTAGGACAGAATAAAGTTTCGGTTTTTTATTAGTATACTTCCATCCCACATCTTGATTTTTTTAGAGATCTATTAACGTACAATCTTGTTGAGTACTGTGGTGAAATTCACAATAATGATTCGAATTTGACCCTAACCACAATCACTAGAAACTTAATAAAACACAATTATCTGATTAATTGTTCTTTATTAATTATTTCCACTTAATGCCCTGATGTACATTTCGATACCATGGTTATCATCATCGGAGGGTCTTGCCTATAAACTAAAGCTAACCTTACATATCTACTAATCTTGATTAGTAGATATGTAAGGTAATCTTGATTAGTAGATATGTAAGGTTAGATTTAGTTTATAAGCAAGACCCTCCGATGATGATAACCATGTTATCGAAATGTACATCAGGGCATTAAGTGGAAATAATTAAAAAAGAACAATTAATCTGATAATTGTGTTTTATTAAGTTTCTAGTGATTCTGGTTAGGGTCAAATTCGAATTATTATCTATTAACGTAATTGGACTAATTACTTAATTCTTGACACTAGGGTGTTTTTTATCTATTTTATTTATTTTTATTTAAATTATTTAATTTATTTTTTATCTACTCCTTATGTGGAATATAAATCAGACATTTTCCTTAGTTTTTAATTTTAATAATTTTACTAATTAATAAGACAATTGAGAAAGAGCATTGTAAAAGAATACTATGTTATCATGGCAATAATTTTATGAAATAATTTCTGTAAATTTATATAAACTCCTTGGGATATATTTCTACGTTATGGTTTTTATATAATATTTTTTATTACAAACATTATGTTTATTTCGTGTAATAATTATTTAACATTTTGTTTCAAGTATCAATATTGGTATTAAAAAAAAAAAAAATTACACAACATGTAAAGAGTAACTCAAACCAGTAATAAATTGCATATTTCGGTGAACAAATATTCGGTTTAATAAGCATATTTCGGTTTAATAAGGAACTTAACATATACCATTCATCTAAATTTTATTATTAATTATTTTAAAGATTATCCTAATATATTTTACAATCGGTTTATAGACACTTTTCCTTTCACTTCCTAGTTACCTAGTTTATAAAATTTATCCTTTCATACGGCTTTATTAGTTATTTTATCTTATCTCAATCATAGTTATTGTTAACATGACGCTAAACTTCACCAAAAATTGTAACTTATTTTAATGTTTTAATAATGATTTTTAACATTATTAAACACTCGTCCTAAAATAACAAATTTTTTAACACTTCCTGTGGTTGTTATTAAATAATAACAATAATAATAATCAAATAATCTACTTGTATTTTATTAAAATTTCTCACTTGTACACAAAAAGAATATATTACGCACATCAAAAAATTGGCAATCAAAAAAATATCAAACATCACTACTTTACAAGACGTTTGGTTATATACATAATATTTTTAAAATATACTTATTTTCCAAATTAATGAAACAAGTTTAGTTGTAATTAATTTGATAAATATTAACATGAGTCTCATCAATGATACTAAAAGTTTGCCTTTTTTTTTTTAAAGGTCAGTAGTATTAATTTTATATATTATTGAAAACAAAACAAAACAAAAAATAGCTTTAATGCCACACATATTGTACAATTTAATGGGAGTACTGTGAAAAAAGGTTGCATGCAAATGAAAACATCATTTGGGTTTATTGCCTGTATTTTGTACCATTTTCAGAGGAATAATTAATGATCCATTTAAACAAAATTCTTATAATTAATAAAGTGGCTTGATAAAAATCTGAGTATTATTAAAATATCTGATATAGGATATATTTTTAGAATAGAATTCAGAATGTAGATATACTGTACAATCAAAATATTAAAAATATCTGTTCTTTTTCTACACTCTCACCCCACGAATTTCAAATTTCAACACCCTACCTCAATATCTTCTTGAACTAATCCTTCAATCATAATCTATCGCCTTCAACCCTTATAATTTCCGTCGGGATTCCAGCCACTTTAGTTATTGTAAATGTACGTTGTACAAGGTAGGAACTCAGTGTACTATATCGTAAGGAGTGAGAGAGCTTATAAAACTGAGTTTAAATCTATTTTAATTGTTTCTAATTCATTTTATTAAAGTTAATTTTATATCAACTAAGTTTTTAATTTTTCATTTATTTATATATATATATATATATATATATATATATTTCAAAATAAGTTAATAAAATAGATAAGTCATTATTCCGTTAAAATGTCAATTCAAGATGACTCATAGACATTCCTTTACAGAGTCAACTAAGTTAAAATTGAATTTATAAATTCAGGAATCTAGGGCCTATATTTAAAAAAAAATGTTAAAAATAATTTTAAATTATTAATAGAGGGTAAATAAATAACTAATAGAGGGTAAATAAATAACTAAACCCATTTCTTACCATAAACTTTGGTTAATAGGCTGAGTTTATTAAAAATATATATAAACAGTTTATTCCATACGGCATATATTCTCTCTCATTACCAGTTTTTATTTTAATTTCAGTTTTCATTATGAAAATATTAACCATTTTTGTTAAAATACTTTTTTTAACTTTAGGTAATATTTATGCCCTTAAAAATTCATGTAAAATAAAAGTATTTTCATAACTGAAAATTGCGGCGAGATTATAGCTAAAAACGTGTATTAAATTAATATAAATATTACAATTAATAAAGTGCTGTAACTTGTAAAGAGTTTTAATATATATTGTCATATATTTAATTTATATATTTCATTTTGTTTTTAGAAAAGCAATGGCCGAAATATACCAAACAATTTTATTCATATTTATTAGTCTATTATTTGATATGTTCAACTTTTGTTGAAATCAGATACACATTTTGGCTATTGCTTAATATATATAATATATATATATATATATATATATCATGTATATACTAGACATACATATTTACATAATACATACTATTATGAACATATATAATTTATATACAACTTAAAAGAAGAACAGTATTTCTTTATATTTGTTCTTTTTTTAAGCTTTGGAAAATTTAAAAAAACTGAAATGTAAAAGGTTTTCTTTTTCTTATTATACAATATTTGTATACACATAAGTTACATGCAGAAATGTTTTGAAATTTATGTAGGTATAAATGCATATAAATGTATATGTTTGATGCTAATTTATTGTTCTAATAAAAATTATTTACCTGTGCATGGACGGAGGCTGTGACGAGCAGAGCGACACACAAATATCGCAAACACGCCATATTGTTAGTGACAAGAAACTATGTCAGAAACGTTGCTTTTATATCAATTAAGTGTATCATAAAATCTTTAAAGATAAAAAATAGATTTTTTGTCTATATTTTTTTTTCTAATCTTGTAAATTTATTGAGTTGCATGACATTTGATAAGAAATCTAACTACTGTTTGAACATAATGTGAGAGTGTATGTGTGTGTGTGTGTCTGTGTTTTGCCAAATAGGGCGTAAGAGAGAATAAATTACGATGCCACGTTCCGAGCACCAACTTACGCCGTTAGTACGTAAGAATTTAACAAAAGTTAAAGGTAGAGGATTTGTCAGTTTGTAGCCTATACCCCAACTCCCCTATTAATTTCTTAAAATACCGTACACTATTTTATTTAAATGGTACAAGTTATATGAAAACTCTTATTCTAACAATTTACTACAAAATTATTTCAATTCTCTATTTCTATCTTACCTTAAAATTGGCTCCCATGTACTCAAGGGTGTGCCTTTTTGAGCTCAAGTTATCTCAACAAAATAAAAATTTATTTTACTTTTCTTTAGAGCACTTGATTTCTTTTTTCAAAAAGAAAATTTACTGATTAAAAGTTATATTGAAAAATATAGAAGTTTGAACAGATAGCAGATATATTAATTTTAAAACAAAATTCAGATTGGAATGTTGAATACTGCTTGACCTTATTTCTATATACATAGCACACCTAAATCTTATGTAGACTTTTATGGTGCAGAAATTACAACATGTTTAAATGTTACAGGAAGTCAAATAATTAATTAATTGTTAATGATTCAGATTTGTATAAATGCAAACGTTTATAAAATTCGTACTTTTCAATCGCCATATGGATTCAGTCATTATTACCAAATCTACAAAAAAAGATAAGTTGGATAAAATTTATCATAATTTTCGGTGGGGTCATGAACGTTATTTTATTACATTGTCCTTTTTAATAACAACTAGTGTTACGTATATGTTACAGGCAGTTAGATACAAAAAATATATTAGGGGTTTTATTATAAAATTATGACATTTTGATAATCTATAAGGAAGTACTTTAGGTAAAACAAAACCAATTCTGAAATAATTTATAGTGCAATCATGATTATTGTGGCTCACGACACGTGGGTACACTAAGTTGCCTAAAGCGGGGTCCTAAGGCGCAAGGTGTTTGGAGATAACAAACAGTGGGGAACAAAACGTCCCGTCCCCCTCCACAGGAGGGGAAGGAATATACCTCCAGAACAGAGTGCTTGCTACCTGCACTGATCTACGGTTGTGTTTTATACATTTGATATCTTTAATTTAACCATACGCTTTAAAACTCAACATGGACACCTAATTCCGAATAATGGGTCTTAACCCCAAAGGAGTTTGAACCGGCGCTCATTCAATAATAATTATGTGATATTTAATAACATATATTAAGTTTATCGTAAATAATAATAAGGCTTAAAAACTGGAGAGATAAATCGAAAGAGTAGGGAAATTAAATCGGTGATCACGTTCCTCTAGGCAAGCCTCCTCACCCAACCTTCCTAATAATAGGGTAGTGTTGATTCAACCACTTATAAGTGGCTGAATGATACAGTTTTCTCTCAAGGGCGACCTACTCGTTACAATTGGCAGCAGTTCAGTTACGATATTTCCTAGCTCTTGTTCTGTAATGTAGGACAATGTGGTAAAACACTTTTTTGCATACCCCGACATGTCTAATTGTTCTAACCAGACACGTGTATAGAAATTATGCAACCGGAAGTATAACATCCGACAGGAAATGTAACGTAACTTGTTCGTTGTCATTCGTTTTACCTAAATTATTATAAATGGTAATCGTTGTCCTAATTATTTATCTCATTTTTTCTCGCTTAATCTCTTTTCAAAATTCCAGTCTTTAAATATATTTTTCTTCATTCTCAAGTTCCAAATAAATTTAACATTACACAATTTTTTGTTTTGTTTTTTTTTCATAAAATTGCACTACGACTAACTTTTATCTCTTTAAATTTCTTTTCCCAATACTTTTTGTAAAAAACCCCACCCTTCAAAATTTCACCGAAAAGCAATAGTTTCTTGCTCTATACTTCAAGAGGGCTGTACATTTGCTAATTCAAAAATTGCGCTTTTTTTATGGATATATCCAGGTTTATTATGTGTGGGGCAAGTGACATATTTTTTGTTTGATTTGAAATTGTCAATCTAGTAATTGAATCTTATATTATTACAATCTTTATCTGATTTTACAGGATTTATTAGTTTTTGTTTATGAGTTCCATGTTGTTATAATAATTTCCAACAGCCTATTTAATAATGTTCAATAGTCCTTAGATTTCCAATTTGTGGCTATTTTCTAAGTAAAAATAGTTAAATTCAGCATTTTGAAAAAAAAAGCATATAAAAAAGCATCAGCAAAAAAGCATATAAACAATAGAGCAAAAAATAAAATAAAAATTTCCTTTAGTCATAACCTAGTAGCCACAAGTGGAATAATTATTTTATTTCTTTTCGTAATAAAAGTTTCCCACTGAATAACCAAATTTATAGAAGTTTTATTATTATTTACGTTACCGAAATTATTTGTTTCTCTCTCCACTAAAATTTGGTATATTTCAAAGCTAAACAATGTAAAATCGATAACTAGTAGGACCCATTTTCTTGAAACAGCTGATGTAGCAACTACAGTCGATCTAGTTGGACAGTTTACGACAATCTAATTGTGTGTACATAATTTTGTATACTTTTTATTTATAATTGGATGATTTTATGATTGGAATGAGTTAAACTGCCTTGATTCATTTCGTTTAAGACTTATGTTAAAAGCTAACATTTTGAGTGTAATTATTTGTTTTAAATGAAGAATTGTTATAAAGTTTGGGCATAACAACTAGTCTTGGAGCCCAAACTTTGAACATATTCGTTGCACTCTCCAACCCCCTTGTCTGAACGTAACCAAAAAATGTTTTCACATACCTCAAACTTATTTTGATAAAAAAAAAATTCAATTTTGTATAATTCTTTATTTCTTTTTCATGAATTTCCTTAACTATCACCAACATAACATAAAACTTAACACCAAAATAATAATGAAATTAATTTACATTCAAAAGAATAAGTTGTTCTTCAATTGTTTGTTACCAGGCGACTTAAATTAAAGAAAGGTGGAACCAACTGGTAACAATGTTTAAATAAAAAAAAAGACAAAGACAAATTATGTAATCAACAAGGCTCAAATTTATTGAAATAAAAAAAAGGAATTTCGACGAATCAGATTTTACCATATACAGTTATAAAAAAATATCACCTTAAGTTTACTTAAGAAAGATTAAGCAAAAGCTTAATAATTAAAAAAAGATTACAAATTGTATTTTCAAAAATTTACATGCCCTTAAAGTAAAAGAAAAAAAATTATTAATAATTAAACTCTGACATTTATCTCCCCTTGTTTATATAAACTGTTAAAAAGAATTTAACAATAAAAAAAGAGATTCTATAATCAAGATTAATATTTTAAGTTCAAAAGTTATATTAATTTTAACAAGTTCAGCATTAAATTACTTATTAAATATCATGATTTTGTTTATTAAATTTCTTACGTACTAAGTTGGCCAACATGTATATATTTAAAAAAAGGAAATTTGTTTATAACATAAGAAAATTTTTAAATAGTGAAAATTTAGAATACTGAAATTTTTTAAATATAAAAATTTTAAATAATGAAATTTTTTAAATATTGAAAGTTTTTAAAGATTGACGTCAATTTTATTAATTTTGAAATAACCTCTTTGAGGTTGTCAGGACCGAAAGATTGCATGCAGCACCACCCAATTAATATATTTTAAATTATAAATAATTACACATAATCACATATAGACAATAAAGGACATATTTTTGTTAAACAGAGTTCAGTCGATGAACAAATATATATATAAACAGTTTCACAAAAGTCAGTATTTAGAAGAAAATCATTTTTTGTGCACTTGTAATGTTAAGAGTTTTTTTTGATTAAACAGGTCTTAGACAACAGGTAGAGTCCTTGACAAGGCTGCAGTTTTGCTGTAGAGTGTGCAAAAATCAGCAAAGTTAGACAGGCTCTGACTCTCGGACCAGCTTTTGCTGGACAGGATGAGAGGTGCCGAGTAATTTTGAAAGAAGGCTTTCGCCGTGTTTATAAAAAAGAAACTAAGCTTACTGACACATTAATGTAACACTAAAACACTGACATCTTTTTTTTTTTACAAAGAAAACTTATTGCATCGTAACAAGCTGATGAACTTGATTGCAGAGCATAGTGCAGAGGAGGTCCAGTTAGATTTTTTGCGACTTCATTTTCTAGAAGGTTGAACGGAACTAACTTGTATGATAACGGTAAAACTGGACTTCGTCCGTTAGAACGAGACGGAGAGAGCTCGCGCGATGGTTTTCACTGTGGGCCGCAGCGCTGCGCCACTAATCAAGAACGGTGTATAGACTAGGCAAGGGGTGGACGGTTGATAATTTATGTGCAGATTTATTTAGTGTAGATGAATTAATTGTTTTAATTACTGAATGCTACATGTTCATCGACCATTCTAAAATAAATAAAAAAATTAACCCCATCCCTTGGAGAATTTAAGTATTTATGCAGTTCTCATTTCTCTACGAGACAAATATATATATATATATATATATATATATATATTTATTTATTTATTTACTTATCTCTCCTCCTACTGATTCCAAGTAAAGGCTTATCCTAGTCTTTGCTTAACAGTTTCAACATGTTGCTAAAACACTTGCCCGTTTTGAAATGTTTCTAAATGTAAATATAAAAATAATATATGTATGGTTCTATTTAACGTTACAAAAGAAACTTGACCCACAGTTGAAAATAAATTCTGATTTCAAGTGCTTTACTTGTAAACAAAACTCTTTTGTAATTAATATAAAGAATAATAATGTTTTCAATAAGTATACTATAATGGTTATTTGTGTTTTGTTTTTTGTATGACTATAAATTTGAATGGGGCTGCTAGTAATTTTTTTGGCCTCTTATTCGAAGTGAACTGCCCTGAGTGACTATTAAAAGAACATTGACTAACTTGTGGCTTACAGGCTTAAAAAATACAATATTGTACTCAACTTATTCTAGGAAAACTACTTCTATTGTGTTTAGTTAGGCTAAATAATGTTCATATAATTTACATAAACTAGTAAACCTGTTCAGCCACATCCGCATATTTCGCCAGACCTAACCTAATCTAATCGTGGTAACTGACAAACATTGTCTGAAGGCGCCGCTAAATAGCATAACTTTTCCAGTAAATGGATATTTTTTGTGTGAATCTAATTATGTGTCTTGTAAAAATCTATCCATCACATATTACGAATGTTACCTATAAGCATATTTGCTTCATCAACAAATGCAATTTTCCTTATTCTAGCTATATGAGGCCAATTTGGAGTAATAGGTGATACTTTTGATTCATAAATATTTATAGGAAGCTTACATTCACTATGGAAATTTCCAACTCATATTAGACTTGCTGCTATTTCACTATAATTCCACTATAAGTAGTAGCTAAGACATTTATGTAGATCACCTCATTTCGGCCATAATAGTTCTTTGAATAAATATTTCACCACAACCTGCTGTAGCACCAATAAGTACATTTTCGAGATAACTTACATTATTCAATAGCAGTTTATATGGTATCAACTAACTTTTTTTGCTCATGATTAGCTTGACTTTGTAGATTTTGAAAAAGTTAGTAAATGACATAATGAATGTATGATGATTCAAGAATAGGTTTAGATAAACCAAGTTCATTACATGTGTTATGAGTTAGCAATATCTCATTAATGACATTTAGAACTATGTTTAAACCAGAGCCTTGATCTTGATGATGATAGTTGTACTCAACAATCATGAACCCCTTGCCATTAAGTCTTTTATATTATAAAAAATGTGGAACTCCTTTAACATGTGACAACAGCAAACCTAAATGAAACAGTTCAATATTTTTGGGATTTAAGTATAAAGTCGAATAGTGATTCAGTCTCCATCTTGTTTTATAATACTCCAGTTTTTTGTTTATTACTCAATGTAAATCCTTTGTAATTTCTGTATTTAGTAAGTTTCTTGCATTAAAATTCAAGTTGTTTTTATCAAACAAAGCTACAAATTTATTTTCTCAAAGATTTTGAATTGCCTCTATCTCTAATCCTAGTTGACAAAAATGATTCTCTGTTGATGTTCTAAATGGCAATCAAGTTTAATGACAGTATGAGACTATAAAACCCGTTTATACTAAAATAATAACCGATTGTGCCACGTATATGTACTGTATGTACCTCTATAACCATAAGGAAACAACATTATATAAGCATACCCTCAATACATGAATGACTAATCTATTCTAATTCAACTATATGATTTATATCATTTGGGTGAACCATAAGTCACTATTTCCAGGTGGATCTTCATCATAACCTTGAAATATAGCTGCGACATTGTATCGTCGATGAAGATACGCGTTCTTTCTTCATTGTTTTTAAAATATTTCATGGTTCTCAATATCTGACCAATTTGTTTTTATTTGCTAGCAATAATTCATAAAAGATATTCAACAGTCAGAATTAGCATTGTGATCTAATCTATGAAAACAGGCTTCTTCAGCGTCATGCACTTAGAGTTGCGGATATGATCTAAAATACCTGATGTATTAAATGTTCCCCCACCATATCATGGAAATCACAAATAATTTTATAATAAAACGGACAAATTCAGAATCCTTTGTCAATGTGTTAATCATTGCTAAGGAACTTTATGATCTAATTAACTAAAACTTTTTTTGACTATTGGTAATTACTTGTAAGAAGTTTTATAGTTTAGTCTGAGAGTTGCTAAGAATTCTGACAATCTTTCTGTGACTGAGAGACTAATTATTTTCATATTTTTCATTTTTTACAGTGAAATATTTTGCATTGCAATAGGGACAAATATGATTTATCTAAAATAATGAAATAGTCTCAAAATGTTCATTAAAAAAAAAAAAAAACAACTTTATAATCAACCGACTATCTTATTCACCATTCCTATATTTATTTGTGTTATCTCTGTGTCATCTTCGTTTTTCTCTGTCACTTAATATACCATCTCTTCCTCGTGGGCCTCTTCTTGTATTGGTCTTGTATAACCGCAAACGATTTTATAAAACACATTTATTTTTTTCAATAGTTTAAAACATTACATGGTAATATCACATTTAAGAGTGTAAACATATAACAAAACTCTTATTAAAATACCATAATTAATAAACAAGCCGTTAAAAATGAAATACTTAACAACTGTAAGCAGATTTTTGTTTACACTAACAATACCAAATTAAATTTTTTAGTACCACAACAATCCTAACTCTTAAAAAACACACACTTTATCATTTATAAACCAATAATCCTAAACCGTCCTAAATCCTAATTAACAAACTATAGAAAAAGTACCATATCACTTATATTAAAAAACATTTGTTAACATACTCCAACCCTAAATAATAAAATCATAAGCGAACTGTCTTGAAATGTGACGAAACTTGAGTAACACAATATAATATTCATACAGACGAGGACACAGACTTAAAAACTTGTAAGCAATAACACGGTTAAAAGTTGTTTTTTTAAAAACGTTTATCAAGGGTACATAGTGGGTAACTTTTGAATTTCAATTGTTTAATATTATGAGATAATACCTTTTATCACGAAAAATATATAATTATCTCAATCGCTTGTAATGATTAAATTAAGAATTAAATTATAAATTGGTCATTAATTTCACAACACTAATTGTCAGTAAATATTGTTGTTTAAGTAAAATAATTCCATTATATGTATTTTAGAGCAAATTCTCCTTTTAAGTATCTTCGTCTTTAATATATCTATGGAATTGACACAAGATTTTCACTTTATATTTTTAATGAGACTTCCTAAACCATTTATAATTTTGAACTGAATTTGCTAAACAGGAATAATTTTAATTAAAGAAAAAAACATCTAATTATTCGTCTATTACCATGGGGATATAATTTTGACTTCACTTTAAGGGGAAGGTTTGTGGTAATAGTTTTGTTGGTCAACAAATGTCTTTATTATTAATTATTTGGTTTATCAATGTCAGATAGGTACCTCTAGGGTTGGGCTTGATTCAGTCGTTGAATCAAGTAAATCATATTTTAGGCAAAATTTTTGTTTCAAATTCAAATGAAAGATTTATATTAGTACAGACTAGGTCAAACCTAAATTAGCTGTTTTAGCAAATTGTTTTGAAAAACTTATCCAAATTTTTCCATATTAGTCTAGGGTTGGGTAAATTGTCTGACAGTTGAATTTTCAGGCTGATGAACCTAATAAGGTGTTTTATGTGTTATTTTTAGGCAAAAAATTTGTTTTAAATTTTGTTTAAAATTATTAATTTTATAATAGTCCTGGCTAGGAATGAACTAAAATTATCTGATTAGTTCAATTATTTATTCTGTTATGTCAACCCAATCTGTTGTTTCATATGATATTTAATGCAAATGGTTGCTATGGTAATAAACATAAATATAATGATATCAATTTCGCTTTACAAAATATAATATATCTACTTACGCCTTGTAATCTTTCTTTTAAATGTTTATATCATTTTATCATTACAGCTGTTTCTGTACTACTACCATCATCAGATCACATTTACACACTAAACACTAATACGCAATAAAGACAAATTAATAAATAATATTGGTGCTACAATACACGTCAAAGTATAAATTGAGGAGTGTGACCACATTCTATACTCGTATTAGAATATCTCAAAGTTTTGCACAGCTACTGTAATATAAAATATGTTTCAATATAAAAGTATTATATTTGCATTCTTTCTGAATTTGAACTCACAACTCAGTAATAATAATGACGATGAAAATGATGTAAAACACAATAAAGTTATAGTGTAAAATCAATATGGTTTCTAGATTTTTCGGCAATTTACAAAGACTTACCTAAATCACTTTTGATTTACACAAATTTAATCTAGGTACTTACTAATTTTTTTTTCTTTTTACCCGTCCACATGCTTATATTTTGTCAAATTTGTAATGAAATACTAGCAGAAACTTTGACATTTAACATTTTATTTGAGATAACAATACATTACAATGTAAGATAGTATCAACAGTGTCGTATTTTTGCAAATATATGACGTTGAAAATTGATGAAAAATAATTTTGGATGAGTAAACAACTACTCAACTAAGAATTTTGTTTTCAAATTATATATTTAATTAGACAAACTAAGAAAACAAAATACATGGATTTCTTGGATCTCTGTCTATTCTAACCAGACATCCATCTTTGAAATAAGGATCCAAGTACGGTGGTCTTAGAAGTAATGCAGTGTAGTAAAGAAAGATTGCGTAAGTAGCTGATTGAACCTTAGTATCGGCGGATGTTTGGTTAGATTGATCTAAAATGAGTTGTCTTCCATTCGTGGAAATGTTTCGTAAATTTTCCAAAGCCACATCAAGTTGCTTTTTCTAACTTTAGTTCGTATTGATAGTTGTAATCATTATTACACTAAGCAAATTACTAAGCTAGTAGCAATGGACGATATATATTTTCTAAATATAATTTAAATTTATCGGCTATTACTAAAACTTGCAAGTAATACTGATAGTTATTGTCGTTTGATGCCTGTATTCCAAATTTTATTTTGTTTTCTATTTCGATTTGATATTGTATTATCGCATCTTTTCTAAAATCGATACCAGGGTTAGCTTTGTTTATAGCATCAAGTGCTAAAGCATTAACTTGTTTCCTTGTTTCATTGAAAAGAGAATTTATAAAATGTTTTATCTCGATTGTTAGTTTTTCGACCTCATTATTTGTATCGATTAACTTATTGATTGACAGACGAGTGGCCTTAGTTAACGAGTTATTAAACATTGTTGTAAAAGGTTCAAAGCAGCTCAATAGTTTGTAAAATATAAATTTAACTCAATTCACTCTCTACACAGATCTACAAACACTTTTGGTGTCCTCGTTAAACTTAGCTCAATTGTTGGTCTAAAGTTGAAATTCTTGATCCACTAGATAATACTATAACTCAGTAAATTCAGAACCACATCCTAGCACTATAAACATATCGTGGAATATATTTCGTTCGTGCTAGTTTATTAACCTAAATAATAAGGCTACAGGCGTAACATTATCCCTATAATATTGTGAAAATGAAACATCCTGGGTTAAATTAATTATACAACAAACGGTTCACAAATAAATAAAGTAATAAATAAATGAAATTCAATAATGGGTTTAATAAATGAGATCTTTGGATTTCAGTTCCTTCTGTGCCACCTCGTTTACGACGAGGATGGAACGCGTGGCTGGACCGGTTTGGAGGTGGCAAGTGTCAGGCGGATATATCTATAGTTTTTAAAAAAATCTGAGTAAACCATTTCCAAGTAAACGAAAGACAAATATACAATTTTCCAGATCAATAGATTATTTATGGAAAATTTTTAAAAATATTACATTTTATTTATACGCCCTTAAAGTTAAAAAAAATAAACTAATTAACAAAGAAATCCCTCCTCAAAAGAAATAAACCCTCCCTGCAGTACAAAAAAAATACAATAATTACTTAAATTAGAATTACCCCAAGAAAATATCATATACTTTATTTAAGCCTAAAACACAATTGAACAATATTACTTTAAGAATTTTTATTTTTTTTAAATGTGTCATGACAGTATTTTTGTTTTATTGTTTGAGACGTCTCTCTTAAAAAAAAAAATTAAATTTTGAAAAGACCTTTTTGGGGTCGTAGGTTCAAAAAAATGCTAGCTATACCATCAAAAAAAAAATATATATATAACATTAAAAATAGTTTGCCTTATTCTACTTTTACATTAAATATAAATAGCAATTAATTTTTTTGTTTTTATGCTCAGCCACGTATTAAACAATGTCTATAAGTCCTGGTAACTGCCAAATACAGAAAAGATATAAAAAGATTTTGTTCGTTGACACTTTAGTTTCACTTTATTATTAATTAAAGCTTGTGGACTGAAGAAATCACAGTCCGTTTCTTGTACTAGTTTTTTAACTGCATTAATTAGAAAGACAAAAGGCATTAGAATGGCAAGAAACTTAGTTTTTTCAAGTTCGAAATTTAAATTCAAGTTTCATGTTAAGCTTTTCAAATTATAGCTAACATTGTATTATGTTACAAAAAATGAAATGATTTTACATCAGGCTGTAATGCAAAAATATTCTTAACTTGGCTATAAATTTAAGTTACAATAATTTTAAAATGAAACGAAATTTTTATTATTTTTTTTGAAAATTTTTTGAAATTTTTTAAAAAATTATGGTTTATTATCTTGAAACGAAATAGATTATTTAACAAAATTCAATCAATGAAAGAAAGACAGAGAATATTTAGATAAAATCTTACTTCATAACCAAAATACAAGATGCATATAAGACGCATTACGAGACTTGTATTTTTTTTTATTTTATCACTTTCAAACTTGTACATAATTTGCAAAGATTTGCCGAAATCACTCATGCGATAAATTTTGGTGACGTTTAACGTTTCGTATTTTTGACTTAATTAAAGACTTTTACTTCGTCCGAAAAACATTTTTAATTCTTAACACAAGAAAAGGTGTGTTTTTTCATGTTTTAGACAGCAAGGCCGAAGAATGTACAGTATTATGTCCCGTTGTAGCGAAGGACGCATGCGCGAAGAGGAACAGCTGATTCCGCAGCAGGCTGTTTTGTAGACAGAGTTCAAGTCATAACTCTAATATTAGTGGGAAGTTTTAAATTTCTTTACTGTTCAATTTATGTGTTGGGTTGTTTTTTAAATAAAAGAAATAATGTATGTAGCGGATTTAAATAAACGCTACACTTTTATTTAAATTGAACACTGTTTCGTTTTAAAAGAATTAGAAGTTTGTTATATAAACTATGAAGCCAAATATAATCCAGCCAGTCGTAGCTAGCTAAGTGATTTTGACGTTAAGAATTGGTTGATATAATCGATAACAAGTTATCCCATGTGATATTGACGTTTATTTGATAAGCTATTGTTATTATTTAATAAGCTCTTTATGTCATGAAGATTTTTATAATTACTTTCATAAAACTAACATTTAAAAAAATATATGTATCAAATTGAATTTTACTTCACTTTTTACAGCTAAAATTAAAATCTATCTACATATAAAAAAAAATTAATTGAGTTAAGTGTTGATCAAATATCACTATCTTCTTTTTTTTAAAATAAAATATTTGATTAATAATGGATTTTGAAACTACTCTTTAGCCATTACATTTGAAACAAGTTTGAACTTTAATATAGGGTAATGGGTTATTCTATTAGCATTCCACTTACCCAGGTACAAATCTTTTAGGTATTAAGAATTTTATAAAATACAAGCATAGTTATACAAAACACTTTGTTTCTCCCTCTGTTGATTGATAGTATGTGTATTAATGATTTCCTTATATTACTATTATTCTTTTAATTACTAATTACACAAATGTTATGCTTTAAATTTCGAATATGAATCAAGCTTAATTTTAAATATGCGAATTTTAAAATGTTCATATTTAAATGACAAATAGTGATATATATATATATAAGTATAGTAGCAGGACAATATTCAAATAACTATTTTCTCATACTTCGAAATAACTGCTAAAGCAATATTTCTGCAATATAAATGTTCTTCCTAATATAAGATTTTACAATTACAATTGGGAATAAGGAAGGGATATTAGTTTTATTACTTTGTTGTCTCTATTTCTTTAATTTCGTAATTATTCAACATTTTGTTTCATTCATGATTTTAGGTAATATGTGTTAAATATCAAAGAATCAACTATTTACGGTAAAGTGAATCTAATCATAAGTGGATTATTACATAGTTTAATTAATATTACACCTATTAATTATTGTTCTTCATTAAATACCTTACCTTTCATAAAGAACTAGTTGATATCTCAAAATTACGAATAAAATAAATAAGCAATTTAAGAGGCCCAGGATTATACAGTAAGCAATTTTTCCTTTAATAATGTCCATTTAAAGAATAATCTGTTCAACATACATATCGAAATTTGAACCTAAATATTATTTCAAAAAAAACTTGTTATTTTGCACTCTGTTCAACATCCTTTACTTAGTAAGACTTTTATCAACTATTCATTATTTTGAGGTTAATATAATTACTTTTCTTTAAAGAATATAAGAATTTTGAAATTCACCCATAGTGATTATTACTAGCCTAAAATCAAATACAATTAATTATTAATTAACTAAATCAAACAAGTAATAAAAAAATATTGGTAAAGTTAAATTTTAAAATTAAACAAATTTAAACAGACGCTGTCGTGAAATAACACAAATTTCTATATTTTTTATTTATTTAATAAAGTGATAATAATAAAATATACAAAATCTCAAAAACTGGGGGGAAATTGTGTAAAAATTATATATATATATATATATATATATATATATATATACATATATATATATATATACCGTTTGCGGCAAAAGTTAATTAACCGCTTCCAGCCGGTGAGCGACATTGTTTATTTATCAGTGCACTGTTTTTATATGTCAGTGTCTTTCCTTATCTAATCTAAGGTGTTTTATTTATTCTTTGTTTTGTCAGTCAAACATTTGTGACCTTGAAGTTAAGTTGTCAAGTCTATTGTTCATTTTATTCACATGTATACATTAGTGTTTACAACCATGAAACGTAAACTTTTTCTAGATCAAAGAGTTCTTTTTTTGAAAAAGTGGTGGCAATTTGATCATAATTCTATCAATGCTATTACAGTATTCAAACAACACTTTCTTGGAGCTCAACCTCCTAGTCACGAAGTAATTTATAAATTAAACAACAGGTTTGATGACGGTGTAGGTGTATCTGTTCGAACCCTTGAAAATGTGGAAATTATTTCTCACAAATTTTAAAGAGGGCCTCTAAACAAATTGATATTTCAGATCGAAACCCTAGGAGAATGTTACGTTTTGATTTAAAATTCAAGCCGTACATTCCGACGCTATTGCAAACGTTTTACGAAGACGACCCAGACCGGCGCTTTCAATTTTCTAAGGAATAAATAATATGACAAGAAGCTGCTAAAAAATTTTATAAACGAACAGTTTAGTTATATGAAGCTACTTTCAAACTAAAAGGTCGGATTAACCGACACATTTATGTTTATTGAACCAACGACAACCCTCACGTCGTAATATCTCAGGATTATCGGTTGTGTTTCTTTGTGTTTCCTTGTCAAAATCTAGTTCTTTTTCGACCTTGACGCTAATAGAGTATTCACGGGCTAACGCTCTTATTGTAGACCATTTCTTCTTTTTCCTTCCTCACACATACGTATAGGAAAATTTATGTGGTTGGTCAAAATATATACAATGAGATTTTTGCGGATATATTCCTTTTGAGTTACCCTGAGCCGAAAAAGTAAGTTTTTAAATGGTGTCTGTATGTAGTATGTTTATATAGGGTTTATCGACTTTTAACAAATTTGATATGTAGGCTCTTTTTTTTCTTCTTCATATTTTGAATCTTTTATTCAATATATTTTAGGACAATTAGGGCAACCGGCATTGGAAAAAAAATTGGCTCTAATGTTATACATAAACTTTTATTCAATAACTGGTTTATGCCCACTAAAAACTTTTAAAAAATTGGTCCAAAAAAATCCCGATTCTGGAATTACTGGTAAAAAATCGCACATGGGGCTGTTATATAATTAAAAATTTTATGTTGGAATAATACATTTATGACCCATACCCGTGTACAGAATCGTGAAAGCAGAGAACGTGTATTAGTCATATGCAAATCAAATTTAAGCTCTTATAAATACATTTTCGTAGACGGCATACATAGTACATTTTCACTTGAATACAAAATAACACTTGAAAGAACATTGTGTGCAACGCTGAATTCAATGGTAAAAGCAGTTTTATTTTTATCTATCTCCTATATCCAAATATTCATATAAGAGATATGAAATTGACTTTAAACAATTTCTACCCGCAGGATAACAAACAAACAGAACTCAATTCTCATAATAAATACGCCTAAGTATCAGACGCGTTTCAACGACAAGGTCGTCCTCTTCATTGATACACGAGCTACACCAATCAAACTATAACTGAATATAACGTTGCCCCGAACCCCATATTTATACAAACTGAAGGGGACGTGGCTTATTATTTTACACTGCCAAGGCGCGTCGTGTCAATTTAAATAACTAAGATTCAACATATATAGCTAATACTAGATAATCGAACTAATCCTACATTTAACATTATACATAAAATTTTACAATAATATAGAATTTTGTATAGATCCTAGTTCATTATTTACAATTATATTCTGGTACTTATTAATATAAAATGTCAGTATATTTATACAAACTGAAGGGGACCGTGGCTTATTATTTTACACTGCCAAGGCAATAGTACGCGCCTCGTGTCAGTTTAACTACTTAAGATTTAACAAATAACTAATACAATATAATCGAACTAACCCTACATTTAACATTATACATTATATTTTACAATAATATAGAATTTCGTATAGGTCCTAGTTCATTACTTACAATTACGTTCCGGTGCTTATTATTATAAAAGGTTTCCCAAGCATCCATAGTATTTAATTTTGTAACATTCTTTAACAATATCGAATTTCCTTTTTGAAATAATGCCCTTCATCTAAACAATGTTTAGCCATAGCTGATTTATCAGGCCTATTATATCTGAAATGAGCAAAATGTTCCTTGGTTCTGGTTTTAATGCTCCGTGTTGTTTGTCCTACATATCTTTTCGGACACATTTCACAACGTAGGCCTATACAATAAATTCCTGATTTATCATGCTCCTGAATTTGGTCTTTTGGATTTCCCAAGATCTTGTAAAGATTATTTTCGGCAGACATTGCTAATTTAAATTGGCATGTTATTTTGTGCTTTTTCACAACATTTGACATTGGAGGAGCAAAAGCAGTTTTTACCCATCGTTTCCGAGGCTTAATACTAACAAGGGCACTTCTTGTTTCCTTCATTTTCTTGAATTTTGCTTTTTTTATTATATTATCTATTATTTATTTAGGGTATCCATTAAAAATTAAATTAGGGTATTAGGAAAACAAAACTATGTGTAGGTGAAAAATGTTATTTCGGTAGATTTCAGTCAAGAAATGAAAATAGACAATCTACCGTTCTAAATTTATGTCAAACATTTAAGAAACTTGCTTTGCTTGTAGGCCTAACTATTGTTTGACTTAAATCTCGCCTTACTGCATTTTACTGTTTCATTTTCCACTTTAACAAATTATTCATGAGCTTTTTTTTTTTTACTGGATCAGTCAATAATCTCATATATTACCAAAATCTTAACGAAATCCGCTGAGCCGTTTATCATAAATTTATGTTTTTATAACGGCACAAAGGGAGATTTTTTGGTGTTTACCCTGACTCACGTTTTACAACTTTAGGGGAAATAACGAACTCTCTGGATATTTAAAATTTTCATTTAATTCCTTTTCAAACTATGTAAATGTTATTACAAACGTACACAAATAATTCATAAACATTGAGAAAAAAGAAAATATTGATTTTACAAAATATTCGAGGCTCCTTTTGATGTTGGCCTGTAACTTAAATATTTGAACAATAGTTGGGGTTGTATACGTACACAGAAGATGGAAATATAAACACCAACGATATATATATATATATATATATATATATATATATATAATACATTATCAAAAATGATTGTGCCAGGTTTATTGGCATTAGAGCTACAACCACTGTAAATGTAATTATTAGGGGTTTTTATATATCAATATAGTCTTGATATAGAAATGTTTCCACTAATGTGAACTTCACTTCATCATTCACGTTAAAAGGCCAAGTATGCTTTTGATGATCCAAGAGACTTTGACTTATGCGCTATCTCCAGTAACAAGAGAAATGAGAGTTATAATAAATTTGGGTCCATGTTACAAGTACTTTAAATGAGATTTTAATCTTTCGACCATCTAACAAAATACAAATTTCACAACAAAGACATAAAAGTTATTAACAAAAATATGTCTAAAAAATAGCCAAACACATAAGTACACATGAGTATTTTAAATGAAAAAAACTCATAACGGTACAGAATAAACTTTAAAACATGAAATAGTATGAAATGATAAAAGACTCAAAAAACAGAAAGAGGAATATTTGTTTTGAAAATATTGATTAAATAACACACAGCGAGACGGATAAAAGAAATCAATATAATTATGGAAAATGAAGTTATATTTGAATATCGATAAGACGACAAGCATTTTTCTTTTGTGAAGAAAACTTTGTACGGAACATACTGCCTAATTACGATCGTAGTATGAAGTGTGTATAGAGAAAACAGAAAACCACTTTGAATGTTTAAAACAAATAATTAATTGCTTTAGTTTTATGGATTGAATTATATAACCTATTACTTAAAATTCACGGTGTTGATATATTTTAATTGTTTATTTCATATTTTCTTTAATATTCGTTTATGTTTGATACAAGTACAAAATTACATATATTGTATGATCGTAATTTTATTTACTCCTGAATGTTTAAAAACCCATGTCGTAAAGATTGACATTTTACAAGAAATAAAAAGTTTTAATTATTTTAGCGAGTACTGTCCTAAATGAAATATGTTTCAATAAAACTAACATTATTCTAGATTAATCGAAACATTCGTTAAAGGATCCCATTAAGTCTAAATTTAAGTGTGGAAAACAGATTGACCTGCTTCAATCAGAATTTAATAAAATTTGGAAGTATAATAATTCAAATCAGTTTAACAAATTTCAAATAAATTAGACTACCAGTCTAAAAGATAAACTTTGAATAATCTGTTTGAAAAATTATTTTTTCAAAAAAAAAAATTTGCTATTAATAATTGTTACAATTAGCGTAATGCATTACACATTACTTTTGTTCTTTTACAAAATTATAACAATTTTTTTTCAAATTGTTTATGAACTTAATTAGGCTACATAAATACCAAATGGACATAAATTTATTCATTGTCATAACTCACGTCTCAAATTGTCGGCGTATATTATAATGGTTTTAAATAAAACCTCTGTGCATTATTCAAAAGCTTATGATATATTATCTATATATTATTTATTTATTGATTGTAAAATTCAATCCAATTTACCTGTGCATGGACGGAAGCAACCAGCAGAGCGACACAACAAGTGTCGCATCAACGCCATTTTGAATTAGAACTGTAATGTAAACGTTTCTTATATACAAAACAATTAAAACATAATAATCTTCAGTGATAAAACTGTAATTTTTATTACTTATATTTTGGTCCAATCTTGGAAAATATAACCACACCAAAGTTTAACCGACCGAGGGCGTTGATCTTCAACTTTTGCAACATGTTTGGGTTTTCCCATACTCCAGTAACGCATATTGTGTTAATTAATGCTACAGCAGTGTGTGAACCTAGACACATTTTGAAAATAGCATATCACGAAAAATATTCAAGCTCCTTTACATGTATCCATTCGCATAATTCTACTCGAATTATGATATGGAGAATATTATGACGAAGCACTCTTGTGATAATACTAGCTCGAGAAATTCTAAAATTGTGAACTATTTCTCGAGTTCTTAGATGGGGTTTTAGGTAACAGCAGCTAGAACAGCTATTTTGTTAGTTTATTCTTTGACAGTTGTTCTTCGTTTATTTTTCTTAGATTTTACACTTCTATCTTTAATAAGAGCTTTAACATGAATATAAAATATGAAAGCAACAGACATTTTTTGGAGAGAGTTCATTGATGGCAGCAGCATCTACAATATTTCTTCTTCATTCACCGTCAATAATAATCATTTCCTTTTTGTTTTTGTTTTTTCAAGAGACAAAGAAAACATTTGTCCACTCGAAAGTGGGAATTAAAATATCTTATAACAAACTATATAGTTGAATCTAGATAAACTAAACTATCAAATCGACGTCCCTGATCGTCAACACGTTATTCCAGAACCTTATTTAACAAACCGTTATTCTTTTTTCCCTCCGCGGGCTTACCAACTGTAATAGAGAGATTGGTGAACACCAATATTACAACATTTATTATAAATTTATTATATATAATTTATTAAAAATATAATTAATTCGAAACACCAACTTAAATACAGAAACAGGATGTGAGACAACACGCGCAAGGCATCTCGAATTTCACCTAACAGAAGCAGAGGCAGTGAACTTTACAAATTGCAAATTAAGCATTGAACAAGTGTTCTACGTGTGAAAGATTGCACATTAGGAAAATCAATGAGAACGACAAAAATTCAAAATTAACCAATGAGAAATAAACACGAGGGATTCAAAAAAAGAAGAGGGGAGAACAACGCGTGAAAAATAGGTAGTAAAAAATAAATCTTCAGAGGGGGAACAAGTAAAGAAATTCAATAACAAACTCAGTCCGTATTTAACCTGCTATAATAAAATAACAAAATAATATGAACTAAAATCTACACCAGTGAAGTGTTGTGAAAATTTGAAATAAATAAAATCAAAATAAAGTGTTTAGTGAAAGTGTGAAGAAAGGGTGGAGTGTAATGTAAGTAATCTTAAACTTGTATTAATGTAAATCAGATCTCAATTGGTTAATACAATATTATCAAACGAAGTCATATACTGGGTTTTATTTCATTACTTTATAAGGTTAAAATATAAACTCATTAAAACGAATAAGGGAATAGGGACAATTTTGTACAATTTAAGTAAATAAATAATGATAATGATAATATTGTACATTTGTTAAGGCTTTATTTAGATGTAATATTATGGTGATAGAAATTTGTTATTGGCAGTCTAGAAAATGTTCAATAAATTTGTTAAGTTAATTTGTTCAATGAATTTTAATTAATTCGAGGAATGGCCAACTCGAATCTAAAAGTTTAATGTTTTTATAGAGATTTCATGTGAAAGGGTATTCATGAACATTTTCGATTTTATTAAACTTGTTCTAAATCAAAATCTGTATTTTTTTCCTATCCAGATTCATTTTTTTAGAGTCAGCCCACAGCCAAGCAAAATTTGAATCAATAGTAGAGTCTAAGGAGAAACCCCCAGAAACTTATAAAATTGTCTTACATGGTGAAAGCACCTGATTTAATAAAGTTGACTCACACGATTAAATTCAACCAAACAAATAAATCAATCATACAAAATAATCTAACAATAATCTAACATGGTGGAGGCGCCAAATTGAAAAGAAACAAAGAAAGGGGGAAAAAAGTACAGAAATATAAAATTAGATGTGCATTTGTTTAGAGAATAAGTAATATATGATAATAAGTAATATAAAGATATATAGAGTATATGATTTCGTTTGAATGTTTTTTTTAAGAGATGGTTCTAACTAATAATAAATGGATTTGGTTAACACTGACATATATAAGTTTAAAAAAGAGGAAGCAATTATAATTTTAAAGGCATTTAAAATAGAAGGTAATGAAAATAAAACTCTTGATGAAATTAGGAAAATTTTAGCACTAATAAAAAGAATACACACTGAATTAACAGCAGACATAGAATACAAAAAAGCATATGATTATCTAATCGATTTCAACAAACTATCCCCACAACAAAGAAATAAATATCCACAGTTAGAAGAATTAGAAACTTTAAGAAACCCACAGAAATTTAAACCACTAATACACCCTACATACGACTCAGAGCAAAATAAAGAATTACCTTTAGCAACAACCACACACACATATGATCCAGTAGCTTTTGATAATGTGTATGTAAACGTAAAACAACCACAAGAGAACATTTACGACGAAGTCACTACACCACAGATACCAACAAAAACAGAAACAACCACTAAAATGGAAAGGAAAGAGAAAATACCATTAGTTCAACCCTACCAATATCACGGTTTACCCTCAGAAGATATACATACTTTCATATCGAGATGCGAAGTAGCTTCAAGAGCTAACGGGTGGTCGGACAAAACACAAATAAATCTATTACCAACATATCTGGCACAATCGGCTTTAGATTGGTATAACAGTTTTATTAAAAGAAACCAAGAGGTAGACATAACCTGGGAAAATGCAAAAACAGAATTAATTAACCTATTTACTCCAATAGCGCAATGTCAAAACTTACAGACATTATTAGAAAATAAAGTTCAAAATGAATCGGAACCAGCAATAAGCTTTTATTTACAAATTCAGGCCCTTTGCAGACGAATGAACCCCAACATAGACGATAAACAGATAATATCACATGTTATACAGGGTTTAAAACCGGAAATTTGTGAATGTATAATAACAATGGAGAATAATACACTTACACAACTAGAGGAAAATTTAAGAAAAATAAAGCAACAACTACTCCAAAAAACACTAAACAAACAGAGATACCTTAGAAATAAGGGTAGCCAGAATGACAGAGAAAACAGACACTTTGAAACGATTAACACAATGTCGGAAAAGATAGAACAACTAACGGAAATCGTACACACGCTAGGTATAAATATACAACAAAGGGACCATGAAGTAAAATCATTCCAAAAATACGACCAAAGAACAAAACCACAATACCAAACCAACCAACAATTACAAAATAGGCAACATCAGATAATACCAAAATTTAGAAATGCATATTTTCCAACTAATGGACATAAGAGGACCAGTCAAGTATGCACAATTTGCAATAAAACAAATCATCCAACAAGCAGGTGTTTCTTCAAACAATACAACTGCAAAATATGTAAAATGGACAATCACACCACCGAACACTGCTTTTTCAATAAAAATACAAATACTTACCCCCAGAATACAACCCAAGATAGACCAAATGCCAAAAGAAATCAAGAATTTTGTAGAAAATGTAGTAAGAATGGACACTCAGTGCAAGAATGTTACTCAAATAACAACTTCAGACAAACTTACAACCAAAAAAACGGGCTAAATGGGGGGGCTATTTTAAGAACAAATAGCTATTCAACCCCACAAGAAACAAGTACATGTTTCCATGCTAAATATCAACAACCACACGTAAAAAATGTGCGGAAGCAGAATTCATGCATGCTCGACCAAAGCAAAATGAACGACAAACAATTCAAAGACAGTCAACGGTATTCTAATAATAAATCTAAAATAAAATTCAACAAAAAACGAGCTAACGGTATAAGCTATACTACTCCAACATACACATGTCAAAATCATAACACATTTCAACCATCAGATACGCAAAACAAGACAACCTTAAATTTGGGTACACAACGACAAACCAAAAACACTGACAGACACTTAAACGACAGAAAACATTATTCCATGGCTTTAAGAAATCTTAAATTTAAACAAAGCAAGGGCGAGTCATATGAAGAAAGCGAAACTCCAAGGACCTATTTAGATGTAACAACACAATATTCACCCCAGGATTACAGCACCACGGATTCAGAAGTAGAAAACGAAATAACAATAACTACAAACAAAGTCGGATCACAATGTAAACAGAGTATCGTTACCAATGTTGACCTAGGTCGTGAAATAGGACATGGCGCTGTGACGCGTGATGAAGAGATAGTCGATGCAGCGAAATTAAACCAGGCCGTTCGAAAGCAATGTACATTAGATTCATACAGCATTTTCCACAAACAATACTTAAACAAAAATGGGGTATCCAAAGCAAGAAAATCGGAGAATGACATGGGATGTATACAATACACTGTTCATCAATAAAAACGAAAATTCTAGAGTATGCACAATTAAAGTGACATTCAACACATTAGACAGTCAGGATATAGAAACAATCTTAGATTCAGGGGCAAATGTTTCGATATGTCAATATGACCTAGTCAAACATAAAACAATAACAAATAACACAAAGACAACAATAAAATCGGCCACAGACAACAATTTAAAAATTCATGGAGAAATAAATTTACCTTTTGAAATAAATGGAATAAAATTCACAAATAAATTTTATGTAGCTTCAGGAATAAATGCTAAGATGATTCTAGGAAATAATTTTTTACTAGCTAATCAAGCAAAAATAGATTACAGTAAGAAACAAATAACTCTGCAGTCAAACAACCAAAAATGTATAATAGATATGAATGAATCATGGTTAGAGAATTTAAAAAACATACGTTTGATAATAACTAACAATATAATAAGCAACCCAGAAATACGATCACTCGATCAAATAAGAATTGCACCAGGACAGAGTTTAAGGGTACGAGAGATAGAAAATTATAACGAACAAATAGATTTTGAAACGGATAGACACTTAAGGGAGCAAAAACAAATTCATGCTTACATATCAAGACAAGATGATAAATACTATATTCACATATATAACGCATCAAAAACACCAAAAATAATAATGCCAAAAACACTTATTGGTCATATAAACAGAAATCAAGAGGAACCACGAATTTATGATACAATAAACAAAAAAATAGCACCTACACAAATAACACAACAAAGAAACTCCAACAAAGAACAGATTGCAGACAAAAATGGAGTACAATTCCAAATTTGCGAACAACTAACAGAAAAACAACACAGTCACGTAGTAAAAATAATAAAAAAATATAAACATATATTCACTACGGAGGTCGGAGATCTCAGTCCAGCAAATATAAACCCAGTCAAAATACAAGTAGTTCAGGGTACATCAGGTATCATAGTACCGCCATATCGCCAAAGTAATCAGGAAAGACAGGTATTAAATAAAGAGCTAGAACACTTAGTACAAGCAGGAATTTTGGAAGGTTGTCCAAACTTCACAGAATTTGCATCGCCAGCATTTATAGTTAAAAACCAAGATAACTCACATAGATTAGTAGCAGATTTTAGAAAGGTCAATGAACAGATAAAAAATGAAAATTTCCCAATACCGAGTTTGCAATTATTAATGTTTAGCTGTTTAAGCAATTCACAATATTTCACGAAATTAGACTTAAAAAACGCCTTTTTTCAACTAAAAGTACACGAGGAAAGTAAACCATTGCTAACAATCCGAACACAAGATAAAATGCTTAGATATACTAGATTACCACAAGGACTTAAAGTTTCAAGTGCAATATTCCAGAAAAACCTAAACAAAGTTCTAGCAAGTCACCTATTTTCAAAATGTTTAGCTTATTTAGACGATACCATTGTATTTGCACCAAACTTTGAAGAAAAATTAGATAACTTAGAATCGGTTTTAAAAGAATTAGACAAAGCAAATTTGAAATTAAACACAAAAAAATGTAAATTTTTCTATACAGAAATAGAAATATTGGGGCATAAGGTCTCAACAGAAGGAATAGAGCCTTTAAAATCAAACATTCAACCAATATTGGATTTCAAGCAACCAAAAACATTACGTAACATAAGAGCTTTTCTAGGAGTTTCAGGATTTTTCAGAAAATTTATCAAAGATTATGCACAAATAACACACCCTTTAACAGAATTACTCAAAAATCAAGAACAAAAAAATTCAAAAATAATTTGGACTGAAAAATGTAACAAAGCTTTTGAACAAATAAAAACGATACTAACAAATCCACCATTGCTATCGCATTTTAAAGAAGTCAGACATACAAGAGTTTACACAGACGCGTCAAATATAGGCATTGGGGCGGTTTTAACACAAGTTGACCCAAACAATAATCAAGAATATCCAATAGCATATTTGTCAAGAAAATTAAAATTACATGAAACACGATACTCAACTGTTGAAAAAGAGATGCTTGGATTAACATACGCCGTAGAATACTGGCGAGAATATTTATTAGGAAGAAAAATAACATGTTTTACAGACAACTCAGCATTACAATATTTTCAAACGTTTAAAAACCCTTCGAATAGACTTGGACGCTTAGCTACGAAATTAGTAGATTACAATTTAGACATACAGTATAAGAAAGGAAAAACAATGGGTCTCCCAGATTTCCTGTCTCGACAAGAAACAGGAGACGAAATTCCCCAAAATTTTGAAGATGTATTCTTAATCAATTCAAACACACCGGACATAGAATTGCTACAATCAAAAGATACATATTTGAAACAAATTAAACTTGCACTCTTAAATATAGAGACAGATAACAATAAAATTAACAGAGCATCCAGACATTACACTTTAGACGATGGAATATTATACTACAAAAAATTCAATGGTCAAGAAATAACAAAACTTTTAGCAATACCGTATGAACTAAGGTCAGATATATTAAAACAAGCTCACGACGACCCATTAACAGGAGGTCATTACTCATATTACAAGACAATGTCAAAAATCAATGACAGATACCACTGGCCAAATTTACATACAGACGTACAGAATTATACAAAAACATGTAACACTTGTCAAAAACGAAAAATACCAACCAGAAAACCCTATGGACTTCTGAAATCAATACTTCCGACACACAAACCGATGAGCAGATTAATTATTGATTTTATAGGGCCTGTAAACTCATCGTTTGGCTATAAATACATCTTAACGTGTACCGACGCAACAACCAAATACGCTTGGGCTTTTAAGTGCAAAACAGCTGACGCGAAAACTGTAGCGGAGAATTTAATGAAAATAATATTAAAATATGGAAAAATGAGAATATTACAGTCTGACAGGGGTACACATTTTAATAACGAAATAATAAGAAATTTAACTTCAACACTAGGAATTAACCAAATACTAAGTAGTGCATATTCACCCCAAACACAAGGGCTTACAGAAAAATTTAATGGAACATTGACCAATATGTTATCACACTACGTACACGAAAAACCAAATGAATGGTCAAAATACCTCGACAAAATTGTATACTGTTACAACTCAACAAAACAAACAAGTACGGGATTTACACCAAACAAGTTAATGTTCGCTTTTGAACCAAACAACCCTATGGACATAATACAAATTCTAGAAAACCCAAATTACGACATCAAACAACAAATAAAACAGATTCAAGAAATTAGACAAACCTTGCCAGAAATCATAAAAAGAGCTCAAGATAAACAAAAATTCTATTATGATAAGAAGAGGACAGATTTTGAATTTCAAGAAGGGGACGAGGTATTAATAAAAAGGGAATTTCATGGAAAAACACCCTCGAAATTTGATATGCAGTACACTGGTCCATACCCAATTATAAAAAAAATAAACAGACTAACATATTTGGTAGAGATATTAAAATATGGACGGCTCCAAGGTGAGCCAATACACATTTCTAGGATGAAAATGTATCACAGAAGGTCAATATAACTATAAAATATATATATATATATATATATATATATATAAATATCTGTGTACCATAAACCCATAATTTATTAGTTACGTGTAAATAAATAGAGTAATTGAGATCTGATAAAATTTTAGATTGTACAAATAGAATAGAAATAAGTATGTATTAGCTTTAAGCAATAAGACAAAATTTAAAACATAGCTTCCATAAGTAAAGTTTAACAGAAAAATAACCCGTTGGGATCTGATCAATAAACAGTAATGTAAACATTAAGAATGACAACAACAAAATAATAATAATAACGGTAGTAAGCAACTGAAACTGCGAAATAAATATTCTAGGTAATTTAAGAGAAATGAGTGGACGTCCTTATTACTCTTAAACTTCTACAACAGCAATAGTCAATTTCGTTACAGTGAAAAGAAGGCACTGATCACGCCATAAATTTCAACGAGCGAAAGTGACAAACACAGCTGACACTTCTAGCGAATACATAGCATAAACATTTCAACTCACAAATATCAACAATGTACTATTGAAGTAAGCCTACACTTCAATGTGCTACCACAGCAAAAGTCGGGCAACACACATTACCGTGTAACAATAAAAATGGATAATGAGACATTCCACTTAGCCAGCAAATCTTCAAAGCTCAATGAACATTCCACTCAGCGATTCCACATAAACTATTAAACGTAAACAAGGCGTGACACTATTGATGTAATATATTGACAACTTCAAAATCTTAACTTCAACCAAGCAGAAAACGACCAAAGAAAATTGGTGGTACAATTTTAAAACTGGGAGGAGGAGTGTAATAGAGAGATTGGTGAACACCAATATTACAACATTTATTATAAATTTATTATATATAATTTATTAAAAATATAATTAATTCAAAACACCAACTTAAATACAGAAACAGGATGTGAGACAACACGCGCAAGGCATCTCGAATTTCACCTAACAGAAGCAGAGGCAGTGAACTTTACAAATTGCAAATTAAGCATTGAACAAGTGTTCTACGTGTGAAAGATTGCACATTAGGAAAATCAATGAGAACGACAAAAATTCAAAATTAACCAATGAGAAATAAACACGAGGGATTCAAAAAAAGAAGAGGGGAGAACAACGCGTGAAAAATAGGTAGTAAAAAATAAATCTTCAGAGGGGGAACAAGTAAAGAAATTCAATAACAAACTCAGTCCGTATTTAACCTGCTATAATAAAATAACAAAATAATATGAACTAAAATCTACACCAGTGAAGTGTTGTGAAAATTTGAAATAAATAAAATCAAAATAAAGTGTTTAGTGAAAGTGTGAAGAAAGGGTGGAGTGTAATGTAAGTAATCTTAAACTTTTATTAATGTAAATCAGATCTCAATTGGTTAATACAATATTATCAAACGAAGTCATATACTGGGTTTTATTTCATTACTTTATAAGGTTAAAATATAAACTCATTAAAACGAATAAGGGAATAGGGACAATTTTGTACAATTTAAGTAAATAAATAATGATAATGATAATATTGTACATTTGTTAAGGCTTTATTTAGATGTAATATTATGGTGATAGAAATTTGTTATTGGCAGTCTAGAAAATGTTCAATAAATTTGTTAAGTTAATTTGTTCAATGAATTTTAATTAATTCGAGGAATGGCCAACTCGAATCTAAAAGTTTAATGTTTTTATAGAGATTTCATGTGAAAGGGTATTCATGAACATTTTCGATTTTATTAAACTTGTTCTAAATCAAAATCTGTATTTTTTTCCTATCCAGATTCATTTTTTTAGAGTCAGCCCACAGCCAAGCAAAATTTGAATCAATAGTAGAGTCTAAGGAGAAACCCCCAGAAACTTATAAAATTGTCTTACATGGTGAAAGCACCTGATTTAATAAAGTTGACTCACACGATTAAATTCAACCAAACAAATAAATCAATCATACAAAATAATCTAAAAATAATCTAACACAACTTACACAAATATAATGTTTCAGTTAAAATAATGTTTCTGTTGTTTTACATGTTTATCTCACTCGACGATAAAAAGGAGGAAGATAATTTTGAAAACGTGAATTTTATTTTTCTTAAGTATAACAGGATAAAATATCAGTTTTTCTTCGAGTTTAGAAAAGTTTAAAAAATCTAAGTTCTACTTCGCTTAGTTTCCATCTGCGTTTAACGTTTTTCTATCTTACCGATTCCGTTTCGAAATATTTTTTCCTCAACGATTTTTTAATTAATCAATAAATAGTTTGAATTATGTCTTCTAATCATTCGTCTATTTTCATAAAACCTCTTTTTATTGTGCAATATAAGTCTTTAATGTTTTTCACAGTGTATTTATTTCAACACTAACTTGCTCTGTAGAGTCTGTACGGCTACCATACTAATAGCAGAATGAGTAAAACTTAGATAGTGCTATCAATCCTTATTTCAACCATAGTTGAAAACGCTCTCTTTATCAAAAATAATAAATGCTTTAACTGGCATATACTATTAGCCGTCTGCTAGACAAGAGTTCAATTCATAACTCTAATATTAGTGGGAAGTTTTAAATTTCTTTACTGTTCAATTTATGTGTTGGGTTGTTTTTTAATTAAAAGAAATAATGTATGTAGTGGATTTAAATAAACGCTACACTTTATTTAAATTGAACACTGTTTCGTTTTAAAAGAATTAGGGGTTTGTTATAAACTATGAAGCCAAATATAATTCACCCAGTCGTAGCTAGCTAAGTGATTTTGACGTTAAGAATTGGTTGATATAATCGATAACAAGTTATCCCATGTGATATTGACGTTTATTTGATAAGCTATTGTTATTATTTAATAAGCTCTTTATGTCATGAAGATTTTTATAATTACTTTCATAAAACTAACATTTAAAAAAATATATGTATCAAATTGAATTTTACTTCACTTTTTACAGCTAAAATTAAAATCTATCTACATATAAAAAAAAATTAATTGAGTTAAGTGTTGATCAAATATCACTATCTTCTTTTTTTTAAAATAAAATATTTGATTAATAATGGATTTTGAAACTACTCTTTAGCCATTACATTTGAAACAAGTTTGAACTTTAATATAGGGTAATGGGTTATTCTATTAGCATTCCACTTACCCAGGTACAAATCTTTTAGGTATTAAGAATTTTATAAAATACAAGCATAGTTATACAAAACACTTTGTTTCTCCCTCTGTTGATTGATAGTATGTGTATTAATGATTTCCTTATATTACTATTATTCTTTTAATTACTAATTACACAAATGTTATGCTTTAAATTTCGAATATGAATCAAGCTTAATTATAAATATGCGAATTTTAAAATGTTCATATTTAAATGACAAATAGTGATATATATATATATAAGTATAGTAGCAGGACAATATTCAAATAACTATTTTCTCATACTTCGAAATAACTGCTAAAGCAATATTTCTGCAATATAAATGATCTTCCTAATATAAGATTTTACAATTACAATTGGGAATAAGGAAGGGATATTAGTTTTATTACTTTGTTGTCTCTATTTCTTTAATTTCGTAATTATTCAACATTTTGTTTCATTCATGATTTTAGGTAATATGTGTTAAATATCAAAGAATCAACTATTTACGGTAAAGTGAATCTAATCATAAGTGGATTATTACATAGTTTAATTAATATTACACCTATTAATTATTGGTCTTCATTAAATACCTTACCTTTCATAAAGAACTAGTTGATATCTCAAAATTACGAATAAAATAAATAAGCAATTTAAGAGGCCCAGGATTATACAGTAAGCAATTTTTCCTTTAATAATGTCCATTTAAAGAATAATCTGTTCAACATACATATCGAAATTTGAACCTAATTATTATTTCATTGATCAATAATTCAAAGACTTACTAACCAAATGAAATTATTTAATTTCTGAAATTTAATTCATTCTGTTAATAAAGTACCTAGCCATTAAAGAGAACTTCAATTGTTATCATTATAACCAAGAGTTTTCTTTATTAATCAGCTAGCTCAACCTTTAAATAATTTTCATATACCACATTGTGGCATATTATAATTCGAATGACAGGAAGATTATAAAGATTTATTATAGCATTTCATTTTGGCTCCACAATCAAGAGCTTTAAGTTATTAATGAGAAGGTTTATATTTCAAGCTTCGAAATAAGTAGGTAAACTGAGTAGCCTAACGAATAAGCAATCGCGGACAGCGAGGCCTTGTAAACAGAGTGCTTAGTAGTTCCTCTGGCAGTAACAACTAATTTATTAGTCGCGAAGCAAAGTGAACTCTGGAAGAGAGTATAACTCTTTGAGAATCATTCAACGGCTGTGACGGCGGAAGAGGATTTATCCCAATGGAGGAGGAGGCGGAATAACTTCAATCAACGTCTCTGACACAGAGGGGGATGGATACCAACGTCAGAATAGGCGAAATAACCTAGAGGATTAAACCTCGGAAAAAAGTCGATTATTCGGATTAAATGTAGCAATGGATAAAACTGACGAATATTTTACCCCGGGTGGCAGCCCAGTTAAACTGGGAAATCCACCCTCTAAGGAAGCAGGCTCCAAGGATTCTGGGGGGAGCCAACTATTGCGTTCACGCGATCCTAGTGACCCTTTTGGGAAAAACTCTTTCTTAGAGAGATCACCAACTAAAGCCATGTCTCTCCAAGAAAATAACGCATTATCAAAGCAAACGGAAAAGTGTGACACAATCTTTCATGAGGAATGGCAAAAGGAATTAAAGGCAAGGAAAGCTTTAGAAGTAACTATTGATGATATAAAGTGACTCATAAATGAGTTAGAAGCAAAAGTCACTATGGTAGATAAAGGACAAGCAATCGGAGCATGTTCCAAAGCAAACAGCATAAGTTACTATAGTGATGACGAAGAATTATCTAGGGAGACAGATTGCATCCTGAAGAAAAATAAAAGGCAGACGAAGAAAAGAAAGGCTACGAACGGCCTAGATGTAGTCGCAGAAAGGGAAAATGATGAATATATATAAAAAAATAAAAAATAAAATGGTGCCGATAAAGATAAATAAAAAACAAACAGGCAAGAAGCCTATAGAAAACAACACACACCACTACCAATAATTGTCTCTAAGGTAGAGATCTTTGATAAACTAAAGAACATTATTAAGCTGGTTACCGATAAAGAATGTAAATATCTGTCCTATAACAATAACGTTTGGAAGATAAATGTTTCAGATAGTGAAATTTATAGAGCAGTCACTAAGAAGTTGACAGAGCTGAAAAAGTAATGGCATTCATTTGAAGACAAATCTGTGAAAAATATAAAGGTCATGGTAAGAGGATTGCATCCCACATGTGATGAAAATGAGATAGTCTTGGATTTGACTAATAAGGGATTTCATTTTTGCCTTCAAAAAATATCATTAAAAAAGAAAAGATTGAAACTCGAAATGGAGAGCTTATTTGCCAAAGAAGAGGGATCCAGCTCTTTATGTTTACATTTCATAATGAAGAGAACGTCAACAAGATATTTGTATCAAATCGGTCTTGGGTATAGTTGTTAAAGTTGAATTTTAAGGCACAATGTGAATCTAAACCCGCAGTGCAAGCGGTGTCAGGCGTTTGGTCACACTCAGAGATATTGCCAAAGAGATTTTGCTTCTGTAAAATGTTCAGGAAAACATCCTACAAATTCTTGTCCATTAAACAGGAGTACAAAGCCTATTTGTGTGAACTGCAAGGGAGATCATCCTGCAAGCTATAGAGGATGTCCAGTAGCTAAGGAACAACAAGAAAGAAGAAATAGGCAAATATATCATCGGCAGAGTGTACAAGCCAAACCATATAATAAAAAATCAGATGTTGCAACAAATAAGGATACGGAAAGTAATAATAAAATACAAAATATTAAGACCTATTCTAAAACTGTAATATATGCAAGATAAGAAGAAGAAACCTCAATTAAAGAAATACTATCATCCATAGCACAGCGGTTAGATAACCAAGAAAAATCTATCAAACTATTAACCGAAGAGATCAATATCTTTAAAAAACATACTGAAAAACTAACGAGTCCAAAACAGAAATGAACTACACTCTTCGTATTGGGAATCGGAATGCAAATGGACTACATAGGCATAACTCTGAATTGGCAATATTTTTAAGAAATGATAGATTAGATATTTGCCTTAATCAGAAACACTTTTTACAAACCAATCATTTCTTAAGATTTGTGGTTTTGCTTGTTACAACAGTCCTCATCCAGCAAATATAGCAAAAGGATGGTCTGCAGTTTTAATAAAAGAAACTATTACACATTACGTAGAACCTTTATGAAAGATGAAGCGATGCAAGTGACAACAATAAGCGTCCAGACAAAGAAAAAATCATTAAAAATATCGGCAATTTACTGTCCACCTATACAATCACCAACAAAAGACGACTATATGAAACTTTTTAGGGCTTTGGGATGTTATTTCATACTTGGGGGTGATTTCAACGACAAAAACACACACATTGGGGCTCAAGATTGATAACCTCAAAATGCAGAGAATTGTATCAGACAGGGCAGGATCACAAGTGTATGTTCCTTTCCTCTGGATCGCCAACATACTGGCCAACAGATCCGGATCTGAAGACTTTTTTGTTTCAAATGGGATAAGCTGCAAACATTCATGTGTGGAGAGTAGTAATGATTTATCTTCTGACCACACTCCAATAATTCTAACAATATGCGAGTCTCTAATACAGAACAAAAATTTCCCAATACTATGTACTGAAAGAACAGATTGGGAAAAGTTCAGAGGAAAACTTGAGGGATTTGTAAACATTCATGCACCATATATAAATAAGGAACAAGTTGATAAGGAAGTGGAGCAGTTTATTGCTGATGTGCAACAAGCAGCAGAAGAAAGTGCACCTCTTAAGAAGAGAAATTCAAGAATAGACAAAAACAAAATGGCGGACAGAATTTAAAAAAATAATAATGAAAATTAAACAATTTAAAAAACAAAATAGCAGACATAAAGGATTTTAAAAAAATTTAAAAATAGCTGGAAAAATTTTTTTTTATTTAATTTTTGCTTTAAAAGTGGTGGGAAATTATTTTTTTAAACAAAATGTCGGACGCCGAGTTCTCTGGCCACGCCCAATGGGAAATATGCCACGCCTAAGGCAGAACCGGCATTAAAATCGTCGTTAAATTTTACAAATCGTTATTTCTTTAGGCCTAATGGAGACAAGGGAGGGGAAAGTGAGGGAAAATTCTGAACAATAAGAAACACGAAATGGCCGACGTTGACCCATAAGAGAGCTGGACACGCCCACTTTGGTGGTGGTGGGGGTAAAAATGGGCGGGGATTTTGTTTTTAAGTTGGACACGCCTAAGGCAGAAATGGCATTTTATCACTACTATTAATGATTACTGTTTATTTAAACAATCTCAGTATTTTTTAATCTTGTGATAGTCATGTTTAAAACAGAATAACTGTATAGTATAAATTTGGGTAATTTTTTATATTTGAAAAAATTGGGAAGTAACCCCAAAAGTTACTCATTGGAGACCAAAAGTGAGTTAGCTAAATATAGAGTTAGTTTGAACTCTCGAATCTAATTGTATTTATCTACAGCCAAATTAACAAGGGGAACTATTTGTTACCAGGGGACTTAAATTTAAGAAAAGCGGAACCAAAATGGTAACAATGTTTGAAAATGAAAATAAAAAAAAAAAAGACAAAGACAATTTAGTGATTAACAAGGCTCAAGTTTATTGTAACAAAAGAAATTTCGACGTTTCAGATTTTATCATTTACAACTGAGAAAGACATCCTGAGACAAAGTTATCATAAACAGCTTATGATTAACAACATTATGATTAATAATAGTTATACGCCCTTAATGCAAAATATTATAATTTAATAAAAAAATTAATCAATAGATTCTGAAAATTTATCCCCCCTTTTTAGTTTATATATTTTATAGTTACAAATTTAACAAAAGACAATGAGCACAGCTTAACAATTAACAGGATTATAATTAATCAAAAAAAAAGATTATACACCCTTAAATGTAAAAATTACAAAATAAAAAAAAGATGAAAATATACAGATATTTATTCCCCCCCCCCTTTTGACTTTATGAAATGATAGTTTTTTTTTAAAACAGTTACATAATATTACTTATTTGATAAGTTTCTTAAATGCTATATTGGCCAATAAATATATATGTTTTAGATAAAGAATTTATTATGAAAAGAGTAGTTTATTTTAAAAAAAAAGAAAAGAAAATTTTGAATATTTACATTTATTAATTGACGTCAATTATATTAATTTTGAAAATAACCTCTTGGAGGTTGCTAGGACCGAAAGTTTGCATGCAGGCTCCACCCAATAATTTTTATATATTTTATAATTAATTACACAAGTCTACATCTAAAAGATAGTTTTTAAGAAAACATATTCGCTGAAATAAATTTAGGCACATATACAATATGAGTTTAATTAAAGTTCTATAAAGTCAGTTTTTTTTGTAACATCACTTTTGTGCACGTGAAACTCTGAAGCTATGTTGAACAAAAACGTGTTTTGTTAACAGGACGAAACATGTTTAGATCTTTAGCTGTGTTTCTTCTACCAGCATATTAGCTATGGCAAAAAACATGTTTTTTAGCGTCTGTACAAAATCAGACATGTTTTAGCATTAATGTTCATTATTAAAGAAAATATCTGGTTATTTGTCAAAATTAAAGAAAATTGATTGTATAACAGAAATTCGTTAAGATTGTACTTAAAAGCTTCTTAGATGATTATAAATCTATTTATATATATTTAATTTGTTTGAAACAAAGCTTGTATAAGACTTGCAAAGATCTGCAAAAGTCTGTAAAACGAAATTTTCTGATTTAGAACAGATTTCTCCAATTGTTTTATATTTGACATGTTCAATAAGATATTTTGATCATTTAAAGTTCAACATTAGTTTGCACATATTTCACATAATTGTTCAAAACTCAAAATGTGCCTTTGCAAGGTTTTGTAAAGTATGTTTTAACAAAAGAAAATTTTTATAATCATTGAGTTTCAAAAGAACATTGAATATTAAATAAAACATGAAATACATATTTTAAAGAATACATGATAATTAATAAATTATTTTAAAGCATTAACAAAAATTTAAAATATGATAAAATCTGTAAAAATTAGTACCTGGAAAATCCTGTCGCAGATCACGTAAGCTTGTGCCGTGGAAACGAAAATTTATTAAACATTTTAGAACTAAATCGCACAAAAACTGTAGATTAACATTGTTAAAAAAAAAACTGAGGTAGAAATTTTGAAGACCAAGAAGGAAATTTATCTCTAACGTAACTAAGTATAGAAGTCAGACATTGTGTGTGACTACAGGTAGACTCGCATACCGGTATTAGAGAAGATAGGCTGTCTTGCCGTTGTACTTTACCCTCCGATATCATACGATCATTAGTTTTGGACAATCTCGGCAGGTGACAGCATCTGTCAAGCAACGGAAGTTGTATGTGTGGAAGTTGAGTGAATGACGTTTTATTTCAGAGGTGATTTGAATTTGAATGCTACAGCTCTCCCCCCCCGAAAAACGGAGTTGGGGTGGAGTCAGAAAGGAGCCCAGAAGGGCCTCCCACAAAATTTTGAAAAAGGGACAAAGGGCCAGAAAGGCCTCCAAAAGGATTCTAAGGAAGGGGCCAGAAGGGCCTTCCACAAAATTTTGCAACGGGGCACCTGATAGAAACAACGCTTCATAATGCTTTTATAATCACCACTCTAGGGTGTAGCCTCCTTTGGCACTTACTTATTAAATTTTGAAATTTCTACAGCGTCTCAGCTCTTCCCACCTATGATTGGGATAAGCCCAGGACAGAAAGAGCTGAAGGGTGACGCAAAGGTCGACATTGCTGTGCATGAACTGACTTTGTACTCTAAGGTACAAGGGGGAAAGGGGTGGAGTGGCACCTCGGGAAGCCAAGTGGAGGTGACCACTCCGGGGACTGGGGAGGGAAAGTGCATAACACTTTAGGCTTACAGGAAAGGTCGGACTCAGACGGGGGGGAGTATCCTCTGAGCCGACCTTAACATTAAATTATAAAAATAAATAAAAATAAAAGAAAAACTCCTGAAGCCTATTTGGGTCAGATCATGCTCAGCGTCGTTATTTTTTAAATTCCTCTTCTCCCATACGAAGAGAAAATTAAACTATTCACGGCTCTTAACAATTTCCGTGAGAAAAAAAAATTTTGAAGGGTCTAAACAAATAATCCATTTGAAAAATAAACAAAGAAGCAGTATGAAACGTTGGGGAGTCAAAAATTTTCTGCTGCGCAAAGCAGGGCTTGTAGTTGACTTAAGGTCTTATATGTGTATCTTTAATCATGTGCCCCAAAAGGAATTTAAATTAATCAAAAAAGGTGTAAAAAAAAATTTCATCAAAATTTTTCAGTGTTAAAAAAAAAGATGTACAAAAGAAAGAAGTGTAAAAAAAAAAAAAAAAAAAGGTGTAGCAAAAGAGATGGTACCAAGATGAATGTATATAAAAGGTGACCCATGACAAAAAAACAAACTCCGGTTTTCTCAACCCTAAACAAACTAAATAAGGAACCAACATGTTGACCTGCTAATAATAAAAGACGAACAAATAATTTAAGAAAGCACAAACAGGCCAACCATGTTGTCCTACATACAAAACTGGGCCCCTGTAATTTAGAAGAAGAAAATTTAGCACAGAATGATATATTTTTTTAAAAAAAGTGTTCAACATTTCAATGAATTATTAAACAAATGCCACCATCTGCATCAACCAGTCCACCGCCATTTTGCGCGTTACTCATGATGATAAAATTTAAAAAAAATAAATAAAATAATTTTCTTTCAAGATGACGAAAACAAAAAATTCAAAAGCAAGCTCCGTGTTCTTTAACGAGTCTACTAATCGCAGCAAATCCACTGCCATTTTAACTGTTGCTGATAATAATAAAAAAAAAATAAACCAAGTAATTTAAAAAAAAATTTCTTTTAAAATGATGCAAAAAATGAAAGAGCCAGAGAAAGACTCAAGAATTATATGTAGTGTAGTTGTTGTGTATATGTGTGTGTGTAAGTATGAATTAATACAGACAAGCGAAAGAAAACTCGAGAAAGTTTTTGAAGGAAATTTTTTGAATATTTTTTTTGTTTTTTTTTTGTTTCTAACTATTTTTGGGTTTAATTATTTATTTAATTTTTTTTTTGGAATTCCCGAATGAGCCCGCTGTCTGGATCAAATTCAGTGAATGATTAGTGTGCAGTGTATGTAAATATATATATAAAAAAAAATATTTAAGCAGACAAAATAATAATAAAAAAAAAAAAAAAATTTATCGAAATTGGTTTAGAAGTTTTTGTGTGAGTGTTTATAAAAATAAATAAATAATAAAAAAAGAGACTATAGATTTATAGATATCTAAATATTTAAACTAAATATAAAAAAAAATTTCATCAGCAACAGTTGTGCAGTATTTGAAAAAGCTGCAAAACATAAAAATGAGCCTTGTTTAACAAAGATAATTTTGAATTTAAATTTAGATAGTTCCAATGCAAAATTTTGAAAATTAACTACGGTTCCAGAATTTAAGATTAACAACTCTATAATTTAATTTAACTACACTAGAATCTAGAATCAACCACGCTCTGCTACCAGAAACATGTTACCAGGGGACTTAAATTTAAGAAAAGGCGGAACCAAAATGGTAACAATGTTTGAAAATGAAAATAAAAAAAAAAAGACAAAGACAATTTAGTGATTAACAAGGCTCAAGTTTATTGTAACAAAAGAAATTTCGACGTTTCAGATTTTATCATTTACAACTGAGAAAGACATCCTGAGACAAAGTTATCATAAACAGCTTATGATTAACAACATTATGATTAATAATAGTTATACGCCCTTAATGCAAAATATTATAATTTAATAAAAAAATTAATCAATAGATTCTGAAAATTTATCCCCCCTTTTTAGTTTATATATTTTATAGTTACAAATTTAACAAAAGACAATGAGCACAGCTTAACAATTAACAGGATTATAATTAATCCAAAAAAAAAAGATTATACACCCTTAAATGTAAAAATTACAAAATAAAAAAAAGATGAAAATATACAGATATTTATTCCCCCCCCCCCCCTTTTGACTTTATGAAATGATAGTTTTTTTTTAAAACAGTTACATAATATTACTTATTTGATAAGTTTCTTAAATGCTATATTGGCCAATAAATATATATGTTTTAGATAAAGAATTTATTATGAAAAGAGTAGTTTATTTTAAAAAAAAAGAAAAGAAAATTTTGAATATTTAAATTTATTAATTGACGTCAATTATATTAATTTTGAAAATAACCTCTTGGAGGTTGCTAGGACCGAAAGTTTGCATGCAGGCTCCACCCAATAATTTTTATATATTTTATAATTAATTACACAAGTCTACATCTAAAAGATAGTTTTTAAGAAAACATATTCGCTGAAATAAATTTAGGCACATATACAATATGAGTTTAATTAAAGTTCTATAAAGTCAGTTTTTTTTGTAACATCACTTTTGTGCACGTGAAACTCTGAAGCTATGTTGAACAAAAACGTGTTTTGTTAACAGGACGAAACATGTTTAGATCTTTAGCTGTGTTTCTTCTACCAGCATATTAGCTATGGCAAAAAACATGTTTTTTAGCGTCTGTACAAAATCAGACATGTTTTAGCATTAATGTTCATTATTAAAGAAAATATCTGGTTATTTGTCAAAATTAAAGAAAATTGATTGTATAACAGAAATTCGTTAAGATTGTACTTAAAAGCTTCTTAGATGATTATAAATCTATTTATATATATTTAATTTGTTTGAAACAAAGCTTGTATAAGACTTGCAAAGATCTGCAAAAGTCTGTAAAACGAAATTTTCTGATTTAGAACAGATTTCTCCAATTGTTTTATATTTGACATGTTCAATAAGATATTTTGATCATTTAAAGTTCAACATTAGTTTGCACATATTTCACATAATTGTTCAAAACTCAAAATGTGCCTTTGCAAGGTTTTGTAAAGTATGTTTTAACAAAAGAAAATTTTTATAATCATTGAGTTTCAAAAGAACATTGAATATTAAATAAAACATGAAATACATATTTTAAAGAATACATGATAATTAATAAATTATTTTAAAGCATTAACAAAAATTTAAAATATGATAAAATCTGTAATAATTAGTACCTGGAAAATCCTGTCGCAGATCACGTAAGCTTGTGCCGTGGAAACGATGCAAGTGACAACAATAAGCGTCCAGACAAAGAAAAAATCATTAAAAATATCGGCAATTTACTGTCCACCTATACAATCACCAACAAAAGACGACTATATGAAACTTTTTAGGGCTTTGGGATGTTATTTCATACTTGGGGGTGATTTCAACGACAAAAACACACACATTGGGGCTCAAGATTGATAACCTCAAAATGCAGAGAATTGTATCAGACAGGGCAGGATCACAAGTGTATGTTCCTTTCCTCTGGATAGCCAACATACTGGCCAACAGATCCGGATCTGAAGACTTTTTTGTTTCAAATGGGATAAGCTGCAAACATTCATGTGTGGAGAGTAGTAATGATTTATCTTCTGACCACACTCCAATAATTCTAACAATATGCGAGTCTCTAATACAGAACAAAAATTTCCCAATACTATGTACTGAAAGAACAGATTGGGAAAAGTTCAGAGGAAAACTTGAGGGATTTGTAAACATTCATGCACCATATATAAATAAGGAACAAGTTGATAAGGAAGTGGAGCAGTTTATTGCTGATGTGCAACAAGCAGCAGAAGAAAGTGCACCTCTTAAGAAGAGAAATTCAAGAATAGACAAAAACAAAATGGCGGACAGAATTTAAAAAAATAATAATGAAAATTAAACAATTTAAAAAACAAAATAGCAGACATAAAGGATTTTAAAAAAATTTAAAAATAGCTGGAAAATTTTTTTTTTATTTAATTTTTGCTTTAAAAGTGGTGGGAAATTATTTTTTTAAACAAAATGTCGGACGCCGAGTTCTCTGGCCACGCCCACTGGGAAATATGCCACGCCTAAGGCAGAACCGGCATTAAAATCGTCGTTAAATTTTACAAATCGTTATTTCTTTAGGCCTAATGGAGACAAGGGAGGGGAAAGTGAGGGAAAATTCTGAACAATAAGAAACACAAAATGGCCGACGTTGACCCATAAGAGAGCTGGACACGCCCACTTTGGTGGTGGTTGGGGTAAAAATGGGCGGGGATTTTGTTTTTAAGTTGGACACGCCTAAGGCAGAAATGGCATTTTATCACTACTATTAATGATTACTGTTTATTTAAACAATCTCAGTATTTTTTAATCTTGTGATAGTCATGTTTAAAACAGAATAACTGTATAGTATAAATTTGGGTAATTTTTTATATTTGAAAAAATTGGGAAGTAACCCCAAAAGTTACTCATTGGAGACCAAAAGTGAGTTAGCTAAATATAGAGTTAGTTTGAACTCTCGAATCTAATTGTATTTATCTACAGCCAAATTAACAAGGGGAACTATTTACGGAATTTTAATTTCTCCTACTCTGATTGTATGAAAGAGAATGTATTAGTTTAGGCAGAATGTATGGTTTAGGCTCTCAGACAACCAGAGTTTAAAAAGTATTGTTATTATTACTAACTACTAAGAACAGTTACAGAAATGATTGTTTTGCTTCAATATGTAGCGGACGTTAATAATAAATATATATTAAATGATTTGGGAATGTCTTGCGTTACAAAACATATACCGATACTAATTACTTTAAAACAATATATTCGGATCATGAGATATCGTTCATTAAAAGAACAGTAAATGCTGCTTATCATATATTTATAAGTACTTCCTTGGCAACCCCGATATGTTGCAACATCTTGAAATTATTCTACGTAAGGAGTAATAACAAACCAGTAACGTAAAATAGAAAATAGGTGTGATTTCAACAACCTGACCCAAAACCAAACAAAACGTTTTACAACAGATTCAATTCTTTTGAATCATTAAAACTATTCAATACTATTCCTAAAAATATTAGAATTTGCACAAATCCAAAAACATATTCTAAATTACTTAAGCAATGGTTTCTATGGAATAATAATTTTTCTATGAACATTTATTTTAAAATCCAAGTTTTTGTGTATTGGGGCTCTTTTCAAGAAATAAAATAAAAGTATGAATGGTTGTTCGTGCGTGTGTATACGCGCGTAGGTGTGTAGAATTGTGTATGAGTATGCAAAATGTGTGGTACTTGAATAGGGTATATAAACTGAATTTATTTTACTGTTATCTCCATTTTTTGTATAAATATATTTTTCTGTTTTCGTTACTTCCATACTTCTCCAGCACTATGTGAGCTTTGGCTTCTTCAACGTTAGCTATATTATTATAGTATTTGGTGTCCCACAAAGTGTCTCTTGGCACCGTATTCCCTTTCTACACAGAGCCATCTCTAAATCTAGATCGTTGGTCCATCGATTTCTCGGCCTCCCTTGTCTCCGTTTTCTTTCTATTGAAGTCGTTTAAAATGTCTTTGCGCCATTAACCATTCTTTCGACATTTCCCATCCAACATTTTTGAGTTTTAATAATTTGCAATACCTCTTTCCAATTGAGTATAACTTCAATTTCACTACTATTGTGAACGCCAAACATTTTAAGTCAAAATATAGCCAAAGATTCGCCCGACAACTTTTCTCTCAACAAGTCTCAATCCTTGCTTTATTTGCTGACAATTTCCACCTAAGTGACCCTTATGTAATGAATGATTTTAGCTGCGAATTAGGCAGATCTAAGTTCGCAAAATTATACTCTGTTTTAGCTTTCTTTGAATTATCTTAATAATGAGGGTTTTGCTGCTAACTAACACCAAAAGGTATAAAAAAAATATCCAAATATACTGGAGGTTTTTATTCAATGTTTATTTACATTATACACTTAAGTATAATTTTTTTTGTGTGATTTTTTTATATTTTTGGCAGAATAGTTAAAGATTCTAATCAATTAATTTGAATTAATTGAGTAAATGAAAATGTATCATTAAGTATTAGGAAAATATACAATTACGTAATACCATTGGAATGGGTTTTATATTTTAGTCATTTTACAAAATTATATAAAAAATGTATTAAGAATAACGTGAAGTTTCTTAAAATGTAATAAATAAAATTTATTTCGTTTCCTTCTCCTATAAGTTCATGGCAGTAAAACTAAACAACAATCAAATTTTATCATAGATTTTGTTTTAAATCCCAAAACAAAATAAATCTCACAATTACGTAATCATTCAGAAGACAAAAACTTTTCACAATTTTATTGTAGTGAGAGGTGATAAACCTGTTTATTGACCATGATCATTGTTCGTCATCGTATTACTGCTGTAATAATAGGAACTCAAGTAGAAAGTTCATTTCAGCCTTTGAAGGAAAGACTAATGTTACTGTTAACTTTGCAGAAAACAAATGTGTTTGCACTTTGACCGCTACACATTATTTAGACCTCCGTAGCTTTTGAAATACTTTACTGCAGGTTTTCTTTGTTTGTACAAAGATATATTGTTAGTATGTTTTAATGCAAGGAAATGTTTTATTGTCTAAATAAACGTTTCATATCATTTTATTCAATATTTAACATATTTAAACCACGGAATAACATAACAATATTTTTAAATTAATAACTTATTACAGATTCTGTTGAGTAATATGATGTTCCCTTTTTAAAAGAGTTTAGATTAAGGAATTAGTTATGAATTCATAATTAATATTATTATTGATACTTTTTTTGTTAATAAACACCAAACGAATTCAAAACTCTAACTCCATTTTAATTTATGTACATTAAGATATTTACTTATTTATATTTTAATCGTAGCCTATGGATTTACCATTTTATATAGCTATTGTAAGTTTTACAAAATATATGAATCAGACTTTCATTTTTTCAAACCTCAATTTTATTTTCATTGTAGAAAGATTAACGAGTCTCTGTTTCTAATTAAAAGTTAATAATTACCTCTAAAAGTCCGATACGTAACTTACTCTTTCTGAAATGCTACTACGGTTTCAGATGTTTCAGTTATCCATCATCAGGTGTGATACTACTCACCAGAGGACATCATAATATTAAGTAATTGTACTAGACATATAGGGAACACCACAAACACAAAATGTATGTACAGATAATAACAACGAATATACGCACACAATACGTGTTTATAACAGGTATTTATTGTCATGAGGAGCTCTCGTGAATGATATCACACCTGTTGATGCTGTTTACACAAACGTCAAATGTACTTATTATATTTTATTGTTATGTGCATTTCGAATACACAGATGAGAGTAATTGGGAAAAGTTTTGTTGTTATCAAAATATGTTTATGAGTAACTGAAGGAATTACAGAGTTGAATATGTGCAGACGATTTTCATCTTTAACCCAGGTAATGTGGTATTTAGATATATCTTTTTCAATCGAGGTTATCATGATATTTTATTAAATAGTTTTGAAAACTCGATTTGGAGGAACACCACACTGAAATTACTTTATTGTGTTTATTTTAACTCATTTTTACTACCTTTGGAAGGTATATTTAGGCATAATACAACATGATTGAATTATTTAACATTATATTAAACCAAGTTACAATATGCATTTCCATCTCGTTCCAGTATTTGTATTTTTACCTATGACACTTCCCGATGAGAAAATGCGTTTTGATAAATTGTAGGACGTTGATAGGTCTAAGTTTTTAAAAACAGTATAGGTATTAATGTAAATATTTCTGATTAATATTTGTAAACCTTAAATAATATTGACTCCCGCAATATATTATAATAGTATATTTGTAAAATGTGTTTTATTTCCAAAGTTGCCACTTCATTTTAATTCTTGGGAAACCTTTTATACACAACGAAATGACTTGTTGTGTAGACGTAAGACGTATTCTCTTTTCGAAATAAACCAAGATTGAGAGTTATACGATCTGACTTGGCATCACCATAATTTTGAAAATGGTTGTTATATAAAGGGTTAATTTTTGGCGGTTTAATCCAAGTGGACATTATTTACTAAAGATGAACTTATAATCACATAGCGAAATCGTGATATATTTTGTTAAATCAGATTCTATATCTGGTGTTCACAAATAAAATGGATTTCAAATAATCACATGTCAATTTCATATATTTATTCATTAAATACAGCTTGTTTGTTTCGTCTATATGTGACTAAGTGTTAAAATGTTCTATAATAATCAAATTGGATTGTTTGAAGGACATTTCCTAGTTCATTATTTCTAGCCTATTGTCCTATTATGGCAATATTTGTGCATAATTACATACGAATCACCAAACAATCCTCCAATACTGTCGAAATTCACTAAAGGGTGTTTATAAAACACGTAATTACTATAATTACCATTATGGCGAGTGAGTGACATATATGACACAATATAAATATAAAGTTTACATAATAATAAATAAATTATCATAAAATGGTGTAATATTTACAATTTTCTATAACATTTTGAAGAATAATTTTAAAAATAATATTTTTTATTATTTTTTACAAAGATTATAACTTGTGTGTGTGTGTGTGTGTGTGTGTGTGTGTGTGTGTGTGTGTGTGTGTGTGTGTGTGTGTGTGTGTGTGTGTGTGTTTGTGTGTGTGTGTGTGTGTGTGTGTGTGTGTGTGTGTGTGTGTGTGTGTGTGTGTGTGTGTGTGTGTGTTGCAACGAACCCCCCTCTAATCAAGTGGGTGGGACAGGTCTACGTTCACCTAACGGGACGCTCGCTAGACCCTACCGCGGACTCTAACACTCTACTATCGACTTGGTAGAAAATTCTTCTCCTATTGCCTACCTTTCTAAGTCCCTGATAAGGCTTATATGTTATGTTACGTTACACACAAGATCAAAATATATTCATCAAACTTATGCTAACACATGAAAAATTTTATATATATTAAATTCACTCCTTAATCTATCTTACCTCTTTTAAAACTTCAGACTCTTTCTGAAAGGGTGTGCTCTTTGGAGCTAATCAATTCATTATATCAAAATTTGTTCTTTTTTAAATTTAATTTACTACTTGTGAGCACTTACTTCTTCTTCTTTTTGAATTTAAGAATTTATTTGAATAGGATAGTTTCAATCAAAAATACCAGACAATGAAACTTTACAAATTTATTGAAATCGGCACAATTTAATTTTTATTTCAGAAAACAATGGATTTATTAAAAATCTCTTACAACAGATTATGTCGCCTTTTCCTTCAATTTACATTAAAAGTTTCTCTTTCAAACAACTTGAAAATTCTCTATCCTAAGTAATTCTAACATTAACTAAATATAACAATATATATTCTTAATCTAACACAATTATTTATTAACCCTTTTATTTATATTGTTCCAATCTGTTACTTGGTTTTATTGAAAATTTGACTCGAATTTATTTTATTTGATTACTCTTTACTTTATTGAATTTAAAATTGACTTTATTTCTGACTCTACTTTGATTTTAAAACGTTATTATTGAACTTTGTTAATTTTAGGAATTTTGGACTTTTCTCAAGTTTATTAAAAAATAAAATTTATTTATTAAAAAAGCTTGATTTATGCAGTACCTTGTTTTTGTGAATTGCACAAGTCCGCTCGTCTTGATTCTGAGGATGGTTGTGGATCCTGAAGATTGTTTCTAGAGTTGTCTCCTGTTCTAGAATCTCCCGAAGTCCTGTTCCCGTTGAATCTGCTTCCTGCTGCTGATGACAACAATTACTTGTAGGATATTTGCCGGAGTCCCTAGTAAAGATCTCTTCTAATAAGCTGTTGTAGGATTTAGCGTTGTCTCCTTCAAGGCCGATCCTGCTGTTAGATATCGTTTTTAACCCAGAGAAGTACTGAACACTGACAAATTATTTTTACGACGATTTCCTCTTCAGACTTAAGTAAAAGTGGGTGATCCTTCCTGGAGCTGGTACGAGACTGATGAATTAACATGTTGCAAGTCAACTCGTTGAAGTTTGAGATATACAGTATAGCCAACTTTTCTGATTTTTGTTCCTTTTTTATTTCGCGATTTATTTAAGTTTCTATATTTTATTTTACCTACTTATGAACTCCTCTTGGCTTATCCTTACATTATTTGGATATCTTCACTATTTTAGATTAATTATTTCTATTATTATTAGTTATATTAGTTTAATTGTTTGTTGGTAATTTTGGCTCATGTTTGTAATCTACCCCTCCCTTGCGGCGAGAGTCTCTCATTCGCGCGACCTTGGACACATGTTGGTTCCTGAAAATCTTGTGTTTTGACTGACGATTTATTCATTTCTTCATATATACCGTTCACTTCGTTTGATTTACTTCTTGGTGATTTCATTTTGAAGCTCCTTTCTTCCTGATGGTTTTCCATTTTCATTCGAAGCGATACGACGTATATTTCTTCTTTTATGACGATTTGAAGATCTCGTAGTTTTTTCGAATTTACTTTTTTCATTTTTGGAAAATTTTGAATTCTTCTTTTTGGATGTTGTTCTTCTGATGCTGAAAGTCCCAAAACTGCTTCCCTCTTCTTCCTTGCTTCCTGGGTTCACAAATTACGGTACATTCTGCATGTTTGGTTATTTATGGTTTTATTACTTTATTGTCTTTAATTGATTTTTGGTTTCGAGTCTTATTTATTATTAGTTTATCTTAGGGTTATGTACTGTTATCATTAGATTTTTGGTTTTATTTATTTTAAGAGAGTTTTGTGGTTTATTACGTTTTATTTTGGCTATAGCTTTATTATTATTAATCTTACAAGTTTATTTTCTTATTATTTATTACTAGGTTTTTCTAGCTCTACACGATGATGTTATTTTATTTTTGGTTTTGGTATTTTGCAATTATAACATTGGTTTATATGAGTCTATATATTCCTGTTAAAACCGGAACGTTAAACATCCTGTCCAAGCCCGTTGACCTTGGCTCCGTTCAGCCTTGCTATGCTATTTAACTTAACGTATGTTTTGAATATTTTTCTTACTTCTACAGTTTTTATTCGATTTGATTGAAATTTTGGATTTTGGTATTTTTCCAAAATTGTTCCTGGCGAACGGTTCAATTAAACCGTTGCAGTGTATGTGTGTGTGTGTGTGTGTGTGTGTGTGTGTGTGTGTGTGTGTGTGTGTGTGTGTGTGTGTGTGTGTGTGTGTGTGTGTGTGTGTGTGTGTGTGTGTGTGTGTGTGTGTGTGTGTGTGTGTGTGTGTGTGTGTGTGTGTGTGTGTGTGTGTGTGTGTGTGTGTGTGTGTGTGTGTGTGTGTGTGTGTGTGTGTGTGTGTGTGTGTGTGTGTGTGTGTGTGTGTGTGTGTGTGTGTGTGTGTGTGTGTGTGTGTGTGTGTGTGTGTGTGTGTGTGTGTGTGTGTGTGTGTGTGTGTGTGTGTGTGTGTGTGTGTGTGTGTGTGTGTGTGTGTGTGTGTGTGTGTGTGTGTGTGTGTGTGTGTGTGTGTGTGTGTGTGTGTGTGTGTGTGTGTGTGTGTGTGTGTGTGTGTGTGTGTGTGTGTGTGTGTGTGTGTGTGTGTGTGTGTGTGTGTGTGTGTGTGTGTGTGTGTGTGTGTGTGTGTGATTACATCCAAGATCAAAGACGTCAATTTAAGAATGCACAACAAAAATATCTAGAAAGGTACAGTGACAATATATCTTAGAATCACTTTTGATACCAAACTTACTATTTAACTCCCTCTGAAAGAATCTCTTATAAGGTTTCACAATAATCAATCATTTTTAAACGTCTGGCCTTAGTTAAATGTGGAGGATCTCTAGATCTTCGAAATGAGTCCTACAGGTCATAGATAAAACCATGAGTAACTTATGGAGGGGTAATTCTAGCAACTCCCAGAAGATATGGAAAAAATAAATTAGAGATAGGTCAGATTAACTGCCTACCCCTTAACATTGGCGCTGTACGAACAACATTGGCCAATAATATCACCTTGGAGGAATATTTCAACTATAAGGCACAAATTTTGTTTGAAAAGATTATAGAAAGGTTAGATTCCTAACCTATTGTTAATAGGACCTCCTGCAAAGCAAACAATAAGAACTCAGACCAGCTTTAATCAATTAACCATATCTAATAGAATAATCAAAGTGAAAGCGAAACAACCACCTCAACTGATGGAGCCGATGGTATTCAAACATTTTAACGTTTTCTTGGATCTGCTCGAACCTGTAAGCAAGAAGTCTGATGTGCCATGCATAAAAGCTCAAAACGCTTTAGAACTTTGAATCAAAGTTACTCTTTAGACTCGTGGATACTGATATATACTGTTGGATCAAGAATAGAGGGAGAAACTGGAGCTAAAATATATTGTAGCCATTTCTCGCAATACTTTGCTTTGAGTAGTAACTCTTCGGGGTTTAAAGCAGAATTGGCAGCCATAAATGAAGCTCTTCTACAGTTTATTGTGAGGGCATGGCTAAACACGAATATAATTGCCTTGGTTTACTCGATATCATCTCTGCAAGCAGTAGCCAATAATGATAACCTAAATAGCACAGCGATAAAAGATATCAGACAGAAGTACAATATTGTAATAATTAATGTTAATAATATCGCAATACAGTAGGCTCGTGTGGGGTTGCGGGGAAAGAAGACTGCAGATGACTTGGCGAAGAGGTGAACAAAAATTATGTGCCCTAACGTTACACATAATTTCAACCTCACAACAGAAATTTGTTGATGAAATAAAGGTTAAATTGGAGCAAAAAGCTTATGATCCGTCTGAGCATTTTAAAGAAAATGGAATGCTTCCATATAATATATCTGTAGCAAATTTCCGACTAGCTACCGGTCACGATTGTCTTACCAAGCATCTTTAGAAAATAAAGTAACTAACCTCTAACAAGTGCACAATTTGTTCACAAGAAAATATAATATGGACAAAGATCATCTACTGATCTTCAAGGACCTAGCTAGAGAGAACCATAGACGAAGGGACTTTCCTGGATTTTATTCGGTGGCAAGATCCAAGATGGTGTGAGCCAAAGGGAGTATTGGAAATAGAAGAAGGTGTTTTATCAATGTATACATCACAGATATATAACTTAAAGAAATACATTATTGTAACAAAAGATACGGTTAAAAATTACAGTTGAGGTTGGTTGTTTTTATTAAAATAGTAGTTAGTACGTTATATTTGAGGGTTGTGTGCATGGATAAAGTTTATTTGTTGGTCTATTTTATATAATACTACAAATAAACGTAAATGTATGGGGAAGATTGTTCAATTACTCAAAAACTAAGTTTTTAAAAGTTTTTAATATGAATTTGGAATTATTTTTTTATATTTAAACGAATATCCTTACACGTCACAATTTTTTTAAATTTAATTAATTACAACTGTCTAAGTTGAGAAGGTGACTTGTTCTTGACAAGAAGATTCACATATATTTTGTTATATATCGAAAATGGTTTTCTAATACACTTCCATTTCACATCCATTTTTCTAGTCTATACCATTTTGATTCAACGGATCACGTATTAGGAGTATTCTTTTTTTTTATAAACGGAACCACAATTTTTTTACGAGGGATAAACGGGTATCTTCTTTCCCCAAAACTGAAATGATCAAAACATTCAAATAGTAATTTTTTTAATTATGACTTTTCACTAGTGACTTAAATCGATGTTCATTCGGACTTGATTCTAATATGAACCATCAAGAAACAAAGTGTATATTTTTGACTCAAAATTCTAGACTAATATAATCCTCTTTGAAAATTGTCTTAATTGTAAAAAGCTATACAAGGATAACGTGTTCCTTGGTAATTTTACATTTTATAAAATTGCCAACGTATGTTAAAATACGCCATATTATCTTTAAAATGTCAGGTAATTAAAGTTACATTTATGTGTTATTTTACCATACGTTTTTCACTTTTATCTTATCTCAAAAGTTCTGTTAGCAGATAAATAAGGCTTCTAATGATAGATAACTTGCACTATGTGAAAGTCGATATCTGCTCGAAGAGTGAATGTTAGAACGTACAAAAACGGAGTAATAACTTTGCTGTGTTTGCAATAAGTAAATAAATTTCAATTCTAAATTTAAAAAGCGTTTGATTTTTATCCCATATACAGCGTAAGGTTGTAATAAATATTGGGTTTTACAATTAATTAATCATGAAAATTACAAATATTTTAATAATTATTACTTTAGAGCATTGTAATTGTTATAACTCAAAAAAATGGTTTGTTAAAAAAAAATTACCTTTCTCCTCTCTCTCTCTCTCTCTCTCTCTCTCTCTCTCTCTCTCTCTCTCTCTCTCTCTCTCTCTCTCTCTCTCTCTCTCTCTCTCTCTCTTCATGCTTCATCTGTACGCCGATGATCTGCAGATATATCTACATTCTAAAGTTAATGACATCGGCAATGCAGTTGAGCACATGACGTATGACATTAAAAGTATTTGCCTATGGGCTGAAGAGCATGACTTACGACTTAACAAATCAAAGACGCAACCCATCATTATAGGCTACTCCCGATTGATGAACACAATAGACTTGAACAATCTCCCTAAACTTAAAATTGAAGGCGAATTATTAGAATACCGTACCAGCGTCAGAAATCTGGGAGTGACAATCAATGACAGATTAAACTGGACTGAATAATTATGTAACTGAGACATGCAATAAAGTATTTGCAGGGATTCACTCTTTTAAAAAAATGAAAGATTTTTTGCCATTTCATATTAGAGTGCTTTTAGTTAAATCATTAATTATGCCATACTTTGCTTACTGTGACACTGTAGTCAGTGACATGACTGTGGAATTGGCTAATAAACTCCAACGGGCTCAAAATTATTGTATACGGTTTATTTTTTGTTTAAAACGTGATGATCATGTTAGTCCATATTATAAACAATTATCTCTTTTAAAGCTCTATGAATTTAGATCCTTTCATATTTTAACTATGTTGCATGCTGTCCTTCAAACTAGAGTGCCGACTTACTTGGCAAATAAGTTTGTTTTTGCCTCAGATAAAAGTACAAAAAGTACAAGAAAGGGTTCGACAATGCTAATCATTCCCAAGCATAGAACTGTAATGTATAACAAATCTTTTACCGTAATGGCATGTCGCCTGTGGAACTCGCTACCAGATTCCCTTAAAGCTATTAATAGCCGTGCTCAATTTGCAAAATCGTTGAAGCTGCATTTCATGAATGGTGGGGACGTGGACTGATATCTTTGCTCGGGGTGTGTAAGAAGTGAAATTTGTTTTATTTACTTTATGATGTATGAAAGTGCGCGTGAATGTATAATATAGTTTATATTTAGAACAGTTTATTGTACTCTGGAAGAAATTGTATTAGTTTAGGATTTTTCTTTGTTGTAATTTTTTTCATTATTGTTATTATTATTATCTTTGTGTGTGTGTTCTTTGTACTTAGTTTCTTTTCTTTTAAATAGTTAAATTTAAATTATTTTTATTTTTAGACTTAAGTATGTTAATTTGTAATTGATTTTGTAAAGACGTGTAAATTAATTGTGTAGGCTATGGGTTAAGTGGAAGAGAGGACCTAATGGTCCTAACTTCGCCCAGAATAAAGGCTCAAATCAAATCAATCAAATCTCTCTCTCTCTCTCTCTCTCACTCTCTCTCTCTCTCTCTCTCTCTCTCTCTCTCTCTCTCTCTCTCTCTCTCTCTCTCTCTCTCTCTCTCTCTCTCTCTCTCTCTCTCTCTCTCTCTCTCTCTCTCTCTCTCTCTCTCTCTCTCTCTCTCTCTCTCTCTCTCTCTCTCTCTCTCTCTCTCTCTCTCTCTCTCTCTTCTCTCTCTCTCTCTCTCTCTCTCTCTCTCTCTCTCTCTCTCTCTCTCTCTCTCTCTCTCTCTCTCTCTCTCTCTCTCTCTCTCTCTCTCTCTCTCTCTCTCTCTCTCTCTCTCCCCCCTATATAATTAATTTTAAAATATTATAAATGGTTAAGCATTTTCAAGAATAGCATGATATTGGTTGTCTAAAAAAACGATTTCTGATTATTAGTTTTATTTTGTAATTTTAGTCTTACCAAGTTTCTTTTAGATTAAGGGTTTTTATTGTAAATTAATTTATGTGGTGTGTCGAATTAATTCGAGTTGTGGGTTAAAGTTTTAGTATATTATGAGACTTTCACATTATAGAGTCCAGGAAAATAGTAATGAATTCTGCAATATAACAGCCATTTAGAGTTATTTCATTTTTTATTTTTAGTTACATGTTAATTTACTAACTTGTTAGGAAATCATCTTTTAACAAAACCGTCAGACAATTTATGAAAGTGTAAAATTCGGCATAATTTTACCCTCAAAATTATTCATTAAAAAAACAACTACACTTATAACAACAATTTCTAATAAATTTAATTAAAAATTAATACCTTTTGTTGCACACCAACTACCGTCGTAGTAATATAATTGATCGACAGAGTGCACCAGCATACAGTGCTTTTTTATCTTAACTCCGAACATATGTTCCGCAAGTCAAGGTGATTAAAATACTTTAAACTTCAATTAAGCAAGACTGATGAAATACCATGTCAAACTTTAAAGGCATTTAAAAATTAAAAAAAAAAAAAAAAAAAAAAAAAAAAAAAACGTAAAGCCTCAAAGTAAAACATTGCTACTTTGGAAAAGGAAAGCCATTTGTGTAATTCTTACCTGACCTTATGTGTTATATAATTGATTATAAGAAA